>LR738711.1:572812829-572849853 GCA_902687465.1 Secale cereale | reverse complement strand
TGCGGGGGGGTGCTCGGCGGCGAGGGGGATCTGGCAAGGGGGATCTGGCGAGGGGGGATAGCGATCGAGATGGAGGGGGATCGAGATCAAGTGTACTCATGAATATTCAATATTTTTTCATGAATTCAAAAAGTGCCCATGAAATTTTAAAATATTCATGATAGTTCAAAAAGTGCCCATGAAATACAATCGAGAAATGAAGGCTACAATTTAAATACAATCGATCTTAGCTAGCTAGCTATCTGTTCACAATCTTCTTGCCCCTCTTTTTCGCAAATGGAGTTCTTCTGTGGAACGGACGTCCTTTAGGTAGGGTGGTCCTGCTTCTTCTTGTGGTGTATGCTGCTACTTCATCGTCGTCATGTTCCATCTTCGGGTCGCCATACTTGTCGAAGTCTTGCTCATTGGCGACTCCATCCATTCCGATGATCTTCCTTTTGCCTCTCCTCACGACAACACGACTGGGCTTTGACGGGTCGGTAATGAAGAAGCATTGGTCCACTTGGGAAGCCAGTACCCATGGCTCATTTTTCGTGGTGACGTTTGCGCCCGCGGTCTTGGATTTGGCTTCGGGTATAACCATGGTGGTGAAATACCGGTCTTCTATTAGGACGCTCTTGGCCCATCTAACACGGAACATTGGGACCTTCTCTCCAGCGTAGCTCAGCTCCCAGATCTCCTCGATCCTTCCGTAGTATCTGTCCTTGTCATTACCGGTGTAGGATTCCATCGTTACCCCAAAGTTCTGATAACCATCGCTCTTCATGTCCTTGTCCTCGGTGTAGAATGTGTAGCCGTTGATATCGTACGCCTCATAGGTCATCTGGATGTGCTCGGCGCCATGTGACAAGGTGAATATGAGTTGTTCTTCCGCGGAAGAATCCTCATATAAAGGGTACGGCCGAAGCTTCTGCTTGAACCAATGCGTGAAACATGAGTTGTGCTCTTTGATTATATCTCCGTCTGTCCTCTGTTGGCCTCGGTCATTGTACGTCTTCTCAATAAAGGTTTTGTGCTCTATCACCCAAGGATCGACCACGTCTATGTGTTGTAGCGTGACTAGGTTTGCTTTTTCAAAGTCGGCGAGTCGACCCTCGAAGTCGACATGCATTTGGCGGCGACCCTCGCGGTGACCCCATCCAGTGAGCCTGCCGAGGTGCCTGTTGACGGGCAGACCAACGGGGTTCTCGATGCCTAGATAATTCGTGCAGTAGGAGATGCACTCTTCAGTCAGAAAGCCCCTGGCTATGCTTCCCTCTGGACGTGACATGTTGCGAACGTATCCTTTGATGACACCATTCATCCTTTCGAACGGCATCATGCTATGCAGGAACGTCGGCCCGAGTTGGATGATATCCTCCACGATATGGACCAGCAGATGCACCATAACGTCGAAGAATGCAGGCGGGAAGTACATCTCAAGCTCGCATAGTATCACCACGATCTCTTCCTGTAGCTTTCTGAGTTGCCTCACGCCAACCGACTTCCGAGAGATGACGTCGAAAAAGTTGCATAGGCCAAATAGTGTTTCACAGACGTGCGCGTCCATGATTCCACGGATTGCAACTGGAAGTATCTGCGTCATCAGCACGTAACAGTCGTGAGACTTCATCCCACTGAACTTCTGCTTCGCTGGGTCTAGGTATCTGCTTATCTTCCCCGTGTAACTGTAAGGAAGTTTTACTCCTACGAGGCAGGTGAAAAACTGCTCGATCTCCTCCTGACTTAGAGTGAAGCACGCAGGAGGGTAGTCATTTCCTGTCTTCTTGGCCTTTTTGCCTTTGCGACAACTTTCCGTGTCCTGCTTCGCCTCATCATCATCATCATCATCATCATCATCATTAGCGTGAAGCTCCTGCCTGATGCCCATGGATTTCAAGTCTGCCCTTGCTTTCAGCCCATCTTTAGTCCTCTCTGGCATGTTAAGGAGGGTACCAAGCAGACTCTCGCACACATTCTTTGTGATATGCATGACATCAAGGCTGTGAGGCACATGGTAGATCTTCCAGTACGACAAGTCCCAGAAAACAGACCTCGTTTTCCATACCTTCAACAGCGGCTCCGGCGCCTCTCGCTTCTTTCCCGGCTGTGGCGCCTTTTTCTTCTTTCCCGGCAGTGGGCAATCTTTCCAATTTTTCAACAGCTCGTCTATTTCCTCGCCGCTCCTCGTACGCGGGCGTCTTCGGGGTTCGGTTTCACCATCAAACAGATCCTTGCATTTCCTCCACAGGTCATCGTCGCGAAGCCACCTTCGATGTCCCATGAACACGGTTTTTGAAGACCCGGGATCTCTATCTAGCTGGCAATACGTTGTGTCATCCATGCACCTGACTCATCCAGAATATTCATGGACCACCTGCCCCGCGAGATATCCGTAACCGAGATAGTCATGCACCGTCGTGAGCAGTGCGGCTCTCATAGGGAAATATTCTTTCTCTGTGGCGTCCCACGTATTGGCTGGTGTTTTCCACAGCGTGTCTAGCTCCTCTTTCAGAAGTCCCATATACAAATTGATGTCGTTCCCTGGTTGTTTCGGCCCTTCAATTAGCATACTCATGTGAATGTACTCCCTCTTCATGCACAACCAGGGGGGAAGGTTGTACATCCACACAAACAGATGCCAGGTGCTATGTGTGCTTCTGTGGCTCCCAAATGGATTGACTCCATCGATGCTCGCGCCTAGCACGATGTTCCTTGGATCGTTCCCAAATTCTAGGTCTTCGAAGTTCAACGCTTGCCACTGGCTTGCATCCTTAGGGTGACTCAGCATCTTGTCTTTTTTATTTATCTCCGGATCATTTCCGTCATCTTCTCGCTTCTTCTCCTCCCTATCCGCGTGCCAACGTAGGAGCTTTGCTACCTTAGGGTCCGCGAAATACCGCTCCAGACGAGGAGTGATCGGAAAGTACCACACCACTTTTCGAGGAGCTTTCTTCCGCTTCTTGTATCGAGTGATGCCGCACACCGGACATATGGTAGACTCCGCATGCTCGTCCTGATAAATGATGCAATTGTTCATGCACACATGGTATTTCACGTGCGGTAAATCCAGAGGACACATGATTTTCTTCGCCTCCTCGAAACTGGTCGGGCACTTGTTCCCCTTGGGAACACGTTCGTGCCAGAATGACATGTTGTCGTTGAAGCATGCGTCGGTCATTTTGTGTTTTACCTTCATCTCCAGAGCCATGAGCATTACTTTCAGGTGGGTATCCTCGGGCCTGCATCCTTCATACAATGGAATAACAACATCTATCTCCAGTTGATACAGCTTGGCTTTCTCTCGGGCGGCAGCTCTTGCATTATCCGTCTGCTTGAGAAGCAGCTCTTGAATATGAGGGTCCCGCACCCAGCCTCCATCGTCGTCTGCTCTGACATCTTCATCTAGATCATGATCATGCCCTTCATCTTGATCTTCCTCATCATCATGTCCGGCATCTTCTACATGATGACTGTGTACAGCATCACCGTCATGATCATGTCCTGGAGATTCTTCGTCTTCTCGCCTGCCCTCGCCGCGGTGGTTGTCTTGCTGCCCTTCCTCATTTCTTTCCCGGCCATGGACGACTTCATAGTCATCTTCATCACCTTGCCACCGATAGCTGATACGTCCAAAACGTATCTATAATTTCTGCTTGCTCCATGCCCTTTTTGTGTGATATTGCTATGATATTTATGCACTTCCATACACTTTTGATCATATTTGGACTAACGTACTAATGGTTGCAAAAGTGCACAATGTTCTTGTTTTACACTTTATTGTGTAGGAGTTACTTGGAAATTGACAAAAACGCAAAAGGAGTCGTATTGGAGTAGGACTCTGACTTTCCTGAAATATGTCTGAGAACGTTTTTCAAAGATGGTCACGTTCCGGACCAAAGACGACGTCAAACGGAAAAAGTCTAGTAGCGAAAGTTGTGGGGAATTTCGAGGCGATGCTTCTGGATATAAAATTCGTCCAAATCGGAGTCCGGACGGCCAAGTAAAGCCCGTTTTACTGAGGCCCAAAATCCGATGACGAGAATCCGAGAGTCTATATAAAGAGAGGAAACCTAGGTCACCAAGGGCCACGAATTTTCCTCCTCCCGAGCCGCCGTCTTGGAGGGGAGGACCAGCACCATTGCAGCACCATCCACAAGGAAGAAGGGGGGCCAAGGAGCCGCTGCCCCCTAGGGCCGCCGCCGCCCCCTAGGGCCGCCGCCGCCCGGAGGGCCGCCGCCGCCCCCTAGGGCCGCCGCCGCCGCCTCCGTGGCTGCCGCCGGCCATCTCCTCCTCGCGGGGCTGCACCTCTCCATCAACACCATCATCAACCTCCTCCTCACCATGTCCATGTGTGAGTAGTCTTCTCCGAGGCTGAGGGCTCGTACGTGTAGCTATGTGGTTATCTCTCTCCCATGATGTGATCTTCGTTGTGATCATAGGCTATGTTAATCTAGGGTGATCCCATGATATTTCCCCTTCCTCTATGTATTGGATTGATGTACTCAGTTGTCTTTATCTAGTATAATCCCCGAGACAAAGTGACAGCGGTCTATTGGATATGGATTAGAAAAATATTTTCATGAGTGATTTCCTCTCTTGTGTGTTGATTGAAGATTGAGAGTCTCTTGGTGCTTGTCTTTGACTATCCTTTAGGTATGTTGTGGTGATTGTGGGACTCTCTTTGGATGGCCGCGGTGACATTGAGAAATCCTTAGATTGAGAACTACGAACTTTGAGGTGTGCTTTTGTAGCCCTACATAATTCTCGTCCTCTCTTGACCACGAAGGAATGACCTCTGGGTGCGTCTCCATTGCAAGTTTTATGTGAAATATCATGTGATTCGATTATGTTAATGTTGTTGGGAGTTGCCACTAGTGAAAGTATGAAGCCTAGGCCTTGTTTCCACCCTTGCAATACCATTTGTGCTCACATTTACCACTTGTTTGCTTGCTGCACTTTTTATTACAGATTTATATTACTTTGTTTTGCCATCCATATCACTTGCCATTTAACATCTCTTCGCCGAACTAGTGCATCTATACAACTCCTAGTTGTATTAGGTGTGTTGGGGACACAAGAGACTTCTTGTATCTTAGTTGCAGGGTTGCTTGAGAGAGACCATCTTCAACCTCTACTTCCCTGAGTGCGATAAACCTTAGGTCATCCACTTGAGGGAAATTGCTGCTGTCCTACAAACCTCTGCGCTTGGGGGCCCAACATAGTCTACAAGAGTAGAAGCGTGTGTAGACATCAAGCTATTTCTGGCGCCGTTGCCGGGGAAGTGAGTGCTTGAAGGTATATCTTTAGATCTTGCAATTAAATCTTTTTGTTTCTTGTTTTTATTTTCACTAGTTTTGCTTAATGGAAAACAACAAAAATATGAGAGATCTTTATAAGCTCTACCTTGAACTTGGACATGATGTGTTCGAAGAGAAAATTTAAAAACCTTTGGAACTTTATTATTTGCATAACAATCATGATGGTGGTGATGTTATTAGTATGTTTATTTTTAATATCAATATTGCTAATGACATGGAAAGCTCTAAGCTTGGGGATGACACGTTTGATGAACATGATATTTTTAGTCCCCCAACTTTTGAGGAGAAAATTTACTTTGATGATACTATGCCTCCTATATATGATGATTACAATGATGAATATGATATTTTCAGTCCACCTACTATTGAGGATAAAATTTATTATGATTATGATATGCCTCCTAAATACGATGATTACCATGATGGTTATGATAGTCTTACTCTCACTATTCCTAATAAGAAAGATTTTGCTTATATGAAGAGTAATGACACTTATGCTTTTGGATCATGGAAATAATGCCTTATGTGATAGTTATATTGTTGAGTTCATCCATGATGCCACTGAAATTTATAATAAGAGAGGGAGACATGGTTCTAAATATCTTAATAATAAGAAGTTTCCTCTCTTTATGGTGAATATTTTGAAGTTATGCTTGTTTTGCCTTCCTATGCTAGTTGCTTTGTGCTTCAATGAATTATTCTATTGCAATATTCGTATGCATAGGAAGCATGTTAGGCTTAAATGTGTTTGGTATTTGCTTCTTGATGCTCTCTTTTGTTCTTCAACTCTTATTCCTACGAGAGCATCATTAAAGTCTTAAGCCTATCTTTATGGCTATAAAGAAAGAGCTCTAGGGAGACAACCCTTGTTATCTTTGCTTTCAGTTTGTTCTTTCAGTTTTTAGTGGTCTTGATGTTTGTTACTACTGTAGCAACATCATTGTATCTTTATTTTTCAGCTTTGTGCCAAGTGTAGCCTCTGATTGCAAGAAAGTTCAAAAGTTGTGACGTGCTGTCCAGGAAACAGATTCTGTCCTTGGACAGAAAAATTCGTATAAAATCACCAGATCATCTTTTTGGTCTGAATTTTTTCGACAGCGTGCTCTATACAATTGGCTTTTGGGTGTCTGTTCTGAGGTTTTTGATTTGAGTTGCAGAGGTGCCCCGAAAAAAATTATTTACTACCTGCTGGTCTGTTTTTCACAGATTCTGTCATGTTTTGCCTTTCCTTCGTTTTGCAAACCTTGAGCTTGCTTTTTCTTTGCAAAAACCTTTTGGCAATCTTGAGAAACAGTAGACCTTCAAGAATATCCTTATTTCCAGCAAGGAAAAATTATTTTATTATGGGTACTAACCTCGCTAATCAGATTATGATGAGTTATGTATGAAGGGAGTTTTCAAGTGTGCGAGGGAAGATGATAAAAAGATTCAGGACTGTCAAACGCTCAAGCTTGGGGATGCCCCCGTGCACCCCCAAGACATATTCAAGAAGACTCAAGCGTCTAAGCTTGGGGATGCCCCCGTGCATCCCCTTCTCCATCAACAATTATCAGTTCGTCTTTCGTTCCACTATATTTTTATCACTTCATGTGTTATGTGCTATGCTTGGAGCGTCTTGCTTTTAGTTTCCTTTTTAGTTTTCTTTAGCTTTGCTTGCTGTTCATAACGAGTTGGAACCCAGCTTTCTTTGTGTGGGAGAGTGACCCGCTCCACTTCAACCTAGAACATAACATAGAATTTTCATGTCTATCTTTGCTGTGTGTGTTCTTTGTCTTTCAATAGCTACTATCATGTTCAGCTCTTAGTTTTCATGCTTATCTTTTTAAAGAGCTTTTGTTTAGTTGGTCGCTGGAACTCTCTTTATTTATCATGCTTATCTTGTTAAGAGAGTTGGCTTCTGTTGCACTGGTTGATATGTCTATGATAAAAATGCTATGTGCATAATGGTGCTTAGTAGTTCATGTTTTCTTATGGTTAGTCTCAAATAGCTGGGGGGTTCTCAATGTGTTATTGGAGTACCAACATGATTTGTTTGCCTATGATGTGGTATGGTTTAGTGGTATCTTCCCCCAAGAATTTATTTTGATTGACTTGGCGTATGCTCACGCATATTTAAGACTGTAAAGAAAGTCTATCAAGCCTTGATGATCTTTAATTTCTGAGTAGCGATATAACTTCCATGCCTGATTCAATGTTGCTTTGTCGCTCTGCATGATTATGACCGTCATTGCTCTCTTAGTTGGTCGCTCTCAGTCTTTTGCTAACCTTCGCCTGTACTAAGCAGACTGACTGCTTGTGCATCCAAAATCCATTAAACCAGTTATGCCATATGAGTCCACCATACCTTCCTATACATGGTATTTACCTGCCATTCCTAACGAAGACTTTCATGTACCATCTCGAAATTATTCAAAAAAAGGCATTTCTCTTTTGTGCCTCTGTTTTAGCTCATGAGGAAGTAGTAGTTAATTCATGATCTTTTTAAGTTGGACAAGCTTCACCCCGGGATTGCATGTCTAATGTGCAAACCCATAATACGAGAAGGAACTGGCATAGAGTGCGCCCGACTCATTAAAAAATTATACAACAAACAAACCCTCCTTCACGCTTTGTTCATGAGAAATCAGAAAACTTTGGCAGTGATAAACAAAGGAGATTAAGAGGATGTGATCGTCCTCATTCGGGAGCCGTTCCTCGAAACTTGTCCAGCTCGAGAAGTAATTGAGTTATCTGCTAGCATTCGTTGACGAAATATGCATAATCTAAAATAATAATTATTACCTCTGTTTTTAAAACCAAGAGCTCTGGTACATGTTTTGTCTTTGTTTCCGACCACGGGTTTTCAACCTTGCCAACAAAAGCCACGGTTCGAGAGTCTCCACCTTCTTTAAAGCACCAACTATTTAGAGCATGATTGTCATTCTGAGTGTAATGTGCATTGTCCCAAAGTACCATTGTCTTTTGCATGATTATGATATCGTTTATTCTGAAATCATTGTATCTAGTCATCACTTAAACCTTGGAGGTGCCCCTGCATTTATGTTTTGCTTCACTAAAGGGGGCAAGCGAGATATCACTTTGTCATATTTGCACACCATGCTCACTACAAATCTATTGAGTGTTTCAGTATCATATTGTAAAACTTTCAGTTCTTTGTGATTTTCTCATGAGGCAACTTAATTACTACAGATTCATTGTATCAGTAAGCACTTGTCATGTGACTGTGAAAAGTTCTTATATGGTTAATAGCATGTCACCACATAAATTATGCTTGTTATCATTTACCTACTCGAGGACGAGCATGAATTAAGCTTGGGGATGTTGATACGTCCAAAACGTATCTATAATTTCTGCTTGCTCCATGCCCTTTTTGTGTGATATTGCTATGATATTTGTGCACTTCCATACACTTTTGATCATATTTGGACTAACCTACTAATGGTTGCAAAAGTGCACAATGTTCTTGTTTTACACTTTATTGTGTAGGAATTACTTGGAAATTGACAAAAACGCAAAAGGAGTCGTATTGGAGTAGGACTCTGACTTTCCTGAAATCTGTCTGAGAACGTTTTTCAAATATGATCACGTTCCGGCCCGAAGTCGACGTCAAACGGAAAAAGTCTAGTTGAGAAAGTTGTGGGGAATTTCGAGGCGATGCTTCTGGATATAAAATTCGTCCAAATCGGAGTGTGGACGGCCGAGTAAAGCCCGTTTTACTGAGGCCCAAAATCTGATGACGAGAATCCGAGAGTCTATATAAAGAGAGGAAACCTAGGTCACCAAGGGCCACGAATTTTCCTCCTCCTGAGCCGCCATCTTGGAGGGGAGGACCAGCACCATTGCAGCACCATCCACAAGGAAGAAGGGGGGCCAAGGAGCCGCTGCCCCCTAGGGCCGCCGCCGCCCGGAGGGCCGCCGCCGCCCCCTAGGGCCGCCGTCGCCGCCTCCGTGGCTGCCGCCGGCCATCTCCTCCTCGCGGGGCTGCACCTCTCCATCAACACCATCATCAACCTCCTCCTCACCATGTCCATGTGTGAGTAGTCTTCTCCGGGGCTGAGGGCTCGTACGTGTAGCTATGTGGTTATCTCTCTCTCCCATGATGTGATCTTCGTTGTGATCATAGACTATGTTAATCTAGGGTGATCCCATGATATTTCCCCTTCCTCTATGTATTGGATTGATGTACTCACTTGTCTTTATCTAGTATAATCCCCGAGACCAAGGTGACAGTGGTCTATTGGACATGGATTAGAAAAATATTTTCATTAGTGATTTCCTCTCTTGTGTGTTGATTGAAGATTGAGAGTCTCTTGGTGCTTGTCTTTGACTATCCTTTAGATATGTTGTGGTGATTGTGGGACTCTCTTTGGATGGCCGCGGTGACATTGGGAAATCCTTAGATTGAGAACTACGAACTTTGAGGTGTGCTTTTGTAGCCCTACATAATTCTCGTCCTCTCTTGACCACGTAGGAATGACCTCCGGGTGCGTCTCCATTGCATGTTTTATGTGAAATATCATGTGATTCGATTATGTTAATGTTGTTGGGAGTTGCCACTAGTAAAATTATGAAGCCTAGGCCTTGTTTCCACCCTTGCAATACCATTTGTGCTCACATTTACCACTTGTTTGCTTGCTGCACTTTTTATTACAGATTTATATTACTTTGTTTTGCCATCCATATCACTTGCCATTTAACATCTCTTCGCCGAACAAGTGCATCTATACAACTCCTAGTTGTATTAGGTGTGTTGGGGACACAAGAGACTTCTTGTATCTTAGTTGCAGGGTTGCTTGAGAGAGACCATCTTCAACCTCTACTTCCCTGAGTTCGATAAACCTTAGGTCATCCACTTGAGGGAAATTGCTGCTGTCCTACAAACTTCTGCGCTTGGGGGCCCAACATAGTCTACAAGAGTAGAAGCGTGTGTAGACATCAATAGCCAACCATGAAACCATGGAAGAGCAGGTGGTCCCGCACCTGCCCGGAATCCTGGTCCGCAATAAGGCTCTTCAGCTTACATCTTCGACACGGACATCTTATCTCCGTCTCGTTCTTTTGAAGCATCTCGGCCTTCGTGGAGCTCAAAAACCTATTCACGATGCCTTCGGTCATCGTGCGGACCATGGTCTCCTGCGGGGTAGAACAAAACGATATTTTAGAACCAAGAATTTTTTTGGCATGACTTTCCCTAAAAATAGGACCAAAAAGAATGCATAGTGCCAAAATTCTTGCCGAAACGGAAATGAAACAACATTTCGGCAAAATATTGGCAACTATCGCATTTCAAATACCGGTACCTGCAAACACAAACATATATGCAACACCACAAACATACATAGATCTAGCTAGGCCATAAAAAGTGCATGTGCATGGTTGTTGGAGCTCAAGGGAGAAAAAAATGTAGATCTACAACATAAATATAGCTTTACCCGTAGTTACATATCAAAAAAGGTAATTTGACCACTTAATTTTGATGAATCTATGGTGCAAATGAGGTGAGGAGGAGGAGGCAGCCGACACAAGCTTGGAGGAGGAGGTGGAGAGAATGAAGTGGGGAAAGTGAGTGTATAGGTGTGGCTGTCCAAAATATCTAGCTGGTCCCAGGTTACTAATGGCGCACCACCCACAAATGCGCCACTAGTAACCCTGGTTACTAATGGCGCACCTGCTTGAGGTGCGCCATTAGTAGTTTTGCAAAAAAAAAGTACTGGCGCACTGTGTTGGAGGTGCGCCATTACTAGTTAAACCAGTAATGGCGCATTCCGCCATGGTGCGCCATTAGTATTTTTGGAAAAATAAAAAAAACATTTGTTACTAATGGTGCACCGAGGGTCTGGTGCGCCATTAGTGTCTACCACACTAATGGCGCACCAACTCATGGTGCGCCATTACTATATAGTAGTGGCGCACCAAGTGTCTGGTGCGCCATTAGTGGCCATATCATCTATAGCCCTTTTCCTATTAGTGAGTACATGCCTCATTCGCGAGGTCCATGGGCCCGGCTGGAGGGGGTGGTCCGGCAGGCTGCAAGGAGTTGTTTCCGGCAGGGTCTCTGGCAGGGTGCGGACGGCTCTGCCGGGAGAGGCTTACCGGTGTCCAACTTTCTCCTCTTCCGTGCCATTGTTGCTGGGGATACAGAGTGTTGTGTGAGATGGAGAACAAAAGTTCCTGGTTCCACAGGAAGCTTCTACGCATCACACTTTGACAGATGACCAGCTATGCTGTTTTCCGCATGGGGTACATGCTCTTTTTGCAATTTGTCAAAGTGCTCCTCCAATCTCTTCACTTCCTCGATGTACACCTCCATCGATGTACTTTGATAATCCTTGTTGACTTGTCTCAACACAAGTTGTGAATCTCCCTGAATGATCAGTTTCTTAATTCCCAATTCCATTGCAATCCTTAGCCCAGCAAGGAGTCCTTCATACTGAACTGTATTGTTGGTTGCTTCTTCCCGGGAAAAATGCATTTGGACGACGTACTTCAAGTGCTCCCTGAAGGGGGGCGACGAGAAGCACGCCAGCTCCTGCACCTTGTAGGGAAAAAGCACCATAAAAAATACATGATCCATTCTTGGGGTGATTCCTTGCCGAGGAAAACTGTCTCTGTTGTTTCCTCATCAGGGGTTGGCGTCCATTCTGCAATACACTCTGCCAATGCCCTGCTCTGAATAGTTGATGTGCTCTCAAACTTCAAACCAAATCTGGATAACTCCCACTCCACTATTCTGCCGGTAGCGTCAGGGTTTTGGAGTATCCTTTTCAACGGAAAACGAGTGACAATCGTGATCTCATGGGCTTGGAAGTAGTGGCGCAGTTTCCTTGAGGCCATGATGAGACCAAATATCAACTTTAACACGCCAGAGTACCTCGATCTAGCCCCCGTAACAGAGAGCTGACGATGTACACTGGGTGCTGCACCACTTTATTCCTTGCCGCGTCCTTGGGGTTCCTCTCCCTGCCGTGCTCATTGCTGTCCTGATCCTTTCTTGGCCCTGCCGGCCTCTGCTCACTTTCTGCCTCATCTACTTCTCGCCATGCCACCAAGGCTGCAGTGACCACTTGGTTGGTTGCCGCTAAGTATAGCAACAACGCTCCTGGGGCTTGGGAGTGAACATGGTAGGCACAGAGGACAAATAGGCCTTCAACTCTTGAAAAGCTGCATCTGCTTCCAAGGTCCACTTCATGGGTCCTGCCTTCTTCAAAATCTTGAAGAATGGCAGGGCACGCTCGGCAGATTTGGAGATGAATCTGCTTAGCGGGGCAACACATCCTGTTAGACGCCTCACATCGTTAACTGTCCTCAGTGCTTGGATCTCCTCAATAACCTTGATCTTCTCGGGGTTAGCTTAGATCCCACAGTGGGATACAAAGAACCCAAGTAGCTTGACGGAGGGAACACCAAATACACACTTGTCCGGGTTGAGTTTCAAATTGATCTTGCGCAGGTTAGCAAATGTCTCCTCCAAATCCTGGATAAGGGTGGCCTTGTCCTTGGTCTTGACCACAATATCATCCATATAGGCTTCTATATTTCTATGCAGCTGTGGCTCAAAACCTACCTGGACTGCCCTTGCAAAAGTGGACCCGACACTCAAATCCGAATGGCATGCAGACAAAGCAGTATGTACCACATGGAGTGATGAATGATGTATTCTCTTCATCTTCCTTGGACATGAAGATTTGATGATATCTAGAGTATGCATCCAGGAAGGAGAGCAAATCACAACCCGAAGTGGAATCCACAATCGGATCAATACACGGCAAGGGAAATGGGTCCTTCGGGCAAGCCTTGTTGAGATCTGTGAAATCTATGCAAAGCCTCCACTTCCCGTTAGCCTTCCGAACTACCACTGGATTTGCCAACCACGTTCGATGCAACACTCCTTTGACCAAACCATCTGCCTCAAGTTTCTTGATCTCTTCTGCAATGAATTGCTGCCTCTCCAAGGACTGCTTCCGGACTTTCTACTTGACAGGTCGGGCATGTGGGCAGACAACAAGGTGGTTGTCGGTGTCAAAACCAGCGGATCTCGGGTAGGGAGTCCCGAACTATGCTTCTGAGGATCGATGGTAATAGGAGACTGGGGACACGATATTTACCCAGGTTCAGACCCTCTCGATCGAGGTAATACCCTACTTCTTGCTAGATTGATCTTGATGAATATGATTACAAGAGTTGATCTACCTGGAGATCGTAATGGCTAACCCTAGGAGTCTAGCCTATGATTATGTTGTTTCTTTTCTACCTTAGTCTCTACGGACTAAACCCTCCAGTTTATATATGTACCGGAGGGCCCTAGGTTTTGTACATAACCATCTCGCAGAGGAAGGAAAGATTACACCCGAACTAAAACCTGCCATTATACGTTTACAGGAGTCCTATCCAGATACAAGAGACGGTCTTCAGCAATGATCTTCACGGCCCACCAGTCCAGCCCATCACGAGTTATCCGACCACTTGAGGACCCCTCTATCCAGGACTCCCTCAGTAGCCCTTGAACCTGTCTTCGATGATAATGAGTTCGGCTTCCGTGTTATCTTCGGCATTGCAAGGCGGGTTCCTTCTTCCGAATATATCTTCTACAAAAAGTGTATTGTGTTCGGCTCTGCATGGTTAGTACAACCGTTAGCCTCAAAGGCAAGGCTTATGAAAGGATATTAATAATATGTCTTTACTGACAACTTTTTGGTGAAGCACCACGTCGATCCCACTAATACACCAGACCATTTTATTTGGTCCTAGTTTTGCCTTTCGAGGCATAACCCCCTTGGCACATCCTATCAATGCAGAGACCGTGCCCGCTTATTAGGGGATCCTTATCAATGTGACATGAGCATCCAAACCACGCATTACGCACGACCGCTTTGGGAACCGGTGAGGTTTGCGGCTAAAGTAGGGGGACATTCTGTATTTGCAGCATTATAAAAGGACATCAATCACTTCCATCCACCCCACGCTTTCCTCGAGCTCGAGCTCTCCAATCTCCCCAGCCCCAGCATCCTCATCTCTTGCAACCGCAGTTCTGCGTTCCTGAATCACCACTTCCTTCCCCAACAATGGCTGGATCCGGCGCCAAGGACAAGTGGGAGGCCTCCACGGTTATTAAGAAAGCCGCGAAAGATCTCCGGAGTGCGGTCTATCTCGCTGCTAATATTGCACTGAGTCCCCGCCAAAGACCAGGTGGTTCCCGTCCCAAAGACGGGTGAGAGAGTCGTGTTCCTCTCACACTTCGTTAGGGGGCTAGGATATCCTCTTCACCCTTTTGTAAGGGGTTTGCTGTTTTTCTATGGGCTAGATTTCCATAGCCCCGAATTCGATTCTTCACATCCCCACTTTCATAGTGGTGTGTGAAGCTTTCCTCCGCGTTCCTGTAACGCCCCGAACACACCCGCCGGTGGTCGTTACTCCTGGCGGGATCTAGACTAGCCTCACATATCAATACTAGTATTTTCTACGCACTTTGTCCTCACTCGTGCGCACCCGGGAGCAACTTCCCGGTCGGTCACCCATCCTGAAACTACTCCAAGCTGAGCATGCTTAACTTTGGAATTCTATCCGAATGGGCTTCCGGAAAAGAAGGAATTCCTTATTGATATGAGTAGTCTATCATCCCTAATAAGCCAGGCTACCACATACACCCTCACTCAGAGGAACCGACGTCCTCGTCGGGCGACAGGAACGTTCCCTCTTGGCACAAACGTCTGTGCATCCAGTCCGATACATGTGCCACGCCCTGTGCCACGACGGGTCACAAACGTCATGAAAAACATGACCGCGAAACTGTCCGCAAACATCCGTGTAACCGCGAGGGTCGGCTCTGATACCAACTTGTAACGCCCCGAACACACCCGCCGGTGGTCGTTACTCCTGGCGGGATCTAGACTAGTCTCACATATCAATACTAGTCTTTTCTACGCACTTTGTCCTCACTCGTGCGCACCCGGGAGCAACTTCCCGGTCGGTCACCCATCCTGAAACTACTCCAAGCTGAGCACGCTTAACTTTGGAGTTCTATCCGAATGGGCTTCCGGAAAAGAAGGAATTCCTTATTGATATGAGTAGTCTATCATCCCTAATAAGCCAGGCTACCATAGCTCCCCCACACTTCGGCCTATGGCTCAATACCTTCAATGTGAAGCCGAACGTGGTGGACGGGCAACACGCAGAGTGCGGGGGTGCTGTGATAAGCAAGCTCCCGAATACAAATTAGCCAAAGGGGTCGTTCATGGAGACGAACAAGGTTTGGCAGCAGGAGTGGTTCTACATCACTGAGCCCCGCAACGCCAAATGGGCGGCGGCGCCTGCCTTCAGATCTGGACCCTCGGAGAGGCTAACCTCTTTGACTGATAAGAGTTCGAACTGGGGGTCTCAGACTGAGGTGACGACACTCCATGGCCGTGTGTTCGGTATGATCTCCAAGGGCTCAACTCACAACCATGGTTCAGGTAATGCTGGCCCGACTCATTCTTCCCTGCCAACACCGGGGCTCCTCCCTATGGGAGTTCGATCTGGCTGGAGACCGGCCCCTGAAGCATCTCTTTGGCTTCACGCACAAAGAGATCTGGAAGCATCTCTTCAAGATCCAGAAGGAGTGGCCAAAGGAAACAAGGGACGCAGGCTACAACGCTGCGTTTACCCCACAAGTGGTAACCAAAAAATTCTGCCAAACATATATCCCCTTCTTATTTTAACAATAATAGGAAATGGAATTTTTGCGTGATATACAGGGCCGGACGAAGAAGGCAATCTGGCTTAAGTGTCCGGTGCCTTTGCCAAAAGACCTAGAGACGCCTCAACTGACGGCGATGCTGGTCCCGGCATCGTACAAGGCGCTGGACAAGACATACAAGAAGAAGTGCAAGGTGGCTAAGAGCGGCCCCCGCCCTGCAGACGCGAAGTCCGAGGAGATCAACATCCTCTCCGCCGACGAGGAGGAGGATGATGAAGAAGAAGAGTCCCATGTACAAGGTAGGGGGAAGAAGAGTCCCCTATACAAGGCAGGGTGAAGAAGAGAGCGGCCCCTGCTGATGCAAGCAAGGCCTCACCCCGGTGGAAGCTAAACCTCCCCGCCAGTTCGGACTCATCGTCCAATCATAGTTTTGTGGTGAAGCCCAGGGAGAAGCCCAGACCGAAATGTAAGTTGTTCGGATATGTTAATTGCGGCTCCTTGTTTATTTAGCCTTTTAATGCTTTCTAAGTATTTCTCACCCGTTGACCTACAGCCCTCCCCGACCACACCCCGACACCTCCTTATCGGAGGGGAACTCTCTAGCACCTGGAGAGACAGAGAGTGACCTGCTAATCCGAGCTCCATCGCGTGTGGCCCAGGGGGACACCGAAGTGTCCTCCCAGCGTGTTTCTTCCGCTCAAGGAGATGGGGCGGGGCAAGTGACAGGGCGACCGAGGGTAACACCTCGACTGCCACTGACCATGGGGATACAATCCCCATGGAGACCGAAGACGGGGGGCTCAAACAATCCAGGCCCTACCGAATACTGATCCGGAGCCTAGCGTGGCTCCAGGGTCCGAAGACCAGACCCCCAAGGCGAGGGAGGATACGACGACGCCTGGGGTCAATCCGGAGGTGCCGAACCCTTTGGAGGGAGCACTACAGAGTGCTTCCATCGTGGAGGAGCACCGCACCATGATGGGTGCGGTGATGAAGAAGATTCAGTCTGTCAAAGGCGGACTGAATGAGGCCATCAATAGCCTGCTAACAGGCTTTGAGGTAAGCAATGTAATGTTCTTTATGGAACTTTATTTGTTTTATATGCACATATATTGCAGTAGCCCCTGATGTTTTGTGTGATTCTGAACAGAATCGGATGAAGTATCCATAGTATAACATATGATAGAGCTGAACTGTATGCTTTTGTATTTGAATAGGCTTCACTAGTTGCGGCAACTGCAAGAGATGCAGAAGTTGCCAAACTAAATCGGAAGCTTTTGTTGGCCAACGCGGACCTCGAACACACCAACCATCATTTAGATGAAACGCAAGGTATGCAGATTTAAAACATTAAGATGTCAAGAAGACTAGTTAATTGAGTATGAGTATAAACTCTCTATGATATTATATATTAAACAGTTGGTGCCATTGAGCTCGAGGCCCTCAAGGGCGAACTTGCGAAGTCAAGCAGGAGGCCGAGGCGAGCAAGGCAATCGCTGACAAAGCAGTTGCCGATCTAGAGGCCGAAAAGGTCGCGTGCCAACATCACGTGGCTCGGGTGTCCGAAGTTGAGGATGAACTCAAAGATGCTATTCGCAACTACGAGGCGTTGGAGTTGAAGGCTTTGGAACAAGCATCCGAGCTCAATGCGGCAGTTAAGACTGCCTAGGATGCGCGAAGCGAGTCACGTAACACTTGTGAAGAAATCGAGCATGCGCGAGAGATAGCATCTGGTAAGACCTTTCTCTTATAGAGCATATTCGGAGGGTGGAAGTACCTTGGGCTGACACGGTTATGGAGTTCTCCAGGCAAGTTTGGTGATCTTCCGAGGAGCAGTGCTGACGCCGCCCAATACTTCCGAGCCCAGGAGCGGAACGACACGGAGAAGCTGTTTTGGTCACAGTTCTATGCGCCAAAACATCCGGTGCCTCTCAACGACCAGATGAAGCAGCTGGTCGAGCTGCACAATATGGCGGGTTCGGCCATGAAGGACTTGATAGTCCGGCTATGGCCCGCTGAGCCAGTCCCAAGGAGCTACTTCGGATTGGTGAAGCGGCTCATCGAAGCGTGTCCGCGGGTCGATGCGTTGACGCAATTGGCCTGCATAGAGGGTGATCGGATGGCCTTCGCTCATGTAAAAGTGCACTGGGGAAAGATGAAGGCGCATGATATAGCTACTGCTGGCCGGCCCGAAGGCAAGGAGCACCGCAAGCCGGAGAGATACTTCGAGGATGTCATAGAAGGCACCTGCCTTGTAGAAGGCCAGTGCTCAAAATATATTATATTCGAGTAATTGTATCAAGTTGTAAAGGCTTGAACTTATGAACCAATGTATATAACTTTCGCGCTATTATAATGCGAGCGACTTTTACCTCCCGTGCGGCCGTTCATTTAACTCCGAAAGCTTCTAGTCCTCGGCTTCAGCCCCCATGTTAATATTACTGGGGTGTTCGGTCATATGCATAAACACTCTTTATCCAACGTCTTGGTCCATGTAGGAGGTGTATGTGGAACAAACCAGGCAACCAGACTATGCGGTGTTATTGCTTTCACTTAGCCATAGGAGTTTGACAAGTGGGGCTAGGTATTAGCCCCTGGTGCGAATATGGTATTTCCGAATTAAGGTATCCATTTGCACGCGGCTGGGGGAAAAACCAACCGGTAGATCTCCGTCGACCGTAGTATAACACTAAGTCACCAGATCGCGGACCAGGTTCTCGCATATCATGACAGTCAGTTTCGGCTTTCTCTAGTGAGGTACTTGACCAGACGAGCCAGAAGTACAATCACAGTAGTTCTCCCTTTACACCCTAGCCAAACAATCGGGAACGTAGGGGTAAGCACAGGAGCCGGGCAACCCAACTATTGACCTAAGACATGATTCGGAACTGATGCATATAAAGCAAATATCCAGGAAGCCGAACACTCTCTATAGGTGTTCGGCCTTTTCGACATATAGCGGGCTGGATACAACCCCTGATAATGGACCTTGTTATCAAGGCACATGTGGCAATCTGACATGGGGAGAGAACACAGGTGGTGAGAGAATAAAACTCCAAACATAATATAAACCAAGCTGTTTCTAAAATATCCCGTGAGCCGTATGTTTACATATAATGCCGATAAATTCCTTGGACATTTTACATGCCAGAAAAGTATAGAACAAAAAGAGAAAAAAGGTTTACACATGGTCTTAATCTAAAAAGAAACCATAGTGCGGGTCCCTACTGCACGTCTGCGCCGTTTTCTCCTTTGTGATGTGTCCTTGAAGGGGGGAGTGTGATGGCCATCTGTAAAAAAGGAAAAAGAAAAAAACTGGAAAAGAAAAGAAATCCAGTGTGGTCATAAACAAAACCGGTTTGTTTAATGAACCTTGAAGGACAATTTTAAAGTCCAAATAGGGTTGAGCCGAACTATGGACTATTTGTCTGCAGTGTGCCCCCAGCGCCGCCCAAGGAATTTTAAGTGCATAATTGTGTGCACGAGGCACCTATCCTGCCACCTTATGGGGCAGTTGGTGGGGGAGTAAATGCTAATCTAGCTCGGGTTCATCCGAGCTGTCGCACTAAGGTGTATGCCGGACACGTTTAACTGTGCCTGTGGTCTTGATGACTGATGAGCTATCTGGCTTGAATAGGCCGTTTTGGACTTCGGCTGCTAAGGCCGTAGTGTCCTCTTCCGTACGGAGAGAGCGCTCCATATTTCCATTGACCGTGATGACGCCACGTGGTCCAGGCATTTTGATCTTTAAATAAGCTTAATGCGGGACTGCATTAAACTGGGCGAAGGCCATTCTTCCGAGCAGTGCATGCTAGCCGCTTCGGAATGGAGCTATGTTGAAGATTAGTTCTTCGCTTCAAAAGTTGTCGGGAGATCTGAATACGACCTCCAATGCTAAAGAGCCCGTGCAGCAGGCTTCTATGCCCGGTATCACTCCTTTAAAATTTGTGCTACTTGGCTTGATTCTTGACAGGTCGATCCCCATCTTGCGGACAGTGTCCTGATATATCAGATTGAGGCTGCTGTCGCCGTCCATAAGGAATCGAGTGAGATGGTATCCATCGATTATTGGGTCGAGCACTAGGGCAGCCGAACCCCCATGACGGATACTATTCGGATGGTACCTGCGATCAAAAGTGATCGGACAGGCTAACCATGGGTTGAATTTAGGGGCAATAGGCTCGACGGCATAGACATATCGGAGTGCGCGCTTGTGCTCCCTCTTTGGGATATGAGTGGCATAGATCATGTTCACTCTTTTGATCTCCGGTGGAAATTTCTTCTGCCCCACCCCCCCAGTGTTCGGCTAGCGAGGTCCATCCTCGTCTTTGCTCTGAGGCCCCTTTCACTTGTGTTCGACGTTTTGCTTGCCGGCCTGCTTGAAGACCCAACAATTACGGTTGGTATGGTTTGCAGGTTTGTCTGGGGTACCATGGATCTGGTAGGCCCTATCTAATATTTTGTCCAGGCTAGATGGACCGTCTTTGTTGCCTTTAAATGGCTTCTTCCGTTGACCGGGTCTGGAGCCACTGAATCCGGCGTTTACCGCTGTATCATATGGGCTTCCAACATTATTTCGACATTTGTTTTTATTACGTCGTGGCTTTCCATTGCCGTCCCTGACTTCAGATGTTCCAGGGTCGCTGGTGCTGCTACGAGCTAGCCAGCTGTCCTCGCCCGTGCAAAAACGGGTCATGAGTGTAGTTAGGGCTGCCATTGCCCTCGGCTTTTCCTGTACGAGGTGTCTAGCTAGCCATTCGTCCCGAACACTGTGTTTGAAGGCCACTAAGGCTTCGGTGTCCGGACAGCCGACGATTTGGTTCTTCTTAGTGTAGTTAGATGCTTAGGAACTCTGCCGGGTTCAGCCTCTCGTCGAACTTCTTATGTATCTCTGGCTTGAACGTGCGAACGAATGCCTAATGAACTTGCTGCAGTTCATGAGTAAAGGTTGGGCAGCCAAACACAAAAGGTAAGCACCCGCCGATACTGAGCGCAGGCTCGTCGATGTCTGGGCCGTCACACACGTCGGTCTGGTGGAGGCTGCCGCGGTGTTGCTCGACATTGACACACGCGTCTCCTCTCCACCTATCCTCCTGGTCTCGACGTTGGCCTAGATGCGCTCGAGGGTCAGAAAAGGCCAACGAGACGTCGTCGTGGTCTTGATTCTGTCGCACCCGCGCTAGTTGACGTGGCGGGAACTGCACCGCGGGGACAGCTCCCTCCGTACGGTCAGCAACACGAGCCGTTGCTGTCGCTTGGGGAGGCTGCGGTGGGTCAGCTCGCTGTGAGCCCCCAGATTTGGCGAAACTGAGCAGACTTTGGATGGTGGCAGGCCATTCGTCCATCTGCTCGGCTGCTGGCGGAAACCTCAGCAGCAGCTGAACTCACGCCATGGCCTCTGAGGCTGTACTTGGCATGGGTGCTATAGAAGTCAAATGTGCCGTCGCCCAGCTCCTTACGGTGCCAGCGGCGGCAGTACTGCACCCCCGCTGCTGCGGGGCGACCACCTGGAAGGCAGGGTGGTGCGGCAAAGGCGCACGAGGGCCAGCGGCTCCGTCGAGCGCAGCAACTTGGTCGACCCGTCCCGGGGGAGGCGCGCTTGCTACGACCGCACCTGTGGTGGGAACGGTCGGACGACGTCGATTCGCCCCGGTCCGAGCGACGTTGCTGTGGCTGTGCTCCTCGGTGGACAGAAGGGGCGCAGATGGAGTAACCCCTTCGCCCGGGCCTTCAGGAGCATGGCCATCGAGGTGTTGCTGATGTTTCTCTCCTCCAGTGCCTCATGCTCCTACATCGACCACGGGGGAAGTGGTGATGGTGCCGCCTGCTCCGACCACATCCCCAATGGTGTCCACGTCCTCGCGTGCCTCCGCATCTCCTGCAACATTAGAGGCCGCGGGTTACGAAGCCTTTGAGGTGGATGGACGTGCCGAAGAATCATGTTTCTTCTTGGGTGCCATGGTCGATGGCGCCGTTGAAGATGAAGACAGCGATGAAGATGACGCGCTACACACGCCTTCAGGTTCGCGCAAGTGATCCCCCTACCTGGCACGCTAAATATGTCGGGGAAAACCACAACCACCTATGGGACCAGGATGTCCCTTGCTGGTTCATCAGGGGACACCGCGTTGCACAAAGAGCAGACGAGCGTGGGACAGCACGGCAGAGATCACACGGGCAATTTTACCCAGGTTCAGGCCGCCATTGTGGCGTAAGACCCTACTCCTGTTTTGGTGGATTGATGGTGGAGAATGAGGTGGTGGAGCGTTTTACACTTGCCCAGCAAAGGTTGCCTCAGGGCAGCAGTGACTGCACGTGTATGGGTGTGTGAGTTCTCCAATCTTCTAACCCCGTCTACGGTTGCCATGGGCCTGCTGTTATAGATTAAGGGGTCACCATAGTGGCTAAGTAGTCATTATGCACTGATATGATAGCAACAGTGCTATCCAACCTAACTCGGCGGGCTGACAGGGTGCATTAAATGCACCTCTTAGTGTCACATTACTGGTTGCCCGACAAGACTTGCCGGGCTATCTTGCCAGCTCTGCGCCTCCTTGCTTGACACGCCGCAAGACGGGTGTCATCTGTGGGTTTTTCCTGCAGGGAGAGGCTGCCATGTGGCTAATGGCTGCCACTTAGTCAGTTTGCGGCTTGACACAGCACTGATCGACGATGTGAGTCGTGGAGGAGTGGTTGGTGAGATGGTTTAGCCTCCGCAAATCCCAGCAGGCTTTGCCAGACGCCTTGGTTGTCTTTCTATGGGGGTGGCCTCGCCCCGTGCCGGGCTCGCCTGCCCGGCAAGGGAGGCCTTTCTCTTGGTGTTATCTTGCTTCTCTGGTTCGGCCTTGGTCTCTCTGATATGCTTGCTGGTTCCTTGAACCTCTTGGTTTCTTGTAGTATGATTTGGGTTGGTGCCTCAATCTTGCTCCCGTGCCTATGCACAGTCAGGGCAACATACCTAGGGTTTTATGTACCGACAACTCCCCCTTTCCGGTTTATAGGGTAAATTTGAAATATCATTAACCAAGGCAGATGATGAGTGGAGAAATGTACTCAATGAGTAGGAATGGTTACAATATATCCATCTTGTAGTTTACAAAATTACTCAAACTTTAATCTGCATTAATTACAATATATTCACGGATGACAACTAAATGAGTAGGAATGGTTACATGCACTGGTTGGTTTCTTTGCGTGCATCAATTTAATGCACCTTGGAATGTTAACATGTGGTGGAAAGAAGTGAAAATAAGACTGCATAATATGGTAAAACGAATAAAATTAGATGAGCCCAATAAACTGGAAAGGTGTAAGTAGTAAATTGCTAATACATGCCAACATAAATATTATTAGCTTCGTTTTATGTGTTCTAAACGCTTTTATATTTCTTTACGAAATATTTTTTTATCAAAGTTTGCCAACATAATTGGCGCAAATTCAGAATCAATGTAATTAATACGGCTGTATGCACAGATTTATTTTCCAGCACATTTCTTTATTTCATCAACGACATTACAGGGAAGTACATCCACCAATTCTTTGCTAGGAGAGCAAGACCAAAGAAAACAAGAACCACAATCAGACATTTTAAATATATCCAATTTCCATAACTACTACCACTAACTATATTAATATCTTCTCTATGTCTTCATTGTTGATCTGTGGCTTCTCGAGCTTGCACACTTCTTTCTTCTTTGGTTGTAAAGAACTAGACGTTGCTTCACATCTAATATCATCTGTAGTGTCATCTCTAGCCTCTATTCTAGCAAGGAGTGCACGAGCATCTATCAAATTTCGTGCTATCAATAGATCGATGTATTCTTCTTCCCAAAACCAAAACTTGCATCCATCCTACACACAAGTTTGAGTATAAGCTACCGAACATGCACCGAATAAGAGAGCCCGGTCGAATCAAAAGAAGTACTGCGCACCTTATCTGGTTGGCACTTGATGAACACCGATCCGGGATGTTCTGGCGTGCTCAAAACACGGCGCACGACCTACCGCGGGCAGCCATCGTACTTTATGAGCAGCAATGGTGAACCGACTAGCCGCTGGGCCAGGGTCGAGCTCGGACAGTGGTCGACAGTGTCCTTGCCGGCGATCCACCGATGAGATAGATCCTAGCGACTAGAGCCGGATTCAGTACTTGCATGCGATGTGGAGGCATTGCAATTGTTGTGCGACCCGGTACCCGGACAATCAATGGCAAGGCGCAGTCGCAGGCGACCAGAATGCTCCATATCTGGCAGCCGCGCGCGTCAAATCCCGCGACCGCAGATATACCAGTTGACCGTCGGCGCCGGGACGAGGGAGGCACAGATCCGGCTGTCGTGGTGTGGTCGGCTGGGCTATAGTGTGAGGCAGCGACTGTGTCCCTGATGGACATGTGTGTACCTCTTCTCTTCTTATACGCACTCCACTTATCTCACTTCCCGTGGCTTCCCACTCGCACGATATTCCTATTATATGAACCTGTGTGTGTGTGTGTGTGCGCGCGCGCGCATGTGTGTGTGTTTTCTACTCTCTCCGTTCATAAATATATGTCTTTTTGGACACTTCAAATGGACTACAACATACAGATGTATAGACATATTTTAGAGTGTAAATTCACCCAATTCGCTCCATATGTAGTCACTTGTTGGAATCTCTAGAAACACTTATATTTGGCAACATAGGGAGTAACGGCGTGTGTGTGTGTGTTAGAGAGAGCAACTCATCGAACTACAGAGAGATGGTGTGTAGTAGTACTAAAATTTAGCCACGAGAGTTGGTGCATCCTCTCGTTTCCGGGCGTCCGGTCAGAACAACTACCATGACCACTCCTAACCAGCCTGGCCCACCCAAAGTCCCTCCATCGCCCGCACGTGCTTCCCGCCCGAAACAGTCAGCACCGCTACAAAAATCGGTGTCGCATTCATGCCCGGGTAGAGCAGACGCGACCTCTCACTGGTGCATACGTTGAAGGGAGAACCAGGTTCAATGAAAGAGTGATGGTTGCTTCATCTGTCTAACTTACTACCAGGTCTATTATGTGATTTTACAGCTCATTGATCATTATTACCGAGGTGGTACGACCGTGCTGAGTCTCAGTTATACTGTACACTTTACTTTCATGCATGACACGTGCATCAGATGCTGGATGACCCACGTATCGGCGAATGGAGGTAGATCGTCTACACTCCTTAAATACACTGGTACGCGTCGGTGCTATACAAATGGTTTTTAACCCCTTTCTGCGATGGCATTTGGAACTGTCGCCAAGTGAGTGTGGGAGATAGTGGGGTCCTTCCCACACGACCCATAAACTGTCGGGGATAGGCCCTCCAGGCAGACATGCCGGGGGCAAAAGGACCTCTTGCACGATCGGGCGAGCATCGAAACCCAATCATTTTGGTTAGCATGTACATCCCACACGGTGAATCCAAGAAAAAACATTTCCGTTCATATGTATATCACACACAGTCAATCCAAGGAATATGTCTCCGTTCTTATGCACATCCCACACAGTCAATCCAGGGAAAATATTTCCGTTCGTATGTACATCCCACACAGTTAGTCCAGGGAAAACGTTTCCGTTCGAACATACATTCCACACAGTCAATCCAGGGAAAAGGTTTGTATGTACATCCCACACAGTCAATCCAGGGAAAACATTTCCGTTCGTATGTACATCCCACACAGGTTATTTATAGGCTCGTGTGTGATAGGTGTAACTATCACACACGCTCTGCCTTGGTAAACCATTTGCTTTTATCAACTACATCACAAACGATTTGATGAAGAAAACTATGTGGCATTGGGCTATCCATCACAAGCGCTTTTACGGCTAGAACCGTTTGCAAAGTTCCATGACACGTTTAACAGGTTGTTTAGTTTACAATTAATAATTCCAGTATTACACAAATTCACATTTCATATCGAACAACTATTTTCCAATTTCATATTAGGCACATAAATATATTTTAACATTATAGTACGATAGCTACCTGAAAACAACACAGCACAACATATAGCTAGTTCAACTTCATAAGAACAATATTAGAACAATATAATGATTTCCCTAATTGAGATCATCCAGGCTCGTCTTATACACCTATGCTTTCAGTGAACTTGTTTTGCACTGGCCAACTAGGAAAGTGCCTCCTCCTGCACCAACACCATCTTAGCAAAGTCTGATTTAAAAAATCTAAGCTCATTCTCCACCTTCCTCTTTTTACCCCGTATCTTCAAATATTCTTCAGCGTTGACAACACTTTCTCTAAGCCTAACTCTATTCTCTTCCTCGTACATGCTCCAAAGCTTTGCTTGGCACATCTTCAAAGACTATGGCCACTCTTGATCAACCAACTCCAAGTAAGAACACTTCCGTTCATCCTATAGTATTTAAAACTAGATCAGTAATACTTGTAGGGGAAATGGGTTTATAGCAACATAGAAAATCACCAATGCTTATTTTGAAAAACTGAAGAAACATGTTAATTATGACATATCTTTTCAAAAAGATCAATGTGCAAATGAATTAATTGTTACTGAGATAACAACCAGATTCTGAAACACCAGAAGCTATAATTAACCACAACAACGCTACAAATTCTTACTCATGTACAATAAATAACAAATTAAACATTTTATGATGAAGGTAAATATAACTGCAACAGCATAGCGACAGTGTTTGGATGATAACAAATTGATACTAACAGGTGTGTACATGCACAAATATAGTAACATAGAACTAATAACACTAAGGCCATCCACTATGTATGCCAAAACTGGATACATCTCGCACCGGTGCCCTGCACTGGCGAGCCGATGCAGCGGAAAAAAAACAGGGACCCGGACTCCGGAGCACCTAGTTGCTCTGATGCCTAGTTCCTTCGTGCCACAAAGATTTAGTATTTTACTGCTTGGCTTCTCGGATGTGTGGACCAAAGTTGGCTGCACAAACTGCTGAAGCGGTGCCAAAGAATTTTCTAATGGCACCGCTAGTGAGATGGCAAGAATTTTAGATACTAGGTACAACCTGTGACACTATCTTAGGATGTGTTTGGTTAAAGGTGTGGTATGAATGGGTTGGGACTGTGACAGTGTCTGAATCACATCTAACAACTGATTTGTAACAACGAAAGAGGGTCTAACCTTCTCTGCACATGCCAAAAACTTCCTCCCATTGTCCACAGATTCAAACGCAACTAGCTTCACGCATGGAGATTGATGGCGACAACGAGCACATAGGTCTTCAGCCACCCTGCTCCATTCGTTACAACTAATGGTCCTAGGGAGCTACAAGAGGAAGAAATGACCCAGATCGACCGCCGGGTAAAAATCCTTCATTTCAAGTCATAGCCCGAGAGAGAGAAGAGAGGCATACTGTAATGCCCAGGATGGGACTATACCTCCTACGTGTCGAGGCACGACTTAAAGGTATAAGCCCATTCTGGAATGATCTCAAGTTTGGTATCGTTGCACGACTCATGTAAAAATAGGGATGAAATTGCAAAAGGATAGTTGTCTTACACTCGCCACGTCACACAATACATTACATAAGTAAAACATCATTCAAGACATCACAACCCGACTACGGGCGAAGATCCAAAAGAAAGATACCAAATACATAAAGCCACAGGTCCGAATCGCCCCTAGTAGAAACCACTACTGATCGTCGAAACACGTCACAAGCATACGACCACGCTCTTCATCGAACTCCCGGTGAAGTTCTGATCCATCTCCTGCATCATTCTCGGCTGAACCTGCATCTGGTGTTGTAGTATCTGTGAGCCACGAGGACTCAGCAATCCCATAACCATGGGTAATAAGACTAGCAAAGCTTTATGGGTAGGAAGAGGTAAAGTGGTGAGGTTGCAGCAGCGGCTAAGCAATAGTATGGTGGCTAACTTACAAGTACAAGAATAAGATGAGCATCTACGCAAACGGTCGCAAAATAGTAATGATCGCTAAAGATCCTGAACTACCTACGAGTCAAACATAACCCCACTGTGTTCTCTTCTCAAAGTGAAAAGGGACAGTCACGGTTACTCACGCAGTTGTGTGTTTTACTTCGAATCCTCTGTCAAGTTTCCTACAACCGAACATTAACAAATTCCAATCTGCCACATAACCGCGGGCACGGCTTTCGAAAGATCAAAACCCTGCAGGGGTGTCCCAACTTAGCCCATCACAAGCTCTCACGATCAGTTGAAGTGATAAATATAATATCATCACCCCTTATCTTAGGGAGATCCGATTAGGCTCGGCATCCCGGTGCACAAGACATTTCGACAATGGTAAAACAAGTCCAGCAAGACCTCCCGGCGTGCCGACACCCTGATAGTAGCCGCGCGTATCTCGTCTCAGGCCACGTCTGGATGGGCGATTATACGAGTAAAACCAGCCCTCGGGTTTCCCCAAGGTGGCCTCGCATACTCCCCGTTTGGGACCAACACCATCAGCACTGGCCCCCCTGCTATGTAGAAAAGAATCACCGAGGGCGCGACCCCCTATGAAAATTTAATTATTTAATTAAGTTGTTATTATGAGGCAAGTTAAAACCAATGTTGGGCCTTGCTGGAGGAGTTTTATTCAAAGTCGAAGTGTCAAGGGGTCCCCATATACCCAACCGTGTAAGGAACGCAAAATCAAGGAACATAATGTCGGTTTATCAGCGCCTAAGGTGGTATGAGTGGAACAAAACACCGAGCAAAAGGCCAAGCCTTCCACCCATGCCCAGTATATAGGTGTGTTAATAATAATAATAGATATTGTCATATTCCAACAACAAGTTCCAACATGGAACGATCTTCATCTTCACCTGCAACTAACAACGCTATAAGAGGGCCTAAGCAAGCGGGTAACATAGCCAAACAATGGTTTGCTAGGAAGGTGTCAAAGGTTAGAGGTTTCATGGCAAAAAGGAGAGGGGCTGACAATAAAGATGGGTAGCGCGACATATAACGATCGCATCGAGACAACTAAGCAATGACAATGATAGTAAACGTATCCATGGTTACGGTCATCTTGCCTGAGATTCCGCAAGGAAGAAGAACGGATCCATGAAGAAGACGAAGAAGAAGCCTTGAAGAAGAACCACGGGAAGTCGAACGAATCCTCACGATCGCAACGGAACAAGCACTAATGAGAATAAGCAAGCAATACGGTAAACAAACCTCTCAAGAACATCACAATATGCTCAACCAAGTATGATGCAAAACAAGTCTACATAGGATGCACCACAAGTCTATACAGGAAGCAAAACATGGCAAGGTAGGAAGCACAGAAAAATAACACAAGTCTAGATGATGCAATACATGGCAAGGTATGATGCAAGACAAGTCTATATAGGAAGCAATACATGGCAAGGTGAAGCAAGTGTAAACTAGCTATCTAGGCATTTTAAATGAGGTCGGAAATAACAACAACAATTCTAGAAAATCCCCATGACCAATTTAGCAATTATTATAGCAACAACAATTTAACATTCAAAGGTTGTTATCATGTTGCGGATGACATAATCAAGTTTTATGCAATTTTATTAAAAGTTAACATGAAACCGTTAGGAAGCAATTTGTTACCGTGGTGGAAAGGGAAGGTGCCACAGCGACGAATCCGAAAATGATGCCACGCAACATATCGGTTCCGGTAACTCGTCGAGAGACCGATGCAAAAGAAAGGTGCCGCGAGCGTGAATGCAAAGACGGTGGGGTGCTCCCGGTTACCCGGTTCCCACTTGACGACGACAGGGCAAACGAGGATCACAACGGACACGATGCAAACATCCGATTCATCTCATACAACACATGCAGTCTACGGGCGTCGTCTCGGGGTTATACCTTCGGAACGTTCATTTCGGGGCGGTTCGAGGTCGTAGAGGAAGTACTCGTTCACGGGTCGGTAGTTGAAGTAGTGGTACAGGTTTCGTAGTTGAACTTGGCGATCCAAAGGGTACTTGGCATCGTGGTACTTGGTGCTTGCGTTACATGGGTCTTCAACGACGGTAGTCGTTCTAGGCATCGGGCGTCGAGGTACTTGGCGAGTAGATGAACGTGATGGGTCCTTGACGTCCTAGTACCTGGCGTCCTCACGGCCTTGAGAGAGATGAAACAGAGTGCAACGGTGCGTGATCTTCGCGGTCCAGGGTACTTGGTGTATACGTCTAGGGAGGATACGATGGAGATGATGCTCGTCTCGTGTGGAGCTCCAGGAGCCATGGTGCGCAGCAGGTAGGGCATCCCTGTCCTTGAGATGGGGTCCTAGTGGACAGAGCAGCAACAACAGCAAGGCGGGGTAAAGGAAAAGTGGCGGAGCTCCTTCGGCTGGAAGCTGGCGAGGCGGATGGACCGCGAGGAGCGGGGGCTCTAGCCTGGTTCAGCGGAACTTGGCGCAGACGATGGCAAGGAGAGGTCCAGGCGGCGACCATGGCGGGCTCGGCGATGATGGGGCTGGAGCAGAGGCCATGGCGCGTCGGCGAAGGCAAGCTCCTGCAGATGAGGGGAGCGAGGAGGAAGGGGGGTCGCGGTGCTGGTGGAGCTCGGCGACGACGGTGCTGTCATGGTGGCCGGCGAGGTCGGTCGATGAAGGGCGCAGCAGCGGACGTCCAGAGGCGAGGTGGCTGTGGTGGAGGAGAAGGACGGTGGTGCTGGTGGGAGAAGGAGGCGGGGGCGCGCTGGATCGGGAGGAAGTGGGGGTCGTGCAAGGGGAAAGGTCGAAGGATGGGGATCGTGTGCGGGTGTGTGGCGGCGGTTGGGAGAAGGACGAGGGGATCGAAGGAAGAGTGGGTCGGGGCTCTACTAGCTAGGGTTCGGAGGGGAAGTTAGATGGGCGAGCGGGAGCAGAGAGGCCCAGCAAGAAAAAAACAAATGGGCCAACTCCTATTAAAATAAGAGAAGTGAATTTTCCTTGTTTAGCAAACAAATAGGGGTTTTAGAAATATAGAGGAGATAGAAGAAGAATTTGAGCTGGAGGCCAATTTTCTTGGACTCGTAAAAAAAAGGAGGAATTTAATAAAACTGGCCTGAGGTTTTTACATGAAGAAAAATCCAAACACGTTGAATTTAATTCGACATGTTTAAATTTCGAAACCCATTCAAATGAACTCCAAATGGGTTGAAATTATAGGAGGTGACCGAACACACTAGATGTGATTTATGGGCAGATTTCGAACATTTATGGAGAAGTAAAATTGCAACCCAATTTTACTTAAAAGGTCGAAAAGGAAGGATAGGAAGTAGAGTCGGATAAAAGAAGAGTTGAAGAATAATGCAAATGTGTTATAGGCGATTCCAAGTTAATGGAATATTTATTATAGCTCCCTAATACCGGGAGGATATGTTATAAAGAGAAGTCACTCTTCCCTCGATTTAAATGGATCGAAGATCCATACAATTTATTTAGTTGAGGAGCAAAAGATTGAATGACATGATGGCATGATGACATGATGCAATGCAAAAATAAATAAAGCAAGCACAAAAGAAACACACGGGAAACCCGAAACATCTGGAATCTTCTGGGACGTCGGTCTTGGGGCGTCACAACTCTCCCACACTAACAGAGGATCTCGACCCGAGATCCTGGAGATGGCACCGGATAAAAACGGAAGAGGAAGAGGTAAAACATAGTTGCTTCTTCGACAAACGAGTGAAACCACGAACCTGAGAGGTTGGCCAAATTGAAAGAAGAATCCAATGGAGATGAACGAATATGAAAACACTCCGTTAGAAAAGAGTAACAAGGAGCATTATGAGAACCTTGTAGGTTGAAAGACATGAAACAAGAGCTTACCAGCCAAAAGAATATGAAACCGCAATGGTATAGCCAAGGAATAAGAATGACATGAATTTGGACAGCACTCCGTCTGAAAATGGAAGGAATTAACGTGAGCTTGAGAAGATTGGATGATCCTGGGTGAAATCAACAGCATATTGCCTCCAAAACAATTGAAAGAATGTCACAAGGGGTAAGAGAGATTTTAGGCAACACACCGGTAAAAAACAGAGGAAAACTAGATAAGATGACGGAACTAGAATGGAGGTCACGACATTCCGGTTAAATAGACAAGCAAGGGAAGAATATGATATTGGTAACAACGAGAAGATGGTCAAAGAGAGCAATATCACAATGCCTCCGGAATGAAAGAATAGAATATAGATCCATGAAAGAAATGAACGGAGAAAAATATGACAACTTCTCTCAAAATTGAATTTGAAAGAGCATCCTTACCACGATAGATTGAATAGAGTTGTTGGAAATTTAACAACGAAAAGAATTAGCTTCATGTGGGCTTATGGAAAACATCTCAAAATTATGAGGTGACAACCGTCCACTAACGGGAAACAATAGATTGGATTGAGATCAACGAAGATATGAAAAACTTCTTTCACCGAATGGATAAATGAAGAATTTGGGTCATTTATAAGCACCATAAATAGCAACAATCCTTAGGGAAAGCTTTTAGGTGAAATACAACCCAAGATTACTCCAACAAATAAGTTGAATGGTTGGAAAGATCTCCTGAACAAAGAAAATGATGGGTTTAAATATCTCATTCTTGATAACTCGTGAATCATGAAACATGAAGGAATTGTCAAGAATGGCATAACACCATCTGAAAAGATAAGGTAGAAAGGATTGCAATTGGAAAGCATGATGAAGAATGCTTGAGCTCCAACAAGAATCTTGATGAAGACTACGAGGATGAATTAAATCTTGATGAACCACCATGAAAACTCCGGTAATGAAAGCATGAGAAGTGAAAGATGAAAAGCATAAGATTCAAGGCATGCGATGAATTAGATGGAGGCTTGGAATGGTATAATAGAAATAACTTGGAGCTCCGGAAAACAAGATGAAGAATTTAGAACCGAGAATATGATATGATGAACAAGCTCCGGAAAAGAGATTAATCCTTTGAGGAAATAAGACTAAGATTTACTGTATGCTTATCCTTCATCAAATTAAATTGATGACAAGCAACGGATTTGGCATACTACTTAATCCCGTTGCAAAGAATTAAAGAGAGATCTCGCACCAACTTGGGTAAATCTTCAACGAATCACCGATAGGATTGGGAAAGAACAAATGAATTGATATGATAACAACGAAATAGTAAACTTGAATGAACCACCGTAAGAATATTGAGACGAACGAAGAGGCATCAATTAAGAATAGTTGGAGGACGAAGTTGAAAACTGAGAATGAAGAATCTTCTGAAATGATGGCCTTCGGAGGATCACAATGGAAATAATTTATGAAATGCTTCGGATGGTATAAAAGAATTCCTCACAATCAGAACAATAATGAGGATGGCATGAAGCTAGAATCCCGAATCTTCAAGAGAACAGCCAAGATTTAAGAGAAACACTTCTCCGGTCTTCAAATGTTGAGAGTGAAGACGAGAAATGCCATGGAGAATTTCGAGATACTCCGGACGAATGACAAGAGGAAGTTGGAGCTAAAGATGGAAATAATTGAAAACAAGCTTGGAGAAGGCATCTGACTGATGGAAATCATTCTTACGTCACACTTTGAAAAGAATTTGAGTATAACTCCAGAAAAATTAGAAGAGTCAGGTAAGATCCTGGGAAAAGACCTTTGGGTTAGGGCCCACTAAAGAAATCACCGTTGAAACAAAGATTGCTTAAGAGATATTGCATCGGTTGAATTAAATGGCTTGAATAAGATGATAATCCTCAAAATAGCTTGAACGGATTAAGAATTGAAACATGAATCTTCCGAGATATCTTGAACACTCCGGATAAGAATTAGGGAGAGTTGAATAATCAAGAGAGAGACTTTGGATAAGAATTCCCACATTGGAAAACATGTGAAACAAAAGGCACAAATATGATCAATACGAAAGCTTGGATTTAGTCCACCGGAGAAGAATGTTAGAATTAAGAATGATAAACTTGAAACTCTTGAGCATCTTCACGATAATTCACCGGATAAGAACATTGAAGGAAAAGAATGAAGAAATATCACATGAATAAAATGGATACTTTATCAAGGACTCTGGCTCCAAAAGAAAAGGGAGGGAGGGTGGGGAAAACAAAGACAATTTGGAATAATTGAAACAGACACCGTTGAGAAAAGATTGAGAGTTGATCTTGCAAATGATGAAGAGGTCGGATTAACTTGAAGAGAAGCACGCCGGTTGAAAAGAATTTACATGACAATCTCGACGATCAAGAAGGACTAGCACCCTCATAGAAATATGAGAACACCGATTAGGAAAGGTATGGAATCAACATTTGACATCGAAGCAACTCGAATACCAGAATCAAAACAAAAACAAAGGATAGATATGTTGCAACATAATCTTCACAATATCATTCGAACAGAGAATTGAACGAATGAATTTCGTAGGTACATCAACTTGTTGAGAAGCCACTTGGAGAACAAAAGGTAAATAAAAACAACAAGGAGTAGATAGAACAAATACAAGATAGAAGCTTCGTTCGACATATTCGTGCTGAAAGCTCATGGAACGTGTTACAAAAGGGTTTTGCAATCCCCGGATCAGCATAGCCAAGGACCCTTTAAGATGCAACTCCCGATTGGAACAACGCCCATAAAACCCCTTCACTAAATGTTGAATCCCAAACTTCATATCATGCACTCGTTGGAAGGATGCCTACGAGCTACTAGATGAACCCACCTATTAATTTCCGAAAGTTCCCAGTTATGCAGTCAGGTGTTGGGGATACAGGGGAAGCATCGCGCACTCAACTCTAATCCTACATCCAGCTGTATCCATCCTTCAACACATAACCAGTTATTTCCGGAAACCGTTTACCTCGGACCTTCGAAACGCATCTACTATACAAGCTATGGCAATACTCCCGAACTACCTCCCCAGTACTGGGTGATGTCGTGGTTATCTTGCCACTAACCGCATAGGAGAGTTTTCGATGTCGGCCGTCTTAAGTATTCCAGAACTGCTGCGATATATTTGTGACAACAACACCTCGGAGCTCAACTCCCCGGGACACTGCCACAACCCCTAAATGACAGGAGGCATCGAGAACTATGTTCTCGTCACAAAGACATCAGAACAATCCAAACAATACTCGCGTGATCCTAAAAAACAATTTGGTGCATTTTTGAGAGTAGAAGAGATAAGTAATCGCCAGGAGTCCTCACCAGAGTGATAAAGGGATGAGGAGTAAAAAGAAATCCTACTCTCCGATATATATATAGGACTCAAAACATTTTCAAGTGTGCCTAGACTCAACCGTCAATGATTCAATCAATCAGTGGGGGCTCCTAGGTCGGAGAAGGCTCTGATTACCAACTTGTAATGCCCAGGATGGGACTATACCTCCTACGTGTCGAGGCACGACTTAAAGGTATAAGCCCATTCTGGAATGATCTCAAGTTCGGTATCTTTGCACGACTCATGTAAAAATAGGGATGAAATTGCAAAAGGATAGTTGGCTTACACTCGCCACGTCACACAATACATTACATAAGTAAAACATCATTCAAAACATCACAACCCGACTACGGGCGAAGATCCAAAATAAAGATACCAAATACATAAAGCCACAGGTCCGAATCGCCCCTAGTATAAACCACTACTGATTGTCAAAACACGTCACAAGCATACGGCCACGCTCTTCATCGAACTCCCGATGAAGTTCTGATCCATCTCCTGCATCATTCTCGGCTGAACCTGCATCTGGTGTTGTAGTATCTGTGAGCCACGAGGACTCAGCAATCCCATAACCATGGGTAACAAGACTAGCAAAGCTTTATGGGTAGGAAGAGGTAATGTGGTGAGGTTGCAGCAACGGCTAAGCAAAAGTATGGTGGCTAACTTACGAGTACAAGAATAAGATGAGCATCTACGCAAACGGTCGCAAACTAGTAATGATCGCTAAAGATCCTGAACTACCTACGAGTCAAACATAACCCCACCGTGTTCTCTTCTCAAAGTTAAAAGGGACAGTCATGGTTACTCACGCAGTTGTGTGTTTTACTTCGGATCCTCTATCAAGTTTTCTACAACCGAATATTAACAAATTCCAATCTGCCATATAACCGCGGGCACGGCTTTCGAAAGATCAAAACCCTGCAGGGGTGTCCCAACTTAGCCCATCACAAGCTCTCACGATCAGCTGAAGTGATAAACATAATATCATCACCCCTTATCTTAGGGAGATCCGATCAGGCTCGGCATCCCGGTGCACAAGTGTCGCCACCGGTCTTTTAGTAAAATAATTATCGGAAGACCGGTCGCTTTATTAAACCAGCGAGGAATGATATTCCTGCTGACAGACAATTCCTTGATGCAGAATTTCCAGTACACTGAATATTACACAAGGTTGGGCCAAGGATGGCTCAACATGTTTATTACAAGCACGCCAATATATTGCATAGAGGCGGACATGGCACAAGGTAGGGTGGCATACTACTGACTAGTAATAAAAGGCGGTGGAATATGTCACAGTGTAGTGGGTGGTGTGACTACAATATTTTACAGTTCATCGAGTGTCGGAGTGAGACCCGATGAATTTATTTGGTGGTAGGCGGAAGCGGTATGAAACAGTGATCAATTCCAGGATCGCAAGAGACTGACTGGGACTCCTCTAAGCGTCGCACTTGCTATCGAACTCTTCATCCGTGAGATCGCCTTCGTCCACATCTGGCCAAATCAACAAGCCATGTGAGTACTTTGAATGTACTCGCAAGACAGTTCGGACTTAAGATATAACAAATGCCAACATGAATGCATACGAGTATTCTAGCAAAATGCAACCGGAACAAAATATGAATGCACCGATGGTAAGACTGGAAGTCGGGCGGTAATCCTCCCGAAATCCAAAAGGTAAAATAACGGGACCAAACGAGGGTCTGGGTGACGCCTCGTAGGAAAATAATAAATGATAACAGGCCACAGTCGGGCGTCTGAGCGACACCACATAAAGGGCTTATAAAAGAGAATAATGCCACAGTCGGACGTCTGAGCGACATCACATAAAGGGCTTATAAAAGAAAATAATGCCACAGTCGGACGTCTGAGCGACATCACATAAAGGGCTTATAAAAGAAAATA
>LR738711.1:572795149-572812609 GCA_902687465.1 Secale cereale | reverse complement strand
TCACATAAAGGGCTTATAAAAGGAAATAATGCCACAGTCGGACGTCTGAGCGACATCACATAAAGGGCTTATGAAAGGAAATAATGCCACAGTCGGACGTCTGAGCGACATCACATAAAGGGCTTATAAAAGAAAATAATGCCACAATCGGACGTCTGAGCGACATCACATAAAGGGCTATAAATAGCAGGAGATCATTGATGGAATACTTCTGAGAATAAATACTGAGATGGTTGGTGAGTTCATCTACCAAATGAACTTAAAAATATTACTCAGGTTACTTCCGAGAATATACTAGAGACAGTCACCGGGTTGATACGAAGATTGACCCTAGGCCATAAACATGGCTACTGAAGGAATTTAACTCTGCAGAGCTTGTACCATTAACTCATAGCCAACGGGTTCTACTAGCCACGTAGGCTAGCCCCATCTACGGTGTTTTAGCAGAAACTCAACTAACCAGTACACACCCATTTAACATCCCGTCGTCCGGAATCACCCGCGACGACATTCACGGAAAACTTTAAGACGGGGAGGCTACAACCTCGAATAGCATGGGATCAAATTTATATATGCGCGCACTAAGGGGTGCCCCCTCTCGGTCCCAACCGAAAACACCCATGCCCCCTGACCGGATGACGGGCTTTAATCCAGGGCCATGGAACCCTCATCCCGGCCCCTCTACTTGGTGTGTACTCGGAAAGTGGTTTACAACCGACTAGATCGTAATCCCAACGGACGGCCTATGATAGTACTGAAAAGGAGACGAACGGGATCGAGGTGTGATCTCCGTTGATACTGAGTTGACCAACTACTAGCATGCTCCAACAATACCAGTATTCCACCCCATCATATCACCATATGATCGAGGTGGTGCAACATTCTCCTTCGGGACTCACCCGAAGCATTACTTGCATGAAAATATGCCATACACAAATGCTCATATAAACATGCTTATGAACAAACTACTCGAGCAAATATGCAACACACTCATCATATCAAGAGTTCAAACATGCTTGCCTGGTTCTGAAAAGTCGGAGTCTAACTCGGCGTGATATGCGTCTCCGTCACGGCCCCCGGTATCTATGTATTCAAACAAATACATACTAACATAAATACCGCGCGTGCAAATAAAGTTGCTAAAAATATTTCCACGAAAATATGACAAAAAACTAGACAGAAAACCAAGATGGACAGAAAAATAATCAACTCAAAATCACTTTTAGATTAAAAGATATTAAGGTTCTGTCTAGGGACCTATCTGTAATGAAACATAAAAGATCCAGGGGCTAGAACAGAAAAGGACAAGGCGAACCAGTACGCAGTACGCCAGCCGCAGAGGGAAGACGTATTTTGCCGATTGCGCTAACAGAAAACGTTTCGAAGGGAGAGAGATGAGAGACTGACAGAGGGCCCCTCGTGTCAGGTTTGAAAAACGGAGCAGAGCCGCGCCGGCGACGGTGCTGCGGTGATCGCCGGCGTCGATCCACAGCGAGATAGGGGAGGGGAGGGGTACCTCTAGCTTCACGGTGGTCTTCCGCGTCGAACGGTGGTGAAGTTGGGTGCCGGCGAGTCCCACGTCGACGGCGAGCTTATCTCCGGCGGACGGTGGCTCGGCTGTTCGTGGAGCTCGTCGGGGAGGGTTCCTGGAGAGAAATTGGGTTGGGGGTTAGGACTAGGGGGATGCCAGGGTACTACGTTCAAGCTCACGGCGATGGAGGAGCCCTCACCGGAGTGAACGGAGCTGGAGCCCGAGGCGGACGCAGTTGGCCGGAGCCGGGGAAGAAAAGTCTTTCGGGGCTCTTCCAGAAGTTGGTCGTGGTCTAGGGGAGTAGTGGAGGCGAGTGTGTTCGAGCACGAGCTCGGGGGTGCCTTTTATAGGCGGCTCGAGGTGGCTGCCGCGAACGGATAAGTCCGGCGAGCTAATTGTGGTGCTGTAGTGGTCGGACGGCGGGGTTAGGGGCTTGAGCATCATCCAGGAGTTGTTGCAGTTCCATTCCCGCGCCTAACCTAGCAGGAGGGGTGGTGTTACGACCTGTCACCGACGGAGCGGCCGTGCGGCACGTCGGCGGCAGAAACGGCGCTCTGCGCGTGCCAGGCCGTGGCAACGGCGTGCCAGGCGTGCGCTGGCTGTGGGGAAGGACACGCGGGGCGCTGGGGTGGTCTGGGCGGCGCGAAACGGCGTGGAGCTGCGGCGTTGCGTCTGTCAGCCGCCACGGGTGGCACTATGGCCGTGGCAGCCGCCGGCGCGGTCGGGCCAGGGCGCCACCGACGCCCAGAAGTGCCAAGTGACCGTGCGGCGCGCGGATAAGAAGAAGCTGCAGTGCAGCGTCGATCCAAGGGAGATACAGACGCGTTTTGTCGCCGCGCCCGACGACTGTCGAAACTGACGAAACTGACGAAGTGTTAACTGTCGACAGTTTCAGTTAACAGCTAACAGTTCAGTGTAGGCTAGGTGTTTGATGAAATGATTTTGGTATTTGTGCAATGTCTCTGGAGCTGATTTTTGGTGGAGTGGCCCCTTGATGTATCTAGAGGCTGCATGATTTTTCACAGAATTTTTGGAAGAAGATAAATATGAATTTCACCAAATTTTGCAAATCTGGTCCAAACTTGCAGCAGGTGAAATTTGAAAATTTTGAACTGTGGACCAGTGAAACAAGATGGATCTAAGTTGTGGGTATTAAGGACTATCTAGGAGAGTTGGTTTGGAGTCAAATAGGTAGATGAAAAAGGTGGTTCCTTTGTAAATCACCAAGGTCCACTATAAAAGACAGAATTTGTTTTGAAGTGAAATAAATAGGAGAAAAATCCCAATGAGGTACAAACTTGCTGGAATTGAAGAAATGCTTGTCCCATGATGTGAAGATAGTCTTGGAGAGGATTGCTTATGTTGGGATCATGGCAAGAGGAAGTTTGGAGAGAAGAGGAGTCAAGATAAAACTTGAGAATTTAAAAACAAGAAGAGGTGAACTCAAATAACTCCATTTGAATCCCAACTTGTGCTTGAGCCAAACACAAGAAGAGAACTTCAAGGCCAAAACCCAAGCTTGAGAAGACACACAAACTTTGGCAGAAGGGGTTTTAGAAGGGCAGAAGAAAAAAATCAAACAATCCCCTTTCAAAAAGGCCAAAAGTTTGCAAGAAAAACCAAATCAAAAATTTGGGGTGTTACAACAAGACATTTCGGCAATGGTAAAACAAGTCCAGCAAGACCTCCCGGCATGCCGACACCCTGATTGTAGCCCCGCGTATCTCGTCTCAGGCCACGTCCGGATGGGCGATTATACGAGTAAAACCAGCCCTCGGGTTTCCCCAAGTTGGCCCCGCATACTCCCCATTTGGGACCAACACCATCAGCACTGGCCCCCCTGCTATGTAGAAAAGAATCACCGAGGGCGCGACCCCCTATGCAAATTTAATTATTTAATTAAGTTGTTATTATGAGGCAAATTAAAACCAATGTTGGGCCTTGCTGGAGGAGTTTTATTCAAAGTCGAAGTGTCAAGGGGTCCCCATATACCCAACCGTGTAAGGAACGCAAAATCAAGGAACATAATGCCGGTTTATCGGCGCCCAAGGTGGCATGAGTGGAACAAAACACCGAGCAAAAGGCCAAGCCTTCCACCCATGCCCAGTATATAGGTGTGTTAATAATAATAATAGATATTGTGATATTCCAACAACAAGTTCCAACATGGAACTATCTTCATCTTCACCTGCAACTAACAATGCTATAAGAGGGGCTGAGTAAGCGGGTAACATAGCCAAACAATGGTTTGCTAGGAAGGTGTCAAAGGTTAGAGGTTTCATGGCAACAAGGAGAGGGGCTGACAATAAAGATGGGTAGCGCGACATATAATGATCGCATCAAGACAACTAAGCAATGGCAATGATAGTAAAGGTATCCAAGGTTACGGTCATCTTGCCTGAGATTCCGCAAGGAAGAAGAACGGATCCATGATGAAGACGAAGAAGAAGCCTTGAAGAAGAACCACGTGAAGTCGAACGAATCCTCATGATCGCAACGGAACAAGTACTAACGAGAAGAAGCAAGCAATACGGTAAACAAACCACTCAAGAACATGACAATATGCTCAACCAAGTATGATGCAAAACAAGTCTACATAGGATGCACCACAAGTCTATACAGGAAGCAAAACATGGCAAGGTAGGAAGCACAGAAAAGTAACACAAGTCTAGATGATGCAATACATGGCAAGGTATGATGCAAGACAAGTCTATATAGGAAGCAATACATGGCAAGGTGAAGCAAGTGTAAACTAGCTATCTAGGCATTTCAAATGAGGCCAGAAATAACAACAACAATTCCCGAAAATCCCCATGACCAATTTAGCAATTATTAAAGCAACAACAATTTAACATTCAAAGGTTGTTATCATGATGCGGATGTCATGATCAAGTTTTATGCAATTTTATTAAAAGTTAACATGAAACCGTTAGGAAGCAATTTGTTACCGTGGTGGAAAGAGAAGGTGCCATGGCGACGAATCCGAAAATGATGCCACGCAAAATATCGGTTCCGGTAACTCGTCGAGAGACCGATGCAAACGAAAGGTGTCGCGAGCGTGAATGCAAAGACGGTTTGGTGCTCCCAGTTACCCGGTTCCCACTTGACGACGACAGGGCAAACGAGGATCACAACGGACACGATGCAAACATCCGATTCATCTCATACAACACATGCAGTCCACGGTCATCGTCTCGGGGTTATACCTTCGGAGCATTCATTTCGGGGTGGTTCGAGGTCGTAGAGGAAGTAGTCGTTCACGGGTCGGTAGTTGAAGTAGTGGAACAAGTCTCGTAGTTGAACTTGGCGATCCAAAGGGTACTTGGCGTCGTGGTACTTGGCGCTTGCGTTACATGGGTCTTCAACGACGGTAGTCGTTCTAGGCATCGGGCGTCGAGGTACTTGGCGAGTAGATGAACGTGATGGGTCCTTGACGTCCTAGTACCTTGCGTCCTCACGGCCTTAAGAGAGATGAAACAGAGCGCAACGGTGCACGATCTTCGCGGTCCAGGGTACTTGGTGTATACATCCAGGGAGGATACCATGGAGATGATGCTCGTCTCGTGTGGAGCTCCAGGAGCCATGGTGCACAGCAGGCAGGGCAACCCTGTCGTTGAGATGGGGTCCTAGTGGATAGAGCAGCAACAGGAGCAAGGCAGGGTAAAGGAAAAGCGGCGGAGCTCCTTCGGCTGGAAGCTGGCGAGGCGGAAGGACCGCGAGGAGCGGGGGCTCTAGCCTGGTTCAGCGGAACTTGGCGCAGACGATGGCAAGGCGAGGTCCAGGCGGCGACCATGGCGGGCTCAGCGATGATGGGGCTGGAGCAGAGGCCATGGCGCGTCGGCGAAGGCAAGCTCCTGCAGACGAGGGGAGCGAGGAGGAAGGGGGGTCGCGGTGCTGGTGGAGCTCGGCGACGACGGCGCTGTCGCGGTGGCCGGCGAGGTCGGTTGATGAAGGGCGCGGCAGCGGACGGCCAGAGGCGAGGTGGCTGTGGTGGAGGAGAAGGACGGTGGCGCTGGTGGGAGAAGGAGGCGGGGGGCGCGCTGGATCGGGAGGAAGTGGGGGTCGTGCAAGGGGAGAGGTCGAAGGATGGGGATCGTGTGCGGGTGTGTGGTGGCGGTTGGGAGAAGGACGAGGGGATCGAGGGAAGAGTGGGTCGGGGCTCTACTCGCTAGGGTTAGGAGGGGAAGTTAGATGGGCCAGCGGGAGCAGGGAGGCCCAGCAAGAAAAAAACAAATGGGCCAGCTCCTATTAAAATAAGAGAAGTGAATTTTCCTTGTTTAGCAAACAAATAGGGGTTTTAGAAATACAGAGGAGATAGAACAAGAATTTGAGCAGGAGGCCAATTTTCTTGGACTCGTAAAAAAAATAGGAGGAATTTAATAAAACTGGCCTGAGGTTTTTACATGAAGAAAAATTCAAACACGTTGAATTTAACTTGACATGTTTGAATTTCGAAACCCAATCAAATGAACTCCAAATGGGTTGAAATTATAGTAGGTGACCCAACACAGTAGATGTGATTTATGGGCAGATTTCGAGCATTTATGGAGAAGTAAAATTGCAACTCAATTTTACTTAAAAGGTCGAAAAGGAAGGATAGGAAGTAGAGTCGGATAAAAGAAGAGTTGAAGAATAATGCAAATGTGTTATAGGCGATTCCATGTTAATGGAATATTTATTATAGCTCCCTAATACCGGGAGGATATGTTATAAAGAGAAGTCACTCTTCCCTCGATTTAAATGGATCGAAGATCCATACAATTTATTTAGTTGAGGAGCAAAAATTGAATGACATGATGCAATGCAAAAATAAATAAAGCAAGCATAAAAGAAACACACGGGAAACCCGGAACATCTGGAATCTTCTGGGACGTCGGTCTTGGGGCGTCACACATACCCGGGTGGTGAAGGAGTGGTCATCGGGGGAGGAACCGCTGGAGAGGAATTTGAAGAAGACCATGGCGACCCCGGCGGTAGGATGCTAGACGGTGAGAGCAAGGAAGCAAGCGATGAAGCGGCTATAGCTTAGGAAGGAAGGAAGGAAGGAAGAAGGAAATAGGGGAAATGTGACTTGTGGTCGGGGAGAAAAGGGGGCCAGGAAGGGGGTAGATATTTCGTCGGTAGGCCAAAAATTTCGAAATGTGGAGGAAACTTTGCGAGTCTGCCGCTGGACACCATTCACTTTGAATGATTGCGTGCATTGCAAACGATTCTTCTGCTTTAATCGCATGGGATGAGCTTGATAATTCACATTTTGGTGGAAATTTGCCCGGGTACGTCATTGCATAATTTAACATCGCTTGCTAATTTGGGCACACAAAAGAGCGTATAGCAGACATACCACACTTACTAAATCGAGCAATTTTAGTGATTAAACAGAGCCACTTGACCTAAACATTGCTCTAAAAAAGACCAGCATAAAAACAAAGCCTAACTACGCATAATTTTAACAAATCCACCGCTGTGTCGGCCTATGCATCGCCGGTGTGAGATGAGACGTCGATGACTTGTCCTATCGACATGCCGTTGTTGGTGGACTACGTGTCCCCCTGTTGAAGTCGACCGCGTGCTCGTCCTTGTCCTCGTCCTCGGCGCCGCCCTCAAGGTTGTAGTACTTGTAGTAGTGACTGCGCCAGAGGTCGCGTTGGTACTCCACCGCCAATTCCTCGATGGACATAATCTTCTCTACCTCGACCTCGGCCATGCGCAACTCCTCCTCCAGGAGCTCCTCGATCTCCGCTGCCTCCTGCATCTCCAGCTCCTACTCGGCGACCGCATGAGGAAGCAGGTGCTGCATGGCCACCGCCGCCTTTTCGGACGTGGGTTGCATGCTGGATTCTGAGGTGGCTTGGAATATCTTGGCCTGGATGGCCTCGACCCGTGCCAGGGCAACATCAGTGGCACGGACGATAGCTCGAATGCTCTCGGTGTTTGCAGCCACCGTCGTAGCAGCTGCTGCCTACTGCAGCCATCTCAGCTGCTGCAGCTGCCCTGTCGGCTGCCGCAGACACCCTCTCGGCGGAAGCGACCACGCTCAATGCGGATGCGGCAGCACTCTCGGCGCAGGCGGCGACGCTCGGGGGGACGCAGGCATCGTACGGGCCTTCATGAAGCGTTTCCACGGCATCATCGTTGCAAGAAGGGGGTACGGGAATGGGGATCCGGATTCTTTGATTCGGGGGTTGCCGGCACTGGAGGAGACGAGCCGATGAACCTTAAGGAGGAAGAATTAAATAGAACCAGAAATTTTCATCGCAAACAGTTCCTACAAAACAACTGTGTGTGATGTTGTAGATATTTTTTATTACCCGTGAAAGATGAATTTGGAGTAAACTGGCAACGGATGGTGTTTTAAATGTACGAGAAAATTTGTAGTACTAATACAACTGTCATGTCAAATTTTGGAAAATTTCAGGGGTCATTTAACCTTTTAGGACATCTAAGTGATTTTCTAGCCATTTAATGACCGTAATTGAAATTTGAACTACATGTACATGAACAGCTAACCATAACTGTTTGGAAAGTCATATTTTGTGTACTTCTGTGCGATTTAATTCCATGTGCGGTAAATTTGAAGGAATTTTCAAACATATTGGTCTAACGGCTATGACACAATTAAGCATGGAGTGCCATGGCATTTAAATTCCAAAAACTTAAAAAAAGATCTGAAACACATGAAACCTTGGTTGATGTAATATCATGCGACCAAGATGATGTGGTAAAAAAAATCGTGTGTTTGACGAAAGTTTGGAAACACACCCCTCAGAAAACGGAGAAACTCACTAGAAGGCTCGTGGTTCCGAGAGGGAACAATGCATATTTGATGACGAACGGGAGATAGCTTCGTCTTACGGCCTTCAATTTTTTCTACATGTAACGTGCACTAATACAACTGCATGTCAAATTTTGGAAAATTTCAGGGGTCATTTGACCATTTGTAGACATTTAAGTGATTTTCTAGACATTTAATGATCGTAATTCAAATTATAACAAGATGTACATGCAACGGCTAACCATAACGGTTTGAAAAATCATATTTGTGTACTTGTGTACGATTTAATTCCATGTGCAGTAAATTGGAAGGAATTTTCAAACATATTGGTCTAACGACTATGACACAATTAAGCATGGAGTGTCATGGCATTTAAATTCCAAAAAATTAAAAAAGATTAGAAACACATGAAACCTTGGTTGATGTAATGTCATGCCACCAAGATGATGTGGTAAAAAATTGGCCTGTTTGACAAAAGTTTGGACACACACCCCTCACAAACGGGAGCAACTCACTAGAAGGCTCGTGGTTCCAAGAGGGAACAATGCATGTTTGATGACAAACGGGAGATAGCTTACTCTTACGGCCTTCAAAAAATTTCTACGTGTAACATGCACTAATACAACTATCATGTGAAAATTAGGAAAATTTCAGGGGTCTTTTGACCTTTTGATGAAATTTAAGTGATTTTCTAGCCATTTAATGACCATAATTTAAATTAGAACTACATCTACATGCAATGGCTAACAATAACGGTTTGAAAAATCTTATTTGTGTACTTGTGTGCGAGTTAATTCTATGTGCATTAAATTAGAAGGAATTTTCAAACAAATTGGTCTCACAGCATGGGCACGTGCATGGAGTGCCATGATATTTTAATTCCAAAAAATAAAAAATTGATCAGAAATCATGAAACCTTGCTTGATGTAATGTCATGCCACCAAGATGATGTGGTAAATTGTTTTGCCTGTTTGACGAAAGTTTGGACACACACCACTCACAAACCAGAGCAACTCACTCGAAGGCTTGTGGTTTCGAGAGGGGATAATGCATGTTTGATGACGAACGGGAGATAGCTTCCTCTTACGGCCTTAATTTTTTTTCTACATGTAACGTGCACTAATATAACTGTCATGTGAAAATTTGGAAAATTTCAGGGTCATTTGACCATTTGAAGACATTTAACTGATTTTCTAGCCATTTAATGACCGTAATTCAAATTTGAACTACATGTACATGCAACGGCTAGCCATAACAGTTTGAAAAATCATATTTGTGTACTTGTGTGCGAGTTAATTCCATGTGCAGTAAATTAGAAGTAATTTTCAAACATATTGGTCTCACGGCATGGACACATATGTATGCATGGACTGCCATGGCATTTGAATTCCAAAAAATTAAAAAATGATCAGAAAAACATGAAACCTTGGTTGATGTAATGTCATTCCACCAAGATGATGTGGTAAAAAATTTGGCATGTTTTACGAACGTTTGGACACGCACCCCTCACAAACCGGAGCAACTCACTAGAAGGCTAGTGGTTCCGAGAGGGAACAATGCATGTTTGATGATGAATGGGAGGTAGCTTCCCCTTATGGCCTTCAAATTTTTTCTACATTTAACGTGCACTAATACAACTGTTATGTGAAAATTTGGAAAATTTCAGGGGTCATTTTAACTTTTAAAGACATCTAATTGATTTTCTAGCCATTTATTGACCGGAATTCAAATTTGAACTATATCTACATGCAACAGCTAACCGTAACAGTTTGAAAAATCATATTTGCGTACTTGTGTGCGAGTTAATTCCGTGTGAAGTAAATTAGAAGGAATTTTCAAACATATTGGTTTCACAGCATGGACACATGTACATGCATGGAGTGCCATGAAATTTAAATTCCAAAAAATTTAAAAATTGATCAGAAAACATGAAACCTTGCTTGATGTAATGTCATGCCACCAAGATGATTTGGTTAAAAAATGGCCTGTGTGAGGAAAGTTTGGACACACACCACTCACAAACCGGAGCAACTCACTAGAAGGTTCGTCGTTCCGAGAGGGAACACTGCATCTTTGATGTCAAATGAGAGATAACTTCCTCTTACGGCCTTCAATTTTTTTCTAAATGTAACATGCACTAATACAACTGTCATGTGAAAATTTGGAAAATTTCGGTGGTCATTTGACCTTTCGAAGACATTTAAGTTATTGTCTAGCCTTTTAATGACTATAATTCAAATTTGAACTACATCTACATGCAACGGCTAGCCATAACGGTTTGAAAAATCATATTTGTGTACTTGTATGCAAGTTAATTCCATGTGCAGTAAATTAGAAGGAATTTTCAAACATATTGGTCTCACGGCATGGAGATATATGTATGCATGGACTACCATGGCATTTAAATTCCAAAAAAATAAAAAATGGTTAGAAAAACATGAAACCTTGCTTGATGTAATGTCATGCCACCAAGATGATGTGGTAAAAAAATTGGCATGTTTGACAAAAGTTTGGACACACACCCCTCACAAACCGGAGCAACTCACTAGAAGGCTAGTGGTTTCGAGAGGGAAGAATGCATGTTTGATGACGAACGGGAGATAGCTTCCCCTTAGGGCCTTCAATTTTTTTCTATGTTTAACGTGCAATAATACAACTGTCATGTCAATTTTTGGAAAATTTCAGGGGTCATTTAACCTTTTAGGACATCTAAATGATTTTCTAGCCATTTAATGACCGTAATTGAAATTTTAACTACATGTACATGCAACAGCTAACCATAACTGTTTGGAAATCTATATTTTGTGTACTTCTGTGCGATTTAATTCCATGTACGGTAAATTGGAAGGAATTTTCAAACATATTGGTCTAACGGCTATGACACAATTAAGCATGGAGTGCCATGGCATTTAAATTCCAAAAACTAAAAAAAAAAGATCAGAAACACATGAAACCTTGGTTGATGTAATGTCATGCGACCAAGATGATGTGGTAAAAATATTCGCGTGTTTGACGAAAGTTTGGAAACATGCCCCTCACAAACCGGAGAAACTCACTAGAAGGCTCGTGGTTCCGAGAGGGAACAATGCATATTTGATGACGAACGGGAGATAGCTTCCTCATACGGCCTTCAATTTTTTCTACGTGTAACGTGCACTAATACAACTGTCATGTCAAATTTTGGAAAATTTCAGGGCTCATTTGACCATTTGTAGACATTTAAGTGATTTTCTAGCGATTTAATGATCGTAATTCAAATTATAACAAGATGTACATGCAACGGCTAACCATAACGGTTTGAAAAATCATATTTGTGTACTTGTGTACGATTTAATTCCATGTGCAGTAAATTGGAAGGAATTTTCAAACATATTGGTCTAACGACTATGACACAATTAAGCATGGAGTGTCATGGCATTTAAATTACAAAAAATTAAAAAATATTAGAAACACATGAAACCTTGGTTGATGTAATGTCATGCCACCAAGATGATGTGGTAAAAAATTGGCCTGTTTGACAGAAGTTTGGACACACACCCCTCACAAACGGGAGCAACTCACTAGAAGGCTCGTGGTTCCAAGAGGGAACAATGCATGTTTGATGACGAACGGGAGATAGCTTACTCTTACGGCCTTCAAAAAATTTCTACGTGTAACGTGCACTAATAAAACTATCATGTGAAAATTTGGAAAATTTCAGGGGTCTTTTGACCTTTTGATGAAATTTAAGTGTTTTTCTAGCCATTTAATGACCATAATTTAAATTAGAACTACATCTACATGCAACGGCTAACCATAACGGTTTGAAAAATCAATTTGTGTACTTGTGCGAGTTAATTATATGTGTAGTAAATTAGAAGGAATTTTCAAACAGATTGGTCTTACAGCATGGGCACGTGCATGGAGTGCCATGACATTTTAAATCCAAAAAATAAAAAATTGATCAGAAAACATGAAACCTTGCTTGATGTAATGTCATGCCACCAAGATGATGTGGTAATTTTTTTGCCTGTTTGACCAAAGTTTGGACACATACCACTCACAAACCAGGGCAACTCACTAGAAGGCTTGTGGTTCCGAGAGGGGATAATGCATGTTTGATGACGAACGGGAGATAGCTTCCTCTTACGGCCTTAATTTTTTTTCTACATGTAACGTGCACTAATACAACTACCATTTGAAAATTTGGAAAATTTCAGGGTCATTTGACCATTTGAAGACATTTAAATGATTTTCTAGCCATTTAATGACCGTAATTGAAATTTGAACTACATGTACATGCAACTGCTAGCCATAACGGTTTGAAAAATCATATTTGTGTACTTGTGTGCGAGTTAATTCCATGTGCAGTAAATTAGAAGGAATTTTCAAACATATTGGTCTCACAACATGGACACATATGTATGCATGGAGTGCCATGGCATTTGAATTCCAAAAAAAAAATTAAAAAATGATCAGAAAAACATGAAACCTTGGTTGATGTAATGTCATGCCACCAAGATGATGTGGTAAAAAAATTGGCATGTTTGACGAACGTTTGGACACGCACCCTCACAAACCGGAGCAACTCACTAGAAGGCTAGTGGTTCCAAGAGGGAACAATGCACATTTGATGACGAATGGGAGGTAGCTTCCCCTTATGGCCTTCAATTTTTTTCTTCATTTAACGTGCCCTAATACAACTGTTATGTGAAAATTTGGAAAATTTCATTGGTCATTTTACCTTTTAAAGACATTTAAGTGATATTCTAGCCATTTATTGACCGGAATTCAAATTTGAACTACATCTACATGCAACAGCTAACCATAACAGTTTGAAAAATCATATTTGCGTACTTGTGTGCGAGTTAATTCCATGTGAAGTAAATTAGAAGGAATTTTCAAACATATTGGTTTCACAGCATGGACACATGTACATGCATGGAGTGCCATGGCATTTAAATTCCAAAAAAAATTAAAAATTGATCAGAAAACATGAAACCTTGCTTGATGTAATGTCATGCCACCAAGATGATTTGGTAAAAAAATTGGCCAGTGTGAGGAAAGTTTGGACACACACCACTCACAAACCGGAGCAACTCACTAGAAGGTTCGTCGTTCCGAGAGGGAACAATGCATCTTTGATGTCAAATGAGGGATAACTTCCTCTTACGGCCTTTAATTTTTTTCTACGTGTAACATGCACTAATACAACTGTCATGTGAAAATTTGGAAAATTTCGGGGGTCATTTGACCTTTCGAAGACATTTAAGTGATTGTCTAGCCATTTAATGACTATAATTCAAATTTGAACTACATCTACATGCAACGGCTAGCCATAACGGTTTGAAAAATCATATTTGTGTACTTGTATGCGAGTTAATTCCATGTACATTAAATTAGAAGGAATTATCAAACATATTGGTCTCACGGCATGGAGACATATGTATGCATGGACTACCATGGCATTTAAATTCCAAAAAATAAAAAATGGTTAGAAAAACATGAAACCTTGCTTGATGTAATGTCATGCCACCAAGATGATGTGGTAAAAAAATTGGCATGTTTGATAAAAGTTTGGACTCACACCCCTCACAAACCGGAGCAACTCACTAGAAGGCTAGTGGTTTCGAGAGGGAAGAATGCATGTTTGATGACGAACGGGAGATAGCTTCCCCTTATGGCCTTCAATTTTTTTCTACGTTTAACATGCACTAATACAACTGTCATGTGAAAATTTGGAATATTTCAGGGGTCATTTGACCTTTTAAAGACATTTAAGTGATTTTCTAGCCATTTATTTATCATAATTCAAATTTGAACTACATCTACATGCAACAGCTAACCATAACGGTTTGAAAAATCATATTTGCGTACTTGTGTGCGGTTTAATTTCTTGTGTAGTAAATTAGAAAGAATTTTCAAACATATTGGTCTCACGGAATGGACACATCTACATGCATGGAGTGCCATGGCATTTAAATTCCAAAACATTAAAAAATGATCAGAAGAACATGTAACCTTGCTTGATGTAATGTCATGCCACCAAGATGTTGTGGTAAAAAAATTGGCCTGTTTGACGAAAGTTTGGACACCCACCCCTCACAAATCGGAGCAACTCACTAGAAGGCCAGTTTTTCTAGCCATTTAATGACCATAATTTAAATTAGAACTACATCTACATGCAACGGCTAACCATAACGGTTTGAAAAATCATATTTGTGTACTTGTGCGAGTTAATTATATGTGTAGTAAATTAGAAGGAATTTTCAAACAAATTGGTCTCACAGCATGGGCACGTGCATGGAGTGCCATGACATTTTAAATCCAAAAAATAAAAAATTGATCAGAAAACATGAAACCTTGCTTGATGTAATGTCATGCCACCAAGATGATGTGGTAATTTTTTTGCCTGTTTGACCAAAGTTTGGACACATACCACTCACAAACCAGAGCAACTCACTAGAAGGCTTGTGGTTCCGAGAGGGGATAATGCATGTTTGATGACGAACGGGAGATAGCTTCCTCTTACGGCCTTAATTTTTTTTCTACATGTAACGTGCACTAATACAACTACCATTTGAAAATTTGGAAAATTTCAGGGTAAATTGACCATTTGAAGACATTTAAATGATTTTCTAGCCATTTAATGACCGTAATTCAAATTTGAACTACATGTACATGCAACTGCTAGCCATAACGGTTTGAAAAATCATATTTGTGTACTTGTGTGCGAGTTAATTCCATGTGCAGTAAATTAGAAGGAATTTTCAAACATATTGGTCTCACAACATGGACACATATGTATGCATGGAGTGCCATGGCATTTGAATTCCAAAAAAAATTAAAAAATGATCAGAAAAACATGAAACCTTGGTTGATGTAATGTCATGCCACCAAGATGATGTGGTAAAAAAATTGGCATGTTTGACGAACGTTTGGACACGCACCCCTCACAAACCGGAGCAACTCACTAGAAGGCTAGTGGTTCCAAGAGGGAACAATGCACATTTGATGACGAATGGGAGGTAGCTTCCCCTTATGGCCTTCAAATTTTTTCTTCATTTAACGTGCCCTAATACAACTGTTATGTGAAAATTTGGAAAATTTCATTGGTCATTTTACCTTTTAAAGACATTTAAGTGATATTCTAGCCATTTATTGACCGGAATTCAAATTTGAACTACATCTACATGCAACAGCTAACCATAACAGTTTGAAAAATCATATTTGCGTACTTGTGTGCGAGTTAATTCCATGTGAAGTAAATTAGAAGGAATTTTCAAACATATTGGTTTCACAGCATGGACACATGTACATGCATGGAGTGCCATGGCATTTAAATTCCAAAAAAAATTAAAAATTGATCAGAAAACATGAAACCTTGCTTGATGTAATGTCATGCCACCAAGATGATTTGGTAAAAAAATTGGCCAGTGTGAGGAAAGTTTGGACACACACCACTCACAAACCGGAGCAACTCACTAGAAGGTTCGTCGTTCCGAGAGGGAACAATGCATCTTTGATGTCAAATGAGGGATAACTTCCTCTTACGGCCTTTAATTTTTTTCTACGTGTAACATGCACTAATACAACTGTCATGTGAAAATTTGGAATATTTCGGGGGTCATTTGACCTTTCGAAGACATTTAAGTGATTGTCTAGCCATTTAATGACTATAATTCAAATTTGAACTACATCTACATGCAACGGCTAGCCATAACGGTTTGAAAAATCATATTTGTGTACTTGTATGCGAGTTAATTCCATGTACATTAAATTAGAAGGAATTATCAAACATATTGGTCTCACGGCATGGAGACATATGTATGCATGGACTACCATGGCATTTAAATTCCAAAAAATAAAAAATGGTTAGAAAAACATGAAACCTTGCTTGATGTAATGTCATGCCACCAAGATGATGTGGTAAAAAAATTGGCATGTTTGATAAAAGTTTGGACTCACACCCCTCACAAACCGGAGCAACTCACTAGAAGGCTAGTGGTTTCGAGAGGGAAGAATGCATGTTTGATGACGAACGGGAGATAGCTTCCCCTTATGGCCTTCAATTTTTTTCTACGTTTAACATGCACTAATACAACTGTCATGTGAAAATTTGGAATATTTCAGGGGTCATTTGACCTTTTAAAGACATTTAAGTGATTTTCTAGCCATTTATTTATCATAATTCAAATTTGAACTACATCTACATGCAACAGCTAACCATAACGGTTTGAAAAATCATATTTGCGTACTTGTGTGCGGTTTAATTTCTTGTGTAGTAAATTAGAAAGAATTTTCAAACATATTGGTCTCACGGAATGGACACATCTACATGCATGGAGTGCCATGGCATTTAAATTCCAAAACATTAAAAAATGATCAGAAGAACATGTAACCTTGCTTGATGTAATGTCATGCCACCAAGATGTTGTGGTAAAAAAATTGGCCTGTTTGACGAAAGTTTGGACACCCACCCCTCACAAATCGGAGCAACTCACTAGAAGGCCAGTTGTTCCGGGAGGGAACAATGCATGTTTGATGATGAATGGGAGATAGCTTCCCCTTACGGCCTTCAATGTTTTTTCTATGTTTAACGTGCACTAATACAACTGTCATGTGAAAATTTGGAAAATTTCAGGGGTCATTTGACCTTTTAAAGACATTTAAGTGATTTTCTAGCCATTTAATGACCGTAATTTAAATTTGAACTACATATACATGCAACGGCTAACCATAACGGTTTGAAAAACATATTTGTGTACTTGTGTGCGAGTTCAAAAATATTCAGACGATGTAAATATATGGTGTTCAAAAAAGAAAATGTAATGATCTGGCAAGACAACCGCCCCCCACACGATTGGCACTCTATTTCATGCCTCAAGGTTTGGAAGGTGAATGGCGGGCGTTATTAGTCAGACACGGCTCTGTATTGGAAAACGTCAGTTATTATGTTCACACACGGATTTTAATGCGGCAATCGTGTGTAATTCAAACTGCAGTACTTGTGAATTCCGGCAAACGGTGTGTGTATTGTTCTCGTCGATCTAGATTTTGGCCGCCAATAAATACTACCTTGCTCACGTCGTCCAGGCTGCATTCTCATCCACATCCTCCTGTCGCTCGCCCTCTCTCTCTCTCTCTCTCTCTCTCTCTCTCTCTCTCTCTCTCTCTC
>LR738711.1:572649105-572785857 GCA_902687465.1 Secale cereale | reverse complement strand
GCGGCCCGGGGGGGGGGGGGGGCGCCCACAGGGCGCCTGGGCCCCCTGTGGCGCCCCCCAGGCTCCCCTTCGGAAGCAGTGTCCTTCTCGGAACGCTGATTTTTTATATATTTTTTATGGATTTTTCTGGGCAGTTCTCGAAACGTGAAAACCTGAAATACAAAAACAGCCGAAAACAGAAACTGGCACTGGGGTGCACTGGATTAGTAAGTTAGTCCAAATATGATCAAAAGTGTATGGAAGTGTATGAATATCATAGCAATATCACCCATAAGTGGCATGGAGCAAGCAGAAATTATAGATACGTTTTGGACGTATCAGTGAGTCGTATGCCGTATATCGCACACAGCTTGATCTGGCCGACCGTTTCTTTTGTGTTGCCTAATCACAAACAGTTCATCAGAATAAACCGTATGCTATATATCGCACACACCTTCATCGGGCTGCCCGTTTCTGTTCTTCTTCCTCATCGCAAACAGTTCAATGAACTTAACTGTATACCCTTCATCACACACGCAACTAAAATCTGAACCGTGTTTGATGCATCCGTCATCGCAAACGTTTTGCACCTTTTTGACGGGTTTTTTACATCACCGTTTGCGATTATTGCATCGCACACAATTTCGTCGAAGGGTCTTTGATCGTAGTGTCGTGTTAGCAGCATCCTACAGTAGTGGTAGTACAATTTTCTCCACTCTTATAATGGAGGAGTGCGAAATCAGCGAAAACACGACAACATAGTGATTTCATGGCCCACCTCACACTATCACCATATTTTTAGGACAACGTTTGACACCTAACTCTTTAGTACACAATACTGTAATATCTCAGCGAGATAAAATTGTACAATGTTATGAAGCTTTTAGCTTCTGTTTCATGTATCTTGCGTCCAAGGTTGCACAGTTGCAACATTCCATCACATACAAAGGAGATTAACATGCATGCTATTGCATCTCAATGATTCACAGATCATAGCCGATATATACTCTGTCTATTCCAAAATAAGTGTCACAACTTTATGCCAGCTTTTGAAAGTTATTTTGGAACGAAGAAAACTAAATAAAAAATGTCCATGCAGTCCCTAGGCCTTGAACCCTAAACACTAACCTGGCTCTAATTTGCTAGCCACGTCGAACCGTCTGAAAAAAAGAAGTTTGCAAACCTTTGACCATCGGATCATTTTGTGAAGTTTCAACAAAAATCGAGCTAAGCATCCCTATGCAAAAGAAATTGAAGAAGTGTGATTAGAATAAGACTAGTGGTACTAGTTGATGAGATATAAACTCATCAAAAATACAGTTGAAGCCACTAGAGGTCTGTGTGGGGAAAATAAGTAGAGAATTATCCACACGTAGCGATGTGGGCAGCTTGGGCAGTGGTGCAAGCCGGCTGTAAAGGAAGTTGTACCAGAGGGATGCCGGGATGTAGCAAGGAGGGTGATATCTGCCCATGCCGCGGCAATGAGCAAGGAACGAAGGCAATCCTGCCGGCTCTGTGAGAGAGAACGGCAGGGACCCCTGATCGGGTCACACCGACAGTGGGTTTTCGCCCTCGCCAACGACAACCGCCTCTACACAAGACATCCTCTCCTTTCCCCAGCTTACGTGATTCGCCTAGATGTGTGAGTAGAGATGTGGCCACGGTGGTTTTGAGTGAGAATGTGAAGAGAGCAAACCCAACAAGCAACCAAGGAGCGGTTTCTTTTTCTCTCCATATGGACCTATTTATAAGCGTACGTGCCACTGAAGAAAAAAGACTTTTACTTATAAATAATGCGGCACCATTCATGCTCTTTCTCTTTCTATACGTCTCGCTCTATACGTCTCGCTCTATTTATAAGGATTGCTGAGTTTTGATAGTAAAATTCAGTTTCGACAGTTAAGTTTAGATATGAACGGTTGTTGTATTTTACATCTAGCACTTTTTTCTGATGTATTTTACATAATCTATTGCAGATGATATTAGAATACCACTTCAGGTTAACATTGTCTCTCTTGTCCTGCTTCAGCTTTGCCGTTATACACCTCACCGGAGCTCCTCCAACGACGATACCGTCGATCACAGTGGAGCAGTACCCTCGGCTCCATCTCCAAATGCCTATGATCTTCTTCCCCGCCTCCAACAGTCACATCATCCAGAACATCCTTAGTGTCCAACACAATGACGCAAAGATCGACATGGCTTCGCCAAAGAGGCCGCACACTTGTCCCATCTCATTTTTACTCTACATATTATATATATTGTCCAGTGAGCACACGTAGTAATGAGAAATACGATTAGTTTCTCCCACTATTTGACAAGCAGCGAGGTACTTGGCAAGTTAGCTATTCGTGATGGACTCTCTCGAAAGCCATCATTATTTATTTCTGCGCGTTGGATCTATGCATGTGTAGATGGTCCTGGGAGTTGAGCTAGTAGGGCAGTGGCCTGGGTCCAAAGTAGTAGAAGTAGTAAAAAACATTTTTGTAGTGTAGCCTTTTGCTTGCTCAAGCGTACCTACGACAATCGCCTATGGTTGAAAGGAAAAGTGAAGGAAAAACATAGGAATTGCAAAGTTTCCTATGGTACTCTATTCATGCATTTTGTTCAATGGAATGGAGCAAAGGAAATCTATAGGATTTTTTCTTTAGTGTCTCCTTGAAAAAAAAACCATAGGAATTTTAATATCCACTTGGCCCTCCTTTTCAAATTCCTATTCATGAAGTATAGGAGTAAGTGATAGTAGTAGAATGCTCCCTCCATTCCACAATGTAGTGCACCCGCGCTTCCCGAGATTCAAGTTTCACCATAAATTTAACGAATGAGGATGACTGCGGGAGGAGCAAAAATTATACTACTAAATTCATATCGAAAATACGAATTCAGTGGTATAATTTTTTTCTCTGGCCGCAATCGGTCTCGGTAGTTAAATTTACAGTCAAACTTGAATATCGGGAAGCGCGGGCGCACTACATCGTGGAATGGAGGGAGTAGCATTATAACTGCACATTTTCTTGTGGTTTGACTTAATTTGACCATGCTTGTTTTTCATTCATGTGATCTTCCAATTCATGTGAACTAAACACACATATTGGCAGAAATCCTCTATTTGCAAATGCTCTATTTTACACATGCATTCCTATCCTATTCCTGTGAATTTCCTATCTCTGTGTTGTTAGAATCCTCCAATTGAAACGAGCCCTTATATAATTACTTCTGTTGCAGAGGTGTCAAAGAAAACCTTGTGTCGTCTGTCCCGCTCCTGTTGTGCCATATTCCACCCCAGCTCAGCTGCTCCAACGACGGAAGGGTCCACTACAGCAGGGATTTTCCATCCAGACCGTCTTTTGCCGTCTCAGATCTTCTTCCCCACCGCAGGCATCCACCACAAATGCATTACCATCATCAACTGAGCAGATGACCCTGAGGGCTACATGGGTCCGCAAGAGAGGTCGCACTCTTTTGTGTCTGCTTACGTTATGCATCGCTTAACATTACCTGCTACTTTAGCGTCATGTTCTCCTCTTAGACTCTAATTCAGGTCAAACTAATGCTCAAACTTGAGTTTTTAAATGGTTGTGGGGTACATATGGGGGAAACAACGAATATTATATGTCTACTATGTGGTTAATCTCGGGTGTCTACTATGTGTTTCATGTTGGGTGGCAAACAAACAATAAAGGTGCCATCATCTATATTATTTAAGTGAAGTTATTATGTACCTTCTATCATTGGTTTGCGTCTATCCACAGGTTTTTACCATCACTCTTGATTTCTACGTGCTCTCCTTACATAATCTCACTATGTTTTATTCCTATGCATGACAATTATTGTACACAATGGTACTGAAGAAGTAGAGCAAAAGAGACGAGCCTTGCATGGCAATAAAATGTCATGCAGACGTGACTCCATGGTGGGCGCAAAGGCAGCCGCCCTCCCCCATTCCAGATTGTAATAAAGAGAAAGATAATTGTTCAAAGGGGGATTTAGAGGGAGCATACCACTCCTATTTACCCCCTGAAGTCTTTGCTCTAACATGACATACTGATGTTGGTCATATTATGCATATGCCGCCTTGCATTGCTTACTTTATACATCAAATATGTCATCTGCTTAGTTTAGATATGCTTTGTGTGAATGCCATCTGTTCAGTTTCTATATCATATATGTGAATTATGCAATGCCACCTTGTTTAACTAGGCATCATATATGTGAATTTTACAATGCCACCCTGCTTAGCCAGTCATCTTATATGTGAACTATATCATGTCATACTTTTTTATATTAGGTATTACATTTGTCAACAATGTTAGTACTGTCAACTACTCTTCCTGTGCATCAGCCATTTTACACCCTGATGGAAAAATCTAGAGTAAAAACAAGGTCTTCAGAGGAGACAATGCTATCTGACGAAGTGCATATCATCCTGGTTACAGATAGCTCCTTGAAGGAGGATTCAGAGACTGATGATCAGTCCTATTTTGGCCCTAAGGTGTATGCTCTCACTACAAAAGACACACCCATGACATTTATGCCCGAGCGAATTTTTTCCTGTCATGCTTATGCCACTTCTATGACGATAATTGTGACAAAAACCCGTATTATCATAGATGTGGTGGGCTCCTATTTCTATGACAAAAAATCATGACAAAAAATGGGCTTTTCATCCTGGGCGGGCTGGAGACACAGCTGCATGACATTCTTTGGGTTGTCCATGATGGAAAAAATCATGGTAGAAGCGAGGGCGAGGAAAGTTTCTGGGAGTTCTCGGTTACAGTGGGTGGTCGGGGTGGAGTGATGCACGAAGGTTTGCGCGTTTCTCTCGTGCATACGTACACACGTGTGTGCGAGGCGTTGGGATCTAACTGAACCCGAGAAATTGCACTAGGCTACGTTAGTGAACCCGAGCGATCGATCCCTTGGCTGTTAACTGAATCCGAGCAATTCCTTCGCTACCGCTGCCAACTGAACCCGATCGATCGCTGCTGTTGCTTACTGAAGCCGATCGAACCCGCTGCCTCAGGATGAACAGTGAACGTGGGTTTGGTTGAACGAGTCGAGAAATACATGGTAGGGGTTGGATGAACAGTTCCTGATGGGGGTTGGATGAATAGGAGCCCATGGTAGTAGGCCGTTGCGGTTGCTGCTGGATGAACAGGACCTCGAGACGAGGCCGCCACAGCCGAGGCGTTGGGGATGGATGAATAGGAACCCATGGAGGGCTGGATGAATAGTAGCCGGTGGAGGGCTGGTTGGATGAACAGGACCCCGTGGAGGGTTGGTTGAACAGTAGCCGGTGGAGGGCAGATTGGATGAACAGGACCCCGTGGAGGGCAGGTTGAACAGTAGCTGGTGGAGGGCTGGTTGAACAGTAGCCGGTGAAGGGAGAGGAAGACGCGATGGGTGAACAGTGCAGCTAGAGGCTGGAGGAAGTCCATGGTGGGTGAACAATAGCCCCCGCAGTCCCGTTTTGCGGTACTCCACACCCCTCCCGATGAACATGACCCCCATTTCGACCGTAGCATTTCAACACAAGTCTGTTTCCTCCGTTTTGTGGTACACCAGACCCTTCCCGATGACCAGGATCCTGTTTCGACTGTAGCCGGTCGAGTAGAAGGCCGTTTCCTCTGTTTTGTGGTACACCAGACCCTTCCCAATGAACATGACCCCGTTTCGACCGTACGCGCTCCAGGAGAAGGCCGTTTCCCTCTGTTTTCCGGTACGCCACACCAAGTTTCGGCTGTTCCATCCAAGCCGGTTGCCTCACGATGAACATGACGCGGTTTCTCTGTTCCGACCCCGTCGGTTGGCTGTCGATGAACACGACACCGTTGCTGCCGTCCGCTGCCTCTCCATGTATGCCAGCCCTGGCCGTACATATGCGTCTGTAGGAGTTCGAGACTCCGCCCGTATGTACGTACGTACCATATTTTTTGCCATGTGGATGTACATACGTGTACACGATTTTGAAGGTACTGTACGTACGACACGTGTCACTCCTTACTCGGCCACGATTCATCACTGCAGAGAGACCGATCGACCGCTATGTACGTACACGTTCGCAACCAGACAGATAATGCTATGTATGCTTCCACCGGTTGGGTCCCAACTGTCAGGGAGGACAAGGAGGCACTTGCTTGTGTGTGAAGATATAGGTGGTGTGTCCCAGCTTTCAGGGGCGGAATCATTTTTTCCCATAATAAGGAGGCACTTCCGCTTGCGAAGATGTTGCTGGTGGGTCCCAAGTGTCAGGGGCAAGAATAAGGAGGTACTTCCTTTCGTGCGAAGATATAGGTGGTGGGTCCTAGCTTTCAGTGGGAGGAATAATTTTATTTTTGCATAATAAGGAGGCGGTTGCATGCGTGCGTCCATGGAACTGATGGGTCCCAACTGTCAGCCTGTCCACATACAATATTCTTCCGATAACTCTTGTTTGTTGACCACATTGACCATGCTGCACCGAGCACACCAAGGCGGTGGACGACGGCGAGGCCCCGGACGGCAACGAGCCGAAGATGGGAAGACGCGGTAGTGGAGTCATAGACGGAGAGGTGTACGAGGGTTAACTGGTTCTGGTGCGGCGTGGTTCTGTAGTCGGCGAAGAATAAGAGGAGGTGTGGTGGGGTTGGCCTGGCCGGTGATGGGATATCACTTTGCAGTGAGGCTTGCTAAGCAGAGCTGCTAGCAGCCGGAGGTGGGAGGAGGTGGTCCAGGCGGCGCTCGAGGAAGAAGACGAGAGACTGAATATGGATACCGGCTGTTGGATGTAAATCCAATGGCTAAGGATGCCAGGATCATTTGTTGACTAACTTGACAACGCCTTGCGTTGGCTTCGACCCACTGGCTCACATATGAGCCTCCAAGAATGTGGCCCATATTCATCCATTTTTTTAGAATTTACAGTCCATTTGCTGGCCTGGGTGAACAAATAATGTAGCGTCCATGCGGCCCATTTATGTTATTTCTAAAAAACTACATCCCATTTGCACTTTCTCAAAATACACGAATTTGCTGGGCTGGGTGAATAAATAGTGTAAGGTCCATGGCGCCCATTTATTTTTTCGTAAAAAATTACAGCCCATTTGCAGTTTCCCGAAATACACAATTTTGCTGGGCTGGTTCTCATTATATTGTTGGGATGGGCGCAACAATGTTATCAAAAAATAAATAGTGGCTAATCATTTTCTTATAAATATATTTTATAATAAGCGCTTTCTTATTACATTGGTCCTAAAATCTTAATAAGCTTTGGTACACAATGACCAACATTTTCGTTGCCTTAAAGTAAAAAAACAACAGGATTTATTTGTTTAAAAAATAATTTTATAAGTTAATAAGACATGGGATATTTTTTTGTTATCTATGTAACTATCTATTAAATATATGATGATAATAAAATAATATATAAAATAGTATAAATATATATATAATATAGTAAAAAGGGGAACATAAGTTGGACCTGGCATTCCAATTCTTAAATAGAAAAATAAAACAGACCTCTGCGTTTTCTTCTTTTAAAAAATACATAAGTTGGGCTGCGGATGATTAAGAAAAAAGAAAACGTAGGATGGGAGGCCCATAGGCCAGTCGATACATGACGTTCCTAAAAAATACAAACCGGCCTGTCGCGGGTTGCACATGTTGAAAAAAGCGTAGACTAGTCAGCCCACAACCTAGCTGATACTTTTCTAAAAAAACAGCTGCTACTTGTTGGCCCACTGATAATGAATGATACTCCTTGCTAGCTCCCTAATAAGTCGCTTCATTGTAAATTTATCTCTTTAGTAGGAGTAACTATGTTGACAAACCTATGGGCCCCAACGTCAGTATAGCATTAGGAGGAATTGTTTTTTTCAATAAGGCACTAGCTAGCTTACGCCCATGGGCCTAGTGGGTCCCGATTGTCCGCCTCTCCACATACAGTCTTCTCCAAATTCCTCTCATTTGTTGAGCATGTTCACAACGGCAGAAAACAACGTCATGGTGAGCGCACAAAGGCGGAGGATGACGTCTAGGCCCCGGACAAGAACGGACCGGAGACGGGGCAGACGTGCTACAGTAGTGGTAGAATATGTGCCAAACTTCTACGTAAAGTTCTAAAGTAGCCTACTGGCCTGGTTCAACTCCACAATCGCTGCTCCGCCCGGGTTCGATTCCACCTGATGCAGGGAAAATGTAGCCAAATGTTTGCCTCTGCCATTACTGACATGTGGGTCCTCATTATCATCTATGCACACCACCTCCAACACTCGGAAAAACTTTGTCCCTCATTTTCTCTATTTTTCGCACTCAACATTGTGTGAGCATTTTGAAAATAGTATATCTTTTTGACTGTGCATCATATGAAGATGTGCTATGCATGAATGTTGATCAACATGATGTTAACTGGCTGATAGTTCTGTTTTCGACCATGAATAAAACTTCCAACATAATGTTATTCCTGTTCGAAAAGGGCGTGTTAATATAAATGCTCTGCCCTCTAAAACTGAAACTTGCAGTTTCTTCTCTGAGAATCACATTGTACGCACTGTTATATGAAACTACATTTTTGAAGTGCTAAATATAGATCTCTAGATTTCAGAAAATACTTCATATGCTCAATACTGCAAATCTGACATTTATATTTGAAAGTACTCTCAAAATAGAAAACACAAAACACAATTCACAACCTGCAAATACTAACAACCTTAAGCTCCTACTGAGACTATGGGGGGGGGCAGTGCCCATCCTATTCCTCGGCGGCAGACAACCATTATGTGAGATGAGGTGAACGACAAGGGAGAGGATGGCGGGGAAGCATCGTCGCACCAACTGCTTTTCTCCTCTTGCAGTTGGGTATGGTCGACGAAGACTCTACCGGCTCACTCTGCCACGGCACCCTCACAAACGACACCGTGTAGATGCTCGATCCTTTAATCTCTGGTGGATGCTCCATCTTGGATCGCTACTCCCACCACTACTGCCTCACGTTCATATTCGATGAATCTGACTACTCCATGGCCCAGAGGAGAAACTCTATGTACTCCCGCGTGACTCCCTCCCGATGTATCGCCTCCTTTTTGCTCTTTTCCAAATATTTGGCCATCGCTTTTGCCGTCGCCGCTAATTGCTCTGAGTTGTCAAACCAAGACTGTATCTCCAACATCCTGGCTAGCTTCACAGGGTCGTCGTCTGTGATCCTCATGTATCGGTTGTACTCCTCCATCGACCTACTTCTCCACAACACCTTCACTCACCGGCGGTAGTGTTTGAATGGAAGAGGAGATGAGCGGGGCTGGTTCTGGATTAGAATGGGAGAGGAGAGACAGTTGTTTTCAAATGGAAGAGGAGAGGAGTGGCGCTAGTTTTGGATTGGGACATGATAGGAGCGGCGGTGGTTTAAGAGGAGAGGAGCGGCGCTGGTCTTGGATGTATTTAATTGTTTTGCGTATTTTGAGGTCAAAGTTTGACCACGTACTGTATTTGACAAGAAAAATGTGATTGCATGTCATCAAAATTGTATCATTTGGTTCGTAACTGAATGTACTTCCAAATTATATTATTTTTGCAACGTATAACATATATTTTATTTGTGAAAATCATGTTCAAATATGACCCAGAATACAAGGGAGACTAGTTAATGTGGGGTCACTTTCTTAATTGAAGGATAAATTGATTTTTATTTTGATCCAGTCACAGCGCGCCGACCCTCTCGTCCAATCCTAAATCGCTGCTGCACACTCCTCTCACTCTTCTCCATTGCAAAACCAGGTGGAGATCATCTACAGTACTATATGGTGTTGTACTGCGGGTGACATGTGGGACCGGGTCCACACGGCAGTGAACGTACTGCATGGTGCGCTACTGCAGAGGATCCTAACCCTGTAAAACCACCCCCTCTTCTCTCCATCATTGCCATTCCAAAACCATTGTCTCACCTCTGCCTCTTCTCCATTGCAAAACCACCCCTCTCCTCTCCATCTTCTCCATTTCAAAACCACCGTCTCGCCTCTCCCTCTTCTCCAGTGCAAGGCCACCGTATCTCCTCCCATCTTCCAAAGCTAGAACCGGACCTCGCAGAAGGACATCTATGGAGAGGATGCAGCAGTGAATCGGGCAGATTGCCAGCGGCAACCATGCGATGTTAGCCAGGTTGAAGGAGATCCTTACTTGCTTTGACAACGAGTGGGATATTTCGAGGACGGTGAGGGCCATGTGGCAATGTATGCGAAAGAGCGAGATGGTAGAAATGAGAGCGAAGATGTACTCTCGGCTGGTAGTTACCCCGTAGTCCTTCGAGTTCATCGTGTATCTCCTCTGGGCGATGGAGCAGACAGATTTGCCCGATGAACAAGTCTGGTGGAGGTGGTGGGCGTATATGTCAAGCATCTAGTGGATAATGAATCGATTGAGTACGGTGTGTCGTTCATGAGGGTGCGGTGCTAGTCGGAGCCACATGAGTATTCGTTCTTCCACCGCAAGAGGAGGCCGGACGGCGCGACGTCGCTTCCCTGCCGTTCTCCATGGTTCCCTCACTGCTCGCCTCGTTTCAACGGCGACGATAGTGTTTAACGTATGCTTTGCATTAACCTAATCTTCCATCTCCTCATGCTTACAATCAGTGGGACAACTAATGAAAATCATGCTTACAATCAGTCTCTGAGTACTACGCCAATCACCCTAAGATAGATCTGGACCGAAAACAAACACCGTGTACAAATAAAGAAAAATCGATTGGTGCTTCTTTCAGAAAAGAGTACTCCCTAGAAAACTACCAATATAAGCTACTAGTATTGGATTAGAGGATTTGCTGCCGAGATAGATCCTTCCACAGATAGCGCCAATGATTGGATGGAGCATGGTTGGTGTCGATAATTTTTACTTTGCACCTTGCACTCTGCATATTTGCTGGTTCCATTCGTACATTTGTGCAGTTCCACCAAAATGCAGCCGAATAACCCTATTTGCATAGATAATGGAAAAGCGCGACTACATTATAGTGGCACTGGTTGATGAAACGTACACTAATAAATAGAAGAAACTTCATTTTCTTAACGGGAAAATATTGCGATAGTATCATAGTATGCCCTGGTGTGAGGGCGGGATGTGCTCTGCGACGCCTCATACTGAAAATAAACCCAATTCCCACCGATACACCTTCTGCCAGTGATGAACATTAGTGTACCGCGGTAGTGCAAGGAGGGGCCTTAAGACATTCCAATCTCTATTTTTGTGTAGATCAACTAAAATTAAGCAGCCCTGTTTGCAAAAACACTTAAACATTAACAATGGGACTAGTTGATGAAACATAGACTAACAAAGAGAAGCATTTTCTTTATCTATATTGGAATTGAAATGATAGAGAGGACACTCGCTCTATTTTAACTGTATTATTACTTCATTTTATGAGTGGCACTAGGGTCGAGCAGGTGGCAAGCGAGGTGTACCGCGCGTCGCAAGGATGGAGGCCGGGGGTGCTTAGACTTGTATGTTGAAGCTGGCTCTTTCAGTCCCTATCTTCCCTCCCGATGTTGTGTGGTAGAATTTGGGTTGTAATCCAAACTTGGTCAAGCTGGTGCTGCGTCCCCTACCTGCCGAGCTTATGTGGAAAACTTGTCTCCTGCTGGTACTCGGTCCGTTCTAGTAGTAGTTGCATAACTGCCCGTTTACACTGAGATGTTGTCAGATAATGATTCTCTATGGTTGGGTATCTTTAATGAAATAGGAGGAAACCCCTCTTTTGATATAAAAAAATCAGTGGCACTAGCAGTGCCAAAACATTGCATCAAATTAATAGTGCCACTATATTAAGGTGCAAAATATTAACATTAATGCTTTATCATGGCAGTGCCAAAATAGTAGCACAAGAGCAGAGTCAACATGCATGATCTTTGGCAAATGGTCGGACCAAAAAGGAACATACCTCGTGATGGGAACCATATCTACAGTCAACGCCATCGTAGAAGGGATGACACCAGTCACCAACATGGATGATTCAATTCATGGGACCTTTTTGTGCAGTTCACCTAAAATGAAGCGATGTTTGCAACAAGCAGTTAGCAAGTACTTGGTCCCATGAGCTAGTAGCTTCTTATTCATCAATGCCTTCTTCTTCAAGGTTGGTCGTGAAGCTCCTGGAATGTTCAACTATAATTTGGATATCATTTTGTGCAGTTCAAGTAAGATCAGGCGTGAAATGTATATCTCTGTTTGCACAAAAAGGTGTAAAGGAGGGTGACTAATAAGTGATGAAACATACATCAAATGAAAATAAGCATGTTCCTTATCTGAATGGCGATCCTACAAGGACAGTAGCAATTTCTAAAGCAGCAACATTGCTAGATATAAGTGTGGGCATTAGGATTAACTATGACAACCATTAAATAGGACATTACTTTAATGGTGCCATTGCTTCATTTTACCGGCAACATTACATTAACAGGTGCTAAAGAGTTGGTATTTGGGCACGGGAGAGTAGGCAAACCAGGACATTTGCATTTCTAACGGAAAGAAGCAACTTATCTTAATGGGAAATTTAGCAGGACATGAAAAACAGTGCCATTGATTCATATTACTGGAGGCATTACATTTTAAACAACATTGGTTTCATGTGTCCTTACTTAAAAGTGGGACTGCTACATTTTACAAGTGGCATTACATAAGAGGAGCTCGGGGCAACAAACATCCAAACATGATATCTAGGTTGGTCCCACTTTTGTAGCCACCTTATACTGTGTGAGGCTAGCAAATCTAGTGTTGGACATACTCTGTTGACTTGTCCCTCAGTCCCACTTTCTTTCCTTTTTCAACCAATAGGTCGGTTCATATTGAGTTTTTATTGTGTTTCCCTTTATTTCCCTATTAGACCAAGAGACCAGCTGGATAGCCAAGCTCTGCTACTTTTCGCCCCCATTATTTCCTCTTATGACCAAGTCCTAGATTCTGGTAACAAATCTTCCCCCACCCCACCCCCTCTCTTCCCTGTTTGAGCCAAGTAGTACTAGATTCGACTGCATGAAGTAGTTTTACCTCTTAACAGTAAAATTTAGGTGGCTTTCAAATAGCCGATTGATCCTATCTACGAGGAGCGTGAGAAATAGTAAAAGATACAAATGAAGTGACGTGAGGAGCTGGGGCAGGAGAGCAAAGGTGGTTTCGAAGGAAGTTATACCCGAGGGTCGCCGGGATGTCTCTAGGTGGGCGGCGGGAGGCCGGATCTACCCACACTACGGCAACGAGGAAGAAGGGGTTGGAGGCCCTCCCTAGACGGCGCTGCATGGAAGAGAATGGCAAGATACGCTCATCAGGACGCGCCACAAGTGGGTAAGAGCCGTCGCCGGACGACTGATAACCCACAAGTGTAGGGGATCTATTGTAGTCCTTTCGATAAGTAAGAGTGTCGAACCCAACGAGGAGCAGAAGGAAATGATAGGCAGTTTTCAGTAAGGTATTATCTGGAAGCACTGAAATTATAGGTAACAGATAGTTTTGTGATAAGATAATTGGTAGCAAGTGACAAATGGTCAAAGTAAATAGGTGCAGCAAGGTGGCCCAATCCTTTTTGTAGCAAATGAAAAGCCTGGACAAACTCTTATGCAAGGTAAAGCGCTCCCGAGGATGTATGGGAATTATCGTCAAGCTAGTTTTCATCACGATCGTCTGATTAGCGTTCGGTACTTTGATAATTTGGTATGTGGGTGGACCGGTGCTTGGGTGCTTCCCTTACTTGGACAAGACTCCAACTTATGATTAACCTCTAATGCAAGCATCCGCAACTACAAAAGAAGTATTAAGGTAAACCTAACCATAGCCTGAAACATATGGGTCCATATCAGCCCCTTACGAAGCAACGCATAAACTAGGGTTTAAGGTTCTGTCACTCTAGCAACCCATCATCTACTTATTAATCCCTAACTCCTTCCTCTAGGCCTAAATAATTGTGTCATTTAGTCGACGTTCACATGACACCACTAGAGGAGAGACAACATACATCTCATCAAAATATCGAACGAAGACCAAACTCACATGACTACTAATAGCAAGACTTCTCCCAAGTCCTCAGGAACAAAAGCAACTACTCACAAGACATAATATTGTTCATGATCAGAGGGGTATTAATATGCATAATGGATCTGAACATATGATCTTCCACCAAATAACCAACTAGCATCAACTACAAGGAGTAATCAACACTACTAGCAACCCATAGGTACCAATCTGAGGTTTTGATACAAAGATTGGATACAAGAGATGAACTAGGGTTTGAGAGGAGATTGTGCTGGTGAAGGTGTTGATGAAGATAGCTCTCCCCAAGATGGGAGAGTTGTTGGTGATGACGGCGGTGACGATTTCACCCTCCCGGAGGGAAGTATCCCTGGCAGAACAGCTCTGTCGGAGCCCTAGATTGGTTTCCGCCTCGGTTCCGCCTCGAGACGGCGGCGTATGGCCCCGAAAGCCTCCTCCTTACTTTTTCCATGTCAAAATGCTACATATAGGAGAAGATGGTCACCTGGGGCCCACCGGCTGGCCCTCGAGGCAGGGGGTGCGCCCTGGGAAGGGGGGCGCGCCCCCCACTCTCGAGGCCAGCCAGTGGCCCCCCTCGTGGGTTTCTTCCGCCATGTATTTTTTATATTTTCCGAAAAAATGTTCTGTGGAGTTTCAGGACTTTTGGAGTTGTGAAGAATAGGTTTCCAGAGTTTGCTCCTTTTCCAGCCCAGAATTCCAGCTGCCGGCATTCCCCCTTCTTCATGTAAACCTTGCAAAATAAGAGGGAAAAGGCAAAAGTATCGTGACAAAACATGTATGAACATCCCATAATGCAACAAATATCAACTTATAAGCATGATGCAAAATAGACGTATCAACTCCCCCAAGCTTAGACCTCGCTTGTCAACAGAGTATCAAAAAATATGACCACATGTTTAGAGTTAGAGGTGTTGATAAAAACAGAATACGGACATGAGGGCATCATGATCATTCTCATAACAGCAATTTATATAAATATAAGCATATGATCATTATGCAAAAGTAACAATTCATCCACAATATCAAGTATGCATCATAAACTTCATTGGAAACTAACAAACTTTCGTCTCGGTCATTGAAGCAATTGCAATTTATCGTAACATCGGAAAGAGTCAATATAAGAGCTTTTCAGGAAACCTACATACTCAACTATCATATAGTCTTTCACAATTGCTCACACTCACGCAATACTTATGTTTATGGAGTTTTAATCGGACACAGAGAAAGATAGGGGCTTATGGTGTTGCCTCCCGACCTTTAACCTCAAGGGTAATGTCAACAGTAATAGTTCATGAAAACTTACATCCAAGTGGGTATATATATCAGGATCTTTCCAACACAATGTGCTTGCCAAAGGATAAAATGAAAAAAGAAAGGTGAAGCTCACCTTGACACTTATAAGACAAGAATAAAAGATGGGCCCTTCGCAGAGGGAAGGAGAGGTTGTCATGTGTTTTTATGGTTGGATGCACAAAGTCTTAGCATAGAAGAACTTCACTTTATATTGCCACTTGTGATAAGGACCTTTATTATGCAGTCCGTCGCTTTTATTACTTCCATATCACAAGCTTGTATAAAGCTAATTTCTCCCACACTAATAAACCATGCATATATTAGCGGGTTTACAACATGACAACTTACTTGGAAGGATCTTTCTCGATCCATAGGTAGGTATGGTGGACTCTCATGGGAAAACTCGGTTTAAGGATATATGTAAGCACAAGTAGTATCTCTACTTAGTGCAAGGAGATTTGGCTAGCATGAGAGGGAAAGGCAAGCTCAACATGTTGGAAGATCCATGACAATATACTTTATTTTCGGATATAAGAAGACATAACCCATTATGTTGTCTTCCTTGTCCAACATCAACTCTTTAGCATGTCATACTTTAATGAGTGCTCAAAATCATAAAAGATGTCCAACATAGTATATTTGTATGTGAAGCCTCTCTTCTTTTATTACTTCCTATTAATTGCAACGATGACCAAAACTATGTTTGTCACCTCCCAACAACTTTTATTTATCATACTCTTATATGTGAAGTCATTACTTCCCATAAGATCGATGTGATCTCTTTGATTCTCTTTTTGTTTTCGTTCTTTTTTTATCATGACCCAAGTGAGGAAATCAAGCCCTTGACTCAACACTAATATTTATTATATAGCTCACGGACTCGATTACAAAGGATAAAGCTCACAAAGCAAAAGCTCACAACTAGATCATGCTAACTTTATTCTAATAGATCAAGATACTACCAAAAGGATCGAACTAAGTAAAACAGTAAAGATAGGGGTGATGGTGATATAATATCGGGGTCACTCCCCCAAGCTTGGCAGTTGCCAAGGGGAGTGCCCATACCCATATGATTATGTCTCCTTCTTCGGGGTTGGTGATGATGGAGTTGCAAGTAGTGATGGGGCATCCTCATATATCGAGCGTAGGAGATCTTCCAGCTTGCGTATAATACCTTTGAGAGCAGCTATGTAATCCTTTAACAAAATATTTTCACTCGTGAGATGCTTGTTGCGAATCTGAGCTAACTCAATCATCCTGAAAGCTTCTAGCTCAGTTGAGGTAAAGAGATTAGGAAGGGATTTAGAGGTGTCTTCTTCTCCCGCTGCCGGAGTCGGATCCTCCACCTCCATCTTGATCTTCTTTTCCTTGTGGATCTCCTCGGGTCCTTCCCTCTTCGGATCTATCTTCATTAGCCAAGCATCATTGCCTTCGTTGTTGGAGGAGGGAGACGACATGATGCCTAGCTTCGCAAACCCTAGCAGAAAATAGCTCGAAACGAAAACAGAGGAATTCTGCGTGATACAGAGGTCAAAACCTTCGGGAGTATATATAATGAATTTTTCCAGCACGAAAGGAGTAACCCACAAGAAAATGGAGTCCAGGGGACACACGGGGTGCCCTCGAGGCAGGGGCGTGCCCTGGGAAGGGGGCGCGCCCCCTACCCTCGAGGCCACCTCGTGTCTCCTCCGGACTATGGTTTATTTTCCTATTTTTCTAAATATTCCAAGACGGAGAAAAATTGCCTTTAGAACTGTTTTGGAGTCGGTTTACTTACCGTATCACGTACCTCTTCCTTTTCGGAGGCTGAATCGTTCTGGAAAGTGTCCCTTATGTGTTCCTCCGGGGTTATGGTTTCAATAATATTAGTTTCAACATTTATAGGATTACCTGAGATATAATGTTTGATCCTTTGACCATTCACCACCTTCGGATTTGTGCCTTCGAAGTTGTTGATTTTTATTACATCGGAACAATAGTCCTCCTCGATGACGTAAGGTCCTTCCCACTTGGAGAGAAGTTTTCCTGCAAACAATCTTAAATGAGAATTGTATAGCAAAACATAATAACCTACGTTAAACTCACGCTTTTTTATCCTTTTGTCATGCAATCTTTTAACTTTTTCTTTAAATAACTTGGCATTCTCGTAGGCCTGGGTTCTCCATTCATCGAGACAGCTAATATCAAATAGCCTCTTTTCACCGGCAAGTTTGAAATCATAATTGAGCTCTTTGATAGCCCAATATGCCTTATGTTCTAGCTCAAGAGGTAAGTGGCAAGCTTTTCCATATACCATCTTATATGGAGACATACCCATAAGATTTTTGTATGCAGTTCTATAGGCCCATAATGCATCATCTAGTTTCTTGGACCAATTCTTTCTAGACATATTAACTATCTTTTGCAAGATTAATTTCAACTCCCTATTACTTAGTTCTACTTGACCACTAGTCTGTGGGTGATAAGGTGATGCAATTTTATGGTTGACATCATACTTAGCAAGCATCTTACGGAAAGCACCATGAATAAAATGTGAACCACCATCAGTCATTAGATATCTAGGGACTCCAAACCTCGGAAATATAACTTCTTTAAGCATCTTAATAGAGGTGTTATGATCAGCACTACAAGTTGGAATAGCTTCTACCCACTTAGTAACGTAATCAACAGCAACTAGGATATGTGTGTACTCATTAGAGGAAGGAAAAGGTCCCATATAATCAAATCCCCAAACATCAAATGGTTCAATAACAAGTGAATAATTCATAGGCATTTCTTGACGTCTACTAATATTACCGATTCTTTGACATTCATCACATGATAAGACAAACTTACAGGCATCCTTGAAGAGAGTAGGCCAATAAAAACCGGATTGCAATACCTTGTGTGCAGTTCTGTCTCCTGCATGGTGTCCTCCATAAGCTTCAGAGTGGAACTTGCGTAAGATCTATTCCTGTTCATGATCAGGCACACAACACAACGTCTAATAATACCATATACTCCTTCTTTATAAAGGTGTGGGTCATCCCAAAAGTAATGTCTCAAATCATAGAAGAACTTTTTCTTTTGCTGGTATGTGAAGCTAGGAGGTATAAACTTAGCAACAATATAATTAGCATAATCAACATACCATGGAGCAGTACGAGAAGTACTTATGACAGCTAGTTGTTCATCAGGGAAGCTATCATCAATAGGTTGTGGGTCATCAAGTACATTCTTTAACCTAGATAAGTTATCTGCTACAGGGTTCTCAGCTCCCTTTCTATCAATAATATGCAAGTCAAAATCTTGCAGCAAGAGAACCCATCTAATAAGTCTAGGTTTAGCATCTTTCTTTTCCATAAGGTATTTGATAGCAGCATGATCAGTGTGAATAGTTACTTTAGAATCGATGATATAGGGTCTAAACTTATCACAAGCAAACACAACTGCTAAAAATTCTTTCTCAGTTGAAGCATAATTTCTTTGGGCACTATCTAGAGTTTTACTAGCATACTGGATAATATTCAATTTCGTATCAACTCTTTGCCCTAAAACAGGTCCTACAGCATAATCACTAGCATCGCACATAATCTCAAAGGGTAAATTCCAGTCAGGAGGCTGGACAATAGGTGCAGAGATCAATGCTTTCTTAAGTATTTCAAATGCTTCTAGACAATCATCATCAAAGACAAAAGGAATATCTTTCTGTAAAAGATTAGTTAGAGGCCTAGAAATTTTGGAGAAGTCCTTGATGAACCTCCTATAAAACCCGGCATGACCAAGGAAACTGCGTATACCTTTGATATCCTTAGGGCATGACATCTCTTCAATAACATCAACTTTAGCTTTGTCAACTTCAATACCTCTTTCAGAAATTTTATGTCCCAAGACAATGCCTTCATTAACCATAAAGTGGCACTTCTCCCAATTCAAGACAAGGTTAGTGTCTTCACATCTCTGCAAAACTCGATCAAGGTTGCTTAAGAAATCATCAAAAGAAGTTCCATAAACGGAGAAATCGTCCATGAATACCTCAACAATCTTGTCACAAAAATCAGAGAATATAGCCATCATGCATCTTTGAAAGGTAGCAGGTGCGTTACATAAACCGAAAGGCATACGTCTATAAGCAAAGGTACCGAAAGGACAAGTAAAGGTGGTCTTTTCTTGATCCCCTTTTGACACATGTATTTGAGAGAAACCAGAATAACCATCTAGAAAGCAGAAATGAGTATGTTTGGATAATCTTTCTAGCATTTGATCAATAAATGGCAAGGGGTAATGATCTTTCTTAATAGCTTTATATAAATTAGGGAAATCAATTACCATCATATAACCTATAACTATTCTTTGCGGGATCAATTCATCTTTATCATTGGGGACAACAGTCATACCTCCTTTCTTAGGAACACAATGGACATGACTTACCCACTGGCTATCAGCAATGGGATAAATAATACCTGCCTCTAGAAGCTTTAGTATTTCCTTCCTTACCACTTCTTTCATCTTAGGATTTAACCGTCGCTGATGATCAATAACTGGTTTAGCATTTTCTTCCAATTTTATCTTGTGTTGACATATAGTGGGACTAATGCCCTTAAGATCATCCAGAGTTTATCCAATAGCAGCTCGGTGCTTCTTCAGAGTTTTCAATAATATTTCTTCTTCATGCTCTGAAAGGTTAGCACTAATAATAACATGATATATCTTCTTTTCATCAAGATAAACATACTTAAGATTATCATGCAAAGGTTTAAGTTCAAACACGAGATCACCCTTGGGTGGAGGAGGATCCCCTAGGATTTCAACATGCAAGTTATTTTTCAATACGGGTCCTTGTGTAAGGAATATTTCATCTATCTCCCTTCTCTCATTCATATGCATATCATTTTCATGGTCTAGCAAGTATTGTTCTAAGGGATCATTAGGTGGCACGGCAATAGAAGCAAGACCAATAAGTTCATCCTTACTGGGTGGTGCCTTTTCAAGGGGTTGTCTACGGAATTTAGCAAAGTTAAAATCATGAGACGTATCCCCTAATCCGAGAGTGACAATATCTTTCACACAGTCTATCTTGGCATTAACGGTATTCAAGAAGGGTCTACAAAATATAATGGGACAGAAAGCATCTTGTGGGGAACTAAGAACAAGAAATTCAGCAGGGTATTGAACCTTCCCACATAAAACTTCAATATCTCTAACAATCCCAACTGGTGAAATAGTATCTCTATTAGCAAGCTTAATAGTAACATCAATCCGTTCTAACTCAACAGGTGCAATATCATGCATAATTTCGTTATACAAATCAAGAGGGATAATACTTGCACTAGAGCCTACATCACATAAACCATGATAGCAATGATCTCCTATCTTAACAAAGATGACAGGTAGGCCTACAACAGGTTTATGTCTATTCCTAGCATTGGGTTTGGCTATTCTAGCAGACTCTTCTTGGAGATAAATAACATGACCATCCAAATCTTCTACCAAGAGATCTTTAACCATAGCAACACTAGGTTCAACTTTAATTTGCTCAGAGGGCGTAGGTGTTCTAGTATTACTCTTACGGACTACAGTTGAAGCTTGAGCATGATCCTTTATTCTAACAGGGAAAGGTGGTTTCTCGATATAAGCGGTAGGTATAACAGGATCAACATTATAAGTGATAGTCTTTTCCTCAACTTTAATAGGTTCAACTAATTTTACTTAAATAGGGGGATGGTATTTAAACCACTTCTCCTTGGGGAGATCAACATGAGCAGCAAAAGATTCATGGAAAGAAGCTACTATCTCAGAGTCAAGTCCATATTTAGTGCTAAACTCACGGAAAACATCAGTACCCATAAAATCTTTAACACAATCAAACTTAGGGGTCATACCTGACTCCTTACCTTCGTCGAGATCCGAATCTTCAGAGTTGCGTTTAATCCTTTCCAATAGATCCCATTTAAAGTCAATAGTCTTCATCATATAAGAGCCAGAACAAGAAGTATCGAGCATGGAGCGATTATTATGAGAAAGCCAAACATAAATTTTTTGAATGATCATTTCTCTTGAGAGCTCATGATTGGTGCATGAATATAACATTGACTTAAGCCTCCCCCAAGCTTGAGCGATGCTTTCTCCTTCGCAAGGCCAGAAATTATAAATATAATTACGATCACGATGAACCTGTTGCATAGGGTAGAACTTCTGATGAAATTCCAACTTTAGATGATTATAGTTCCAAGATCCCATATCATCGCATAGCCTAAACCATGTCAATGCGTCTCCCTTCAAAGATAAAGGGAAAACCTTCTTCTTGATAACATCCTCGGGCATACCTGCAAGCTTAAACAATCCACAAACTTCATCCACATAGATTAGATGTAAATTGGGGTGAAGTGTCCCGTCTCCTTTATAGGGATTTTCAAGCAGTTTCTCTATCATACCCGAAGGAATCTCAAAGCAAACATTTTCAATAGGTTCAGTAGGTTGAGGAGCAACTCTTTGCTCTTCTGCTTGGGGTGAAGATACCCCGAACAAGCCCCTCAAAGGATTTTGAGCCATAGTAACAAGTGACAATAAATTTCAGCACACTATATAAATTTATCCTTACCAAATTCCACTTACCAAAGGAGCTTCACTCCCCGGCAACGGCGCCAGAAAAGAGTCTTGGTGACCCACAAGTGTAGGGGATCTATCGTAGTCCTTTCGATAAGTAAGAGTGTCTAATCCAACGAGGAGAAGAAGTAAATGATAGGTAACAGATAGTTTTGTGATAAGATAATTGGTAGCAAGTGACAAACAGTAAAAGTAAATAGGTGCAGCAAGGTGGCCCAATCCTTTTTGTAGCAAAGGACAAGACTGGACAAACTCTTATGCAAGGTAAAGCGCTACTGAGGACATATGGGAATTATCGTCAAGCTAGTTTTCATCACGATCGTCTGATTCGCGTTCGGTACTTTGATAATTTGGTATGTGGGTGGACCGGTGCTTGGGTCCTGCCCTTACTTGGACAAGCCTCCCACTTATGATTAACCTCTAATGCAAGCATCCGCAACTACAAAAGAAGTATTAAGGTAAACATAACCATAGCCTGAAACATATGGGGCCAAATCAGCCCCTTACGAAGCAATGCATAAACTAGGGTTTAAGCTTCTGTCACTCTAGCAACCCATCATCTACTTATTACTCCCTAATGCCTTCCTCTAGGCCCAAATAATGGTGTCATGTAGTTGACGTTCACATGACATCACTAGAGGAGAGAGAACATACATCTCATCAAAATATCGAACGAAGACCAAACTCACATGACTACTAATAGCAAGACTTCTCCCAAGTCCTCAGTAACAAAAGCAACTACTCACAAGACATAATATTGTTCATGATCAGAGGGGTATTAATATGCATAATGGATCTGAACATATGATCTTCCACCAAATAACCAACTAGCATCAACTACAAGGAGTAATCAACACTACTAGCAACCCACAGGTACCAATTTGAGGTTTCGATACAAAGATTGGATACAAGAGATGAACTAGGGTTTGAGAGGAGATGGTGCTGGTGAAGATGTTGATGAAGATAGCTCTCCCCAAGATGGGAGAGTTGTTGGTGATGACGGCGGTGACGATTTCCCCCTCCCATAGGGAAGTATCCCCGGCAGAACAGCTCTACCGGAGCCCTAGATTGGTTTCCGCCTCGGTTCCGCCTCGAGACGGCGGCGTCTGGTCCCGAAAGCCTCCTCCTTATTTTTTTTCCAGGTCAAAACGCTTCATATAGGAGAAGATGGTCACCTGGGGCCCACCGGCTGGCCCTCGAGGCAGGGGGGCGTGCCCTGGGAAGGGGGCGCGCCCCCCACCCTCGAGGCCAGCTAGTGGCCCCCCTCGTGGGTTTCTTCTGCCAGGTATTTTTTATATTTTCCGAAAAAAATTATATGGAGTTTCAGGGCTTTTGGAGTTGCGAATAATAGGTTTCCAGAGTTTGCTCCTTTTCCAGCCCAGAATTCCAGCTGCTGGCATTCCCCCTTCTTCATGTAAACCTAGCAAAATAAGAGGGAAAAGGCATAAGTATTGTGACAAAACATGTATGAACAGCCCATATGTTGGTGTACTAAGGTAGGGGTACCTCAGTACCCCAACTTGTGCACGGGCAGCAGCAGCTTCCCGCGGTAGGGCCTACCACGCGCTTGCCGGAGACCTTCCCGCTCCATATAAAACCATTCAAAAACAAAGTATTCAAGACAGAAGATCAAGACCCCGGCGAGTGGAGCTTACCGGGAAGGCCGTTCCAGGCTCAAGATTACCTCACTCACGCAAGGCCCTGGCAAGAGGAGCTTGCCAGGAAGACTAGAAGATTACGTTACAGAAGACATGCCTCGGCGCAACGTGCGCCCCGGCAGGGCCCGGGGAGCGACAAGTTTCAGAGCCCGACAAGCTCCCGGGCCCGGCAAGGTCAAGACCCCGGCAAGGTGCTTGCCGGGGAGAGTTGCGCTGCGTGCCCGCACTCCAGCTCATCAAACCACGCGTCGCCCTGGGGCCACTCCAGGGACGCGTGGCGGATGGCTGTGCAGCCTGGGGACACGGTGGCGCTCCACGGTGGTAAAGCCATCGCCGTGGCAAACGGAGACGCAAGGGCGGGCGCTTTTGGGGTCGACGGCGACGGGCATTAAATGCTCTTGTCCCCCACTGTCAAAGTAGGTAGCGACCACTGTTCATGCACTGTTGCTCCACTATTCCCGCACTATTACAACTACCACCACTTTTACATTTTTACCCTTTCTCCTACGTTGACACCTGTCGGTGACCCCTTGCCCTATAAAAGGAGGCCCATGCACAACGTAGAAAGGGTTCGGGACCTAGATCGCTCATACGCTCGGTGTAGCTAGTTCTTCAAGCTCACGAGCCCCCCAACTCAATACAAACTAAGCAGGAGTAGGGTTTTACGCGTCCATCGCGGCCCGAACCTGGGTAAACTGCCTGCGTGATCTCCACGATCTGCTCTTTGTGCTCCCTCCGCCCTCTTACCGCACGAACAAGGGGCTCCGGTCCCATAGGTGCTCGTGGTGGACAGTTTCCCCCGACATCTTTGGCACGCCAGGTAGGGGGCGTCGAGGTTGTGCGAACCTGATCTGGCGTTCACGCGGGCGCATTCTTCATCAACCTCTCCAGTTTCATCAGCAACCTCATCAGCAACTGCGCCATGGCCCCGAAGAAGAAGGCTTCGGAGGTCGCAGGCCCGTCTGCGTCTCATCCGCCGCCACCGGAACCAACGGTGGGCGGGGGAGACGCCGTCGGAAGGGTGGTCGCCGGCGAGGAAACTCGCGGCGCCACCAAATCCAAAGACAAGACGGACGACCGAGCCTCGGTCTCCGTGGACGCGCCACGTCCATCTCAGCAAACGACAACCCAGCAGCGCCATGCCACAGGAGGTGGCATCCGCTTGCTGGGCCAAGGGCAAACCGGAGGTTCGCGGGATGCTCCGGATCACCGTCCGGGCACAAGCAAAGCGCGGACGCCGGGGCGGGACCCTGCTCCTTCTAACCCTGTTAGAAGTCCGAGCATATCCCGCTCCTCGCACCGCTCGCTCCCGCTCCCCTCCACTCCAGCAGAAGCGCTCGCAAGGGCGCAACTGCTCCTCGACTTCCCTCCAGCGGCAGACAAGGCCGAAGACTGGAGGGCGACCATTCAGAGCCTGATCGCCTTCGCCAACAACGACTCTCCGCAGCAGCCGGCGACCTCGTGTAACACCCCAAAAATATTTATTTGGAGTTTTAAAAACTTTTTCAAAATTTTAGCTAGGATTTAAAATTTTCTTGGAGGGTTCTGTTTGAAGGGTGGGTTTATTTGATTTAATTATTTTGGAGGTTTTCAAAATTATTTCTTTCTAAAGAATTTTTTTTGGTTCTGGTTATTTGAATTTTCAAAAGCAAAAGCCTTTTTCCACCTCCTCTAGCACCCTAAACCACTCCAAATATTTTTCTGCCACCCCAAGACTGACCTCACAAGTCATACACATCTTCTATGATATTATCCAACTCCTTTCCACTCCACAAAAATATTTCTTCTATATATTTTTAATTCCAAAGATGGAATTTGTAATAATCATAGTTTCTTGACTTTACAAAGGAACTATATTTTTCTATAACTCTTTTGCCACACCAAAATTATCCCTGCATATACATGGTACCCTTAACCCATTTCTTCAAAAACATTTGGTCCCACAGTTCAAAAATTTCAAATTCTACTCAATTCAAATTTGGTCCAGAAATCATTTTTCTGCTCCAAACCATTTCCAAACTCCACCAAAACTTTTGGCCTTTTGGCAAATTCATTTTTGAGCAACCACACACCACCACAGCAAATCCCTTGACCAACTAAGATGTTTAACACCCCATAGCATTTCATCAAACACTTGAAGTGCATACTGTTCATAACTGAATTTAGTTCAGTTAACTGAACTAGTTCAGCCGACAGGGGCCGGCGATGCCGTGCACTCCTCGCTTTCCCCTCCCCCTCCCGCACGGCGTCGTCGCCCGCCTTCAAAGCCGCCGCTCCCCCTGGCCCATCGCCCAGCCTCTCCACGCCGGTGAGCTGGCAGCTGGCCGGTGCAGCCACCCCCGGGCTCACCCACGGCGAGGCCGAGCGGACCGCCTCGGCCATCGGCCTCCATTCACTGCGCCGCACCTCCCATACCTACCTCCCCGCCCACGCGTCACTCTCCCTCGCTTCTCCGCACAACGGACGCACCGACCACGCCGCCCCGGGCCCGTATGGCAGTCGCCGGAGCCGGCCAGGCCGCCGCGCCCGTGCGGACAGCGCATCACGGACGTGGCAAGCGAGCACGAGCCCGTCCAAGCGGAGGCTTCGGGCGAACTCCACCGGCCTCTTGAATGCCCCGTCGCCCCAGACCACCGGCCAAAACCGACCCCGGCGACCTAATTTACTCCGGCGACCTCCGCCCGTCTCGGCCATCCTCGACTCGCCATAAAAGGGGCCCCCGAGCCCCTCCAGCGTCACCATTCGCCTCCACCACCACCCACTCTTCCTCCTAGCCACCCACCCGGCCACGAGGGGGTCATCTTCTCCCTCTCCTGCCACCGCTCCGCCGCCTCTGTCCACGAGCCAAACCTCGCACCTACTCCACCAGAACCTCCCAAACTCCGCCGATCCACCTCTTTTCCACCACTATGCCGAACCCCTAAGCCAATTCCACTCCCCGAGCCCTCTCCGACGAGCCCCAACTTCACCCGAACCACCGTCCGCCGGCGTCGAGCTCACCGCCGTTCAGGTGATCGCCGGTGGCCACCACCACCACCCACGGATGTGGAAGTCCACGCTGGACACACTGCAACCAGCACCGGGCTCTGAAACCCCGGCGATCGTCGCCGGCGATCGCCGCCTCCCCTCTGTACACGCGCGCGAGCGCGCTCAAATTCAAACCTGACGGGTGGCCCCCACCCGTCAGCTCTCTCTCTCTGTTCTCTGTATTCAGCGAAGGCGTACTCTATGCTTTACGCCTTCTCCGCTGGAAGGCGTATTCGCTGCCGAACCGTTTTCTTTTAAAACAGCCCAGGGGCTTCTGTTTTGCAGAAAGACCCCTGGTTTTAAAAAGTTAATAGCTTTTAAACTATTAATCCAAATGAGCTGATTCTTTTTGCTAAAATTTTCTTTCCTTCTCTAGTTTATTTTAAGATTTAATTAAAAATATTTTGAGAACTTTTTCTGTTCTGTGTTGGGATTCTCATTCGAATTCAAATTTGAAATTTTCAGAAAAAGAAGAAGGATCTTTTGCTGGAAATTCAGAGGGGTTTTCTCCTGATTATTTTGGACAAGGCAAGCATTATTGAACCTGGGTTATGGTGGTTGCATTTTTGCATGGTTACATAGTTTGGTAGTACACTACACATGTTGCATGTTATATCATATATGCATGCATGGTCATGTCACTTTTTCCTTGGCTTGCATATCACACTAGCTTCCCTGACATGTATATGGTTACTTGAGGGCAGAAATTTTGCTGCTGGTTTGGACGTGCTGGTAGGCACGGTCCTTTGTTGACACAATGGTGTCGGGTGATATTGATAGAGAATACTGGTGATATGTTAATAATACCTCCTGAGTCTGCCTAGATCGAGTCTTGCTCTATACATCTAGCTGTACACCGTGCCGCCACGGGTCCTTCCGAAAGGAGGGTACGGCCTAGTAAGTTGATAACCCCTGTACGGGTGCACGCCGCCCAGATAACTACGATGAAGGTTGTAGCCTGTCATCGGGTCAGGGGCATGGGTGTTTCCGGTTGTAGCCGAGAGGGGGGCACCCCTTGTAATCCGCGCGTGTAATAGTGATCCCATGCTTTTCGAAGGTTGTAGCCTCCCTGACTTAAGGTTTCTGGAGCGATGCTTTGGGTGAGTCCTGGCATCCGGTCGGTGTGTACGTGTCAGGCGTGTTTTCAATCCAAAGTCCGTATTGGGTATTAGCCAGTGCACGATGCTGTCTAAGGAAATCCCATACGCGTGGGTAAAGAGTACACCCTCTGCAGAGTTATATCTATTCGAATAGCCGCGTCCACGGTCAAGGACTTAGTTGGGTGGGTCAAGTATCGGTCCCGGTGTCAGTCTCTGGAGGAAAAATAATATACTTGAGCATGTTTATGTTTGCATGAAATTCTTGTTGCAGTCAGTATTATCATGAATTTATTTATGATGAAAATTATGCTTATGGACTAACCCTATGATTTTATTGTTATCTTCCAGTAAGGATGGCAATGGGTAGGGTATGGGCAGGGTAGAGCAATACCATACCCATACCCGTGTAGTAAGTGGGTACAAATTTTTACCCATACCCGTACCCATGGGTATGAAACTCTACCCATACCCATACCCGATGGGTATCCATACCCATTGGGTACCCGATGGGTAGAACAAATAGTACACGAGTTGTTCACATTTTTACACTCATTGATAGCACATTTGACAAAAAAAATATCAATTATCTGAGCCCAATAGCAGGTACATGAGTATAACATACTCATAAGTCAATAGGAGTAGACAAGTCACATGACAAGTTGATGATTAGTTGAGACAACTTAACAATAGTTCACAAGCGGGCAGGGTATGGGTATACCCGCGGGTACATGGCTATACCCGTACCCTACCCATGACTTAACGGGTAGGGTATGGGTACTACCCATGGGTATAAAAGTGTGCCCATACCCTACCCATGCGGGTACGGTACCCATGGGTACCCGTACCCGTGGATAAAATTGCCATCCTTATCTTCCAGAGTGTCTCAGGGGCTGGCTAGACTACCCCGGACACTCGCATTTATTCTTAAAGTCCTTTTGTGGCGTCCCTCGAGTGTCAGGCGGTTTATCACGCCACTACTCTTGTGGACACCCGACTGGCATTTCTTTTAAAGTCCTTTTGTGGCGTCCCTCGAGTGTTAGGCGGTTTATCACGCCACTACTCTTGTGGACACCCGACTGGCATTTCTTTTAAAGTCCTTTTGTGGCGTCCCTCGAGTGTCAGGCGGTTTATCACGCCACTACTCTTGTGGACACCCGATTGGCATTTCTTTTCAAGTCCTACCGTGGTGTCACTTGACATCCGACCGGCATTCCTTTTATTTATTTATATTATTGAGACTAATATTTATTTATGTACTAACCATGTTTCACCATGCCAAGTTTTGATAATTGTTGCATGCATATAGTCTATCTACCATGGCATTCGCATTTGGTGTATTTTATGTTCATAATGTTTGCGAGTACATTCAAAGTACTCACTGGCTTGTCCATGGCTATTTACTTGGCCAGACTTGGAGGAGGACGAGCTTTTGGAGGAGAATTGCGCTAGCGAGGCCGACGCTTAGAAGGTTCCCAGTCAGCACACCTGTGTCATGGAGTCTATCACTTGTATCATCCGTCAAGCTTCCGCCACACCAATAAAATAGTCAAGCCTCACACTGACGCTTGACTCTATGCTAGTATATCAGTGTTGAGTTCCACCATCCACTGTCACATTCCGCCACCTTAGTGCGTTGAGTTGTTGTAATAAATTGTTGAGTCACTCTGACTCAACCCTGTGTAATATTATATTGTACTGGTTATCTATATCAAGGTTGTCCACTGGTTGTTCTTGGGAGCCAGTGTGACTTAAGGCTATTCTGTGATTTATTTCCCAGAAATGAGCCTGACATACCTTGGTATCAGAGCCAGGCTGACTGTAGGAACTTTAGGCGCGATCGCTAGTCACCGAGTCAGTGCTGACATTTTTTTCAGCATGCATCTCATGCATCGTAGCAAATTTTCCTTAGTCATCATACAATTATGACATGGCTACTTGGATTTTTGTCTACTGTTGTAGATGGCTGGTGGCAGCTGCCCATCGCAGGTTTTCGCCAACGAGCCTGCGGGATTCTCCCGTCTTCTCGCAAGCATCGCGAGGGACGCGATGGGATCCCTCGGGCGTCCGGAGTACGTCATTTACCCAGACAAGATCTCAGAGACCCTGACTATGTACCAGGCTTCGGTATATATTCGGGGTGGTGTTTCCGTGTCTTTCCGCAACTATCGCTTCATGGGGAGAGCCATGCCCACTGAGAGGCATGCTATCCAGATGGCCGCACGTGAGGCTATCGCACGTCTCAGGGACATCCTGCCTGTTATGCAGAACCGTCCCTATTATTACCTGCCTTGCCACGTTCCATATACTAGCCACTATGCCTTTTCCTGTACCATAGGGGAAAGGGATCTGGCTATCGAGCCACTTGTCCAGTACATCATGGCCTTGGAGTCCGCTTTCACCTCCCTGGTAGATGATTACCTCACTGCGCGGATGGACTTGTCTCGTGCGAGAGTTATTCGCAGGAGCGAGTACCGCTCTCCTTCGCCTCGTGCTCCACGCACTTCCACTCCACCAAATACTTCTCTGGCTAGTCCCGCGGCTCAGCACTCGACCTCCACTGGCGATGCTAGCCGACTGGTTGCACCCACTCCGACCAGAGCTTCTCCACTGACGAGCACGGTGCCACCACCAGCAGGCACGGCATCAACGACTACCCGACTAGAGGCGATTCCCGAGGAGGAGGAGGAGGGCGAAATCGCATCCTGGGTGCCGTGTCTGACTCTCACTCTCAGCAGGACCTAGGATGAGCTGTGTGGACAAACGCAGTTTTCTCACCAGATGACCGCTTGAGAACACGGATGTAAAATATTTATCTCCTGTTCTGCCTATCCTTTGTAAGATAGCGATGCTAGGACCGCAAGTCGATGAGAGCGCGGAGAGTGCGCTAGTAGAAATAAATGATCTTGTATGATACAGTTTCCGCATGCATCCTGTATAATTATATCATGTATAATTAAATCATGCTTGTATAATTAAATTACGTGTGTAATATAACTGGCTGCCTTATCTTACCTTGTCCTGGGGGGAAAACTTATTTGGAAATTTATTTTCTGCTATTTGATTATTTTATTTGGTGTTATGCAAATACCCCAGAAAGAAAATGCATCGTCCCTGGACCCGTTCTATGCCAACTCCACCTGAGAACAACTCTGGACATATGGGAAATAATTTTACTCAAGGGCAGACAAGTCAGCAAAGCAGTGATTCAGCTTTCTCGCAAGTGTGTCGCCTATATGAGCAGAGTCAGCAACAGCATCAGGAGATGATGCAGCATTTGATTAACATGGGAAATCACCATGAACAACAACAACCCAGGTCCAAACTGTCTGAGTTACAAAAGACCCGCCCGACGGTCTTTACTCACACTGACAAGCCACTAGAGGCAGACGACTGGCTTCGAGACATGGAAAGAAAATTGTTCATTGCCCAGTGTACTGACCAGGAAAAGGTGCTGTACACACCACACTATTTTTCTGGAACGGCTGCTTCGTGGTGGGAAAACTTATGTCACACCCACCCTGACGGAGCAAATATGACATGGGAGCAATTCAAGGAGAATTTCCGAGGAGCACATATCCCTAATAGCATTATGAAATTGAAGAAGAGGGAATTTGAGGATCTCAAACAACGGGGCTCCACAGTATCCCAATATCTGGATCAGTTTACTCAGTTGGCCCGGTACGCCAACGACGAATATATGACAGAGAACAAAAAGATGGAAAAATTTCTCGACGGACTTATTTCATCTCTAAAGTGCGAGCTGATGGTTCATACCTTTCCAGACTTTAAGACACTTGTGGATAAGGCTATTATTCTGGAAAATGAACACCGCAATATGGATGAGGCTCGCAAGCGTCGCATGAACCAGTCAGTACAGGTTCGCAACAACAGGCCCAGGAATGATGTTCAAAAACCAGTCATAACCCGACCAACAACTACAGCTCCACCACAGAACCGCAGTGCATTCCACAATAGGACCAAGGATACAGCTTTTTATCCTGGAGTCACCTGTTATTCCTGTGGAGAAGCAGGGCATTATGCTAAACAGTGCCCAAAACAAGGAAACAACCCTCCCAAAACCAACAACAACAACAATGGCCGTGGTGCGACCAACGCTCCGCGACGCAATAACTTCAACCCCAATAACAACCACAAGCAAGGACATATCAACCACGTGAAATTTGAGGAAGCTCAGAACGCACCGGATATCGTGTTTGGTACGTTCCCCGCCAACTCAGTAGATGCTACAATTTTATTTGATTCCGGAGCTTCCCACTCTTGCATTTCTAAAAGATTTGCCTCGAAGAATCAGTTTCCCTTTTTGCCGTTGCAAAATTCCATGGTTATTCAGTCCCCGGGATCAAAGCAAAATACTCAATGGTACTGCAAGGATGTAAACATCGAAATTGAAGGAATGGGATTCCTAGCCAATCTCATCGTATTGGACGCATTTGATTTGGACATTATTCTGGGAATGGATTGGTTAACCACACACAAAGGTTTCATAGACTGCTATAACCGCACGGTAACTCTTACCAATTGCCAAGGAAAGACAATAAAAGTGGGTACAAGGAAGATTGCCACATCCCAAGGGAAATTAAATCAAGTGGATACGGTGGAATTAAGTAAGGTTCCTGTAGTCTGTGAATATCCTGATGTATTCCCTGAAGAGTTACCAGGAATGCCTCCGGACCGCGAAATTGAGTTCGTTATTGAACTAGCACCCGGAACGACACCCATATACAAGAAGCCGTACCGTATGGCCCCAACGGAATTGGCAGAATTAAAGAAACAAATTAAGGAGTTGATGGAAAAAGGTTACGTTCGACCCAGCTCGTCACCATGGGGGTCGCCAGTTTTATTCGCCAAAAAGAGGGATGGTACCCTACGGCTATGTATTGATTACAGGGCACTTAATATGGTCACTATCAAGAATAAATATCCACCGCCCAGAATCAACGATTTGTTTGAGCAGCTAGCAGAAGCTAAAGTCTTCTCGAAAATAGACCTAAGATCGGGTTATCACCAGTTAAAAATTCGGACGACGGACATACCTAAGACGGCATTTACTACCAGATACGGATTATATGAATTCACAGTGATGCCGTTCGGTTTAACCAATGCCCCGGCGTATTTTGTGCATCTCATGAACAAGGTTTTTATGAAATATCTGGATAAATTTGTGGTGGTATTTATCGATGACATACTTATTTACTCTAAGACGCCCGAAGAGCATGAGCAGCATCTTCGGATAGTACTGGAAGAGTTAAGAAAACATCAGCTATACGCCAAATTCAGTAAATGTGAATTTTGGTTGAGAGAAGTTGGTTTCCTTGGGCACGTATTGACCCAAGATGGAATCGCTGTGGACCCGGGAAAAGTAAAGGATGTGTTGGGATGGAAGCAACCCACAAACGTAACGGAAGTCAGAAGTTTTCTTGGCCTAGCGGGCTATTACCGAAGGTTTATTGAAGGGTTCTCCACTATAGCCAGACCCATGACCCAGTTACTCAAGAAAGACAAGAAGTTTGAATGGACTGAAGCTTGTGAAAAGAGTTTTCAGGAGTTGAAAAAGAGGTTAACAACCTCACCAGTTCTGGTTGTGCCCGATGTGCACAAAAATTTTGATATATATTGTGACGCATCCGGGAAAGGCCTTGGGTGTGTGTTGATGCAGGAAGGAAAAGTAGTGGCTTACACCTCAAGACAGCTACGGCGACATGAAGAAAATTACCCCGTTCATGATCTGGAGCTTGCTGCAGTAATACACGCACTCAAAGAGTGGCGACACTATCTTCTGGGGAACCGATGTGAAATATACACAGACCACAAAAGTCTTAAGTATATTTTCACGCCGCCAGAATTAAATTTGAGACAACGACATTGGCTTGAGCTAATTAAGGATTATGACGTAGGAATTCACTATCACCCAGGTAAAGCCAATGTTGTGGCAGATGCCCTCAGCAGGAATCCATGCGCCGGTAATGGCAGTGTACAACTCTCACAACATGTGTTCAGCCAGGAATTTGCCAAACTCAACATGACACTAGTCACGGAGGGGACCATTTCCCAGTTGGAAATAAAACCAACATTAGAGGACCAGATCAGAGAAGCCCAGAAGGGACACCCAAGTATTGAAGGGATTAGGAAAAAGATGAAACTGGGCAGGGCGCCCGAATTTATTGAAGACAGCCAAGGAGTTATTTGGTTTGGACAGAGATTATGCGTACCAAACATTGAAGATTTAAAACAGCAAATAATGGCAGAGGCGCATACCACTCCATATTCCATTCACCCCGGAGGGACCAAAATGTATAAGGATCTACAGGAGAGATTCTGGTGGCACGGGATGAAAAGGGATATAGCCATATATGTGGCATGTTGTGATACCTGCCAACGTGTGAAGGCGGAACACCAGAGACCAGCAGGGTTGTTGCAACCAATTAAGGTGCCTGAATGGAAATGGGATAGAATTGGAATGGATTTTGTTGTTGGTTTGCCAAGGTCACGCCATGGGAATGATGCTATCTGGGTAATAACAGATTCGCTAACCAAGGTAGCACATTTCATTCCGGTAAAAACCACCTACTCAACACAGAGGCTAGCCAGGCTGTACCTATCCAGGATTGTTTGTCTACACGGGGTACCCAAAATAATTGTCTCTGACAGAGGCACCCAATTCGTCTCTAGATTTTGGGAACATCTACAGCAAGCCTTAGGCACGCAACTGGCTTTCAGCACAGCATACCACCCGCAGACCGGAGGACAGACAGAGCGGGTAAATCAAATATTAGAAGACATGTTGAGAGCATGTGTGCTTACCTACGGAGTCAGTTGGGAGGATAGTTTGCCTTATGCAGAATTCTCCTACAACAACAGTTATCAAGCTAGCCTAAAAATGTCACCTTTCGAAGCATTATACGGACGACGATGCCGGACCCCATTAAATTGGCCTGAAACCGGAGACAGCCGAATTTTTGGACCAGAAATACTAATAGAGGCAGAAACCAAAGTAAAGCTTATTCAGGACCGACTAAGGGCAGCTCAAAGCCGACAGAAGAGTTATTATGATCAAAAACACCGCCAGGTCCACTTTGAGCCCAATGACTACGTATATCTTAGAGTATCTCCGACAAGGGGGCTACAGAGATTTAAGGTCAAAGGGAAATTAGCACCAAGATTTATTGGGCCGTTCAAAGTAACCGCAAGAAGAGGCAAGGTTACCTATCAACTGGAATTACCGGCAGAATTATCAGATGTCCACGATGTGTTCCATGTATCTCAGCTGAGGAAATGTGTTAGCAACCCGGAAAAGCAAATCCAGCACCAAGAGTTGGATCTTCAACCAGATCTTACCTATCGGGAACGTCCTATAAATTTTTTGGAGAAGTCTGAACGGAGGACCCGACAAAACGTAATAAAATTTTGCAAAGTCCAATGGAGCAATCACACCGAGGAAGAGGCAACCTGGGAAAGAGAAGATCACTTAAGGACTGAGTATCCGTACCTGTTTGAGGGACAGCTGAAATCTCGGGGACGAGATTTTTCTTAAGGGGGTAGGTGTTGTAACACCCCAAAAATATTTATTTGGAGTTTTAAAAACTTTTTCAAAATTTTAGCTAGGATTTAAAATTTTCTTGGAGGGTTCTGTTTGAAGGGTGGGTTTATTTGATTTAATTATTTTGGAGGTTTTCAAAATTATTTCCTTCTAAAGAATTTTTTTTGGTTCTGGTTATTTGAATTTTCAAAAGCAAAAGCCTTTTTCCACCTCCTCTAGCACCCTAAACCACTCCAAATATTTTTCTGCCACCCCAAGACTGACCTCACAAGTCATACACATCTTCTATGATATTATCCAACTCCTTTCCACTCCACAAAAATATTTCTTCTATATATTTTTAATTCCAAAGATGGAATTTGTAATAATCATAGTTTCTTGACTTTACAAAGGAACTATATTTTTCTATAACTCTTTTGCCACACCAAAATTATCCCTGCATATACATGGTACCCTTAACCCATTTCTTCAAAAACATTTGGTCCCACAGTTCAAAAATTTCAAATTCTACTCAATTCAAATTTGGTCCAGAAATCATTTTTCTGCTCCAAACCATTTCCAAACTCCACCAAAACTTTTGGCCTTTTGGCAAATTCATTTTTGAGCAACCACACACCACCACAGCAAATCCCTTGACCAACTAAGATGTTTAACACCCCATAGCATTTCATCAAACACTTGAAGTGCATACTGTTCATAACTGAATTTAGTTCAGTTAACTGAACTAGTTCAGCCGACAGGGGCCGGCGATGCCGTGCACTCCTCGCTTTCCCCTCCCCCTCCCGCACGGCGTCGTCGCCCGCCTTCAATGCCGCCGCTCCCCCTGGCCCATCGCCCAGCCTCTCCACGCTGGTGAGCTGGCAGCTGGCCGGTGCAGCCACCCCCGAGCTCACCCACGGCGAGGCCGAGCGGACCGCCTCGGCCATCGGCCTCCATTCACTGCGCCGCACCTCCCATACCTACCTCCCCGCCCACGCGTCACTCTCCCTCGCTTCTCCGCACAACGGACGCATCGACCACGCCGCCCCGGGCCCGTATGGCAGTCGCCGGAGCCGGCCACGCCGCCGCGCCCGTGCGGACAGCGCATCACGGACGTGGCAAGCGAGCACGAGCCCGTCCAAGCGGAGGCTTCGGGCGAACTCCACCGGCCTCTTGAATGCCCCGTCGCCCCAGACCACCGGCCAAAACCGACCCCGGCGACCTAATTTACTCCGGCGACCTCCGCCCGTCTCGGCCATCCTCGACTCGCCTATAAAAGGGGCCCCCGAGCCCCTCCAGCGTCACCATTCGCCTCCACCACCACCCACTCTTCCTCCTAGCCACCCACCCGGCCACGAGGGGGTCATCTTCTCCCTCTCCGGCCACCGCTCCGCCGCCTCTGTCCACGAGCCAAACCTCGCACCTACTCCACCAGAACCTCCCAAACTCCGCCGATCCACCTCTTTTCCACCACTATGCCGAACCCCTAAGCCAATTCCACTCCCCGAGCCCTCTCCGACGAGCCCCAACTTCACCCGAACCACCGTCCGCCGGCGTCGAGCTCACCGCCGTTCAGGTGATCGCCGGTGGCCACCACCACCACCCACGGATGCGGAAGTCCACGCTGGACACACTGCAACCAGCACCGGGCTCTGAAACCCCGGCGATCGTCGCCGGCGATCGCCGCCTCCCCTCTGTACACGCGCGCGAGCGCGTTCAAATTCAAACCTGACGGGTGGCCCCCACCCGTCAGCTCTCTCTCTCTCTGTTCTCTGTATTCAGCGAAGGCGTACTCTATGCTTTACGCCTTCCCCGCTGGAAGGCGTATTCGCTGCCGAACCGTTTTCTTTTAAAACAGCCCAGGGGCTTCTGTTTTGCAGAAAGACCCCTGGTTTTAAAAAGTTAATAGCTTTTAAACTATTAATCCAAATGAGCTGATTCTTTTTGCTAAAATTTTCTTTCCTTCTCTAGTTTATTTTAAGATTTAATTAAAAATATTTTGAGAACTTTTTCTGTTTTGTGTTGGGATTCTCATTCGAATTCAAATTTGAATTTTTTAGAAAAAGAAGAAGGATCTTTTGCTGGAAATTCAGAGGGGTTTTCTCCTGATTATTTTGGACAAGGCAAGCATTATTGAACCTGGGTTATGGTGGTTGCATTTTTGCATGGTTACATAGTTTGGTAGTACACTACACATGTTGCATGTTATATCATATGTGCATGCATGGTCATGTCACTTTTTCCTTGGCTTGCATATCACACTAGCTTCCCTGACATGTATATGGTTACTTGAGGGCAGAAATTTTGCTGCTGGTTTGGACGTGCTGGTAGGCACGGTCCTTTGTTGACACAATGGTGTCGGGTGATATTGATAGAGAATACCGGTGATATGTTAATAATACCTCCTGAGTCTGCCTAGATCGAGTCTTGCTCTATACACCTAGCTGTACACCGTGCTGCCACGGGTCCTTCCGAAAGGAGGGTACGGCCTAGTAAGTTGATAACCCCTGTACGGGTGCACGCCGCCCAGATAACTACGATGAAGGTTGTAGCCTGTCATCGGGTCAGGGGCATGGGTGTTTCCGGTTGTAGCCGAGAGGGGGGCACCCCTTGTAATCCGCGCGTGTAATAGTGATCCCATGCTTTTCGGAGGTTGTAGCCTCCCTGACTTAAGGTTTCTGGAGCGATGCTTTGGGTGAGTCCTGGCATCCGGTCGGTGTGTACGTGTCAGGCGTGTTTTCAATCCAAAGTCCGTATTGGGTATTAGCCAGTGCACGATGCTGTCTAAGGAAATCCCATACGCGTGGGTAAAGAGTACACCCTCTGCAGAGTTATATCTATTCGAATAGCCGCGTCCACGGTCAAGGACTTAGTTGGGTGGGTCAAGTATCGGTCCCGGTGTCAGTCTCTGGAGGAAAAATAATATACTTAAGCATGTTTATGTTTGCATGAAATTCTTGTTGCAGTCAGTATTATCATGAATTTATTTATGATGAAAATTATGCTTATGGACTAACCCTATGATTTTATTGTTATCTTCCAGAGTGTCTCAGGGGCTGGCTAGACTACCCCGGACACTCGCATTTATTTTTAAAGTCCTTTTGTGGCGTCCCTCGAGTGTCAGGCGGTTTATCACGCCACTACTCTTGTGGACACCCGACTGGCATTTCTTTTAAAGTCCTTTTGTGGCGTCCCTCGAGTGTCAGGCGGTTTATCACGCCACTACTCTTGTGGACACCCGACTGGCATTTCTTTTAAAGTCCTTTTGTGGCGTCCCTCGAGTGTCAGGCGGTTTATCACGCCACTACTCTTGTGGACACCCGATTGGCATTTCTTTTCAAGTCCTACCGTGGTGTCACTTGACATCCGACCGGCATTCCTTTTATTTATTTATATTATTGAGACTAATATTTATTTATGTACTAACCATGTTTCACCATGCCAAGTTTTGATAATTGTTGCATGCATATAGTCTATCTACCATGGCATTCGCATTCGGTGTATTTTATGTTCATAATGTTTGCGAGTACATTCAAAGTACTCACTGGCTTGTCCCTGGCTATTTACTTGGCCAGAGTTGGAGGAGGACGAGCTTTTGGAGGAGAATTGCGCTAGCGAGGCCGACGCTTAGAAGGTTCCCAGTCAGCACACCTGTGTCATGGAGTCTATCACTTGTATCATCCGTCAAGCTTCCGCCACACCAATAAAATAGTCAAGCCTCACACTGACGCTTGACTCTATGCTAGTATATCAGTGTTGAGTTCCACCATCCACTGTCACATTCCGCCACCTTAGTGCGTTGAGTTGTTGTAATAAATTGTTGAGTCACTCTGACTCAACCCTGTGTAATATTATATTGTACTGGTTATCTATATCAAGGTTGTCCACTGGTTGTTCTTGGGAGCCAGTGTGACTTAAGGCTATTCTGTGATTTATTTCCCAGAAATGAGCCTGACACCTCGCGGCCGCGGCAAGTTGAGAAGACGAAGGCCGACGGCGACAAGACCGCCGGGGGTGCAACCACCGTGCACTCCCCGCCGCAGAAGCAGAAGACGCCGCCCCGCCGGAACAACGCCGACGACGGCTCCACGGCATCGTCGGATCCGCGGGCCCGTCGGGACCAGCACCAAGTCCTTGACGACCGGCGACAAGAAGACGCCCGAACAACGATCGAGCGCCGCCGAGAAGCTCGGCGACAATCAGATCAGAGAGCTGGGAACGCTGTCGACACGCGCGCGCCCGGTGAACCGGGCGACTTGTCGTACGCGGCAGGTTGCCCCGCGTTTACCCGTGAGCTGCGGCGCGTCCAGTGGCCCAGCATGAAGAACTTCAAGCCCGACGTACCGGAGAAGTACGACGGCAAGACACACCCCTCGGAATTGCTCAGCATTTACACCATCGCGGTGCAGGCTGCCGGGGGGCGCGACGAGAAGATATTGGCGAACTACTTCCCGCTCGTGCTTAAGCCGAACGTTCGTTCTTGGCTTATGCACTTGCCGGAAGGCTCCATTTCTTCTTGGGCAGATCTTTGCCACCAGTTTGTTGGCGCCTTCACAGGCGGCCACAAACCCCACGGCCAGGAGAGCGATCTCCACATTCTGGCCCAGAAGGAAGGAGAATCCCTGCGCAAGTACATCCAGCGCTTCAGTCGAGTGCAGCACAACATCCCCGACGTCCACCCTGCCGCGGTTATCAGCGCGTTCCACCAGAACGTGCGTAACCGCCGCATGCGTGAAGAGATGGCCATGACCAAGATACGGGATGTCAGCGAGCTCTATGCTCTAGCTGATAAGTGCGCACGCGCCGAAGAGGGGAGGAGACTCCCCGGGGAGTTTACCGGCACGGGGGGAAGCGACAGCGACGACGCCGCCCCGGCAAAGAAGAGCCGGCGGCGGAACAACCGAAGGAAGAACAAGAAAGAGGTGCTTGCCGTCGAGAAGTCCGGCAAGGAGGCTCCCGCCAAGCAAACACAGGCTGGCGGCTCCGGCAAGGAGCCTGCCCCTGTAGCGGCAGCCGACAAGCAGGACAGTTCCGACAAGCAGTACTGCAAAATCCACCGCACCAAGGGCCACGACCTCTCCAACTGCAAACGCGTCGAGTACCTCGTCGAGCAGCAGAAAGCTGAGTACGAGAGGCGTGACAAGGAGAAGGCCCAAGGTGGCGGAGGAGAACCAAGCAAGAAGCGGCCGTTCAATGGCCGGGGAGGACGCCGCGGCAAGGCCAAGCAGCGGCAAGGTGACCGACCTCCCAGGGGCCGCGACAAGGACGAAGAAGACGACGACGAAGACATGGAGGATGAAGATAACAACGAGCAGGAGTTCCAGAAGGCCACGGAGGTCCTGTGCGTCGACGGTGGCGCCTCTCTGCACACCTCCCACCGCCAACTCAAGCAGTGGGTGTGGGAGGTGAACGCAGCAGAGCCGCCCGTGGAGTCGCGCAGGCTCCTCAAATGGTCCAGCACGCCCATCATTTTTGATCTTGAGGATCACCCTAGCCGCACCACTGCGGTCGGGTGCTTGCCGATGCTGGTTTCCCCCACCATCCGCAACCTCAAGGTCACCAAAATGTTGGTTGACGGCGGGGCCGGGGTGAACTTGATCTCCTCTGCTGTGATCAAGAAACTCTAAATCCCAGATGGCGAGCTCGAAGAGACCGGTTCTTTCCAAGGAATCAACCCGGGAAGGAGCAAGCCCAAGGGGAAGATAACTCTGCCGGTGACCTTTGGTGGGGAGCTCAACTTCAGGACTGAGCGCATCACATTCGACGTCGCCGATATCCCATTACCATATAATGGGATACTCGGCCGTCCCGCCCTCGCCAAGTTCATGGCAGCTTCCCACCACGCCTACAACGTACTCAAGATGCCGGGGCCGATAAGCGTCATCACTGTCCATGGCGACAAGAAAGAAGCGCTTGTCTGCGCCGACAAGATCTACCGGGACGCAGTAGCCGCGGCAGAGAAGGATACACTTGCCGCTGAAGCCCCCGAGGGGAAGAAGACGAAGACCAAGTCCGGCAAGTGCTCTGGGGCCCACTCCGGCAACCGCACCTCTTCGGAGTGCTGCGCTGCCGTCGAGGACGTTCCATCGAGCTCCACCGGCAAGTGTAAGAAGGGAATGGCCGCTCCTCCGGCAACCAAGAAGGTGCCCGCCAACGAGGACGGCACTGGTGGTACCTTCACCATCAGTGCCACACTTGACAGCAAATAGGAAAGCGCGCTCGTTGCCTTCCTGCGGGCGAATGTCGATGTGTTTGCCTGGCAACCATCTGACATCCCCGGTGTTCCCAGGAAGGTGATTGAGCACAAGCTTTTTGTTTGTCCTCATGCGCGGCCCGTCAAGCAGAAGGTGAGGAAGCAAGCCGTGGAGCGCCAAGAATTCATTGCTGAGGAAATCAAGAAGCTAGAGGCAGCAGGCCTAGTTAGAGGTGTGATCCATCCGACGTGGTTGGCAAACCCAGTCGTCGTGCGCAAGGCCAATGGGAAGTGGAGACTGTGTATAGACTTCACCGATGTGAATAAAGCATGTCCTAAGGATCCATTTCCCTTGCCGCGCATTGACCAGATCGTTGACTCCACTGCCGGATGTGAGCTACTCTCTTTTCTTGATGCATATTCAGGCTACCATCAGATTTTCATGGCCAAGGAAGATGAAGAGAAGACTGCGTTTATCACTCCATGTGGCACTTATTGCTTCATACGCATGCCATTTGGACTGAAGAATGCAGGATCAACATTTGCAAGGGTAGTGCACACTGCTTTCGAGCCACAGATCCACAGAAATGTAGAGGCTTACATGGATGATATTGTGGTGAAGAGTAAGAGCAAGGATACCCTGGTCCAAGATTTGGAAGAGACATTTCAGAACCTGCGCAAGATACAGCTTAAGTTGAACCCCGAGAAGTGCGTCTTTGGAGTCCCCTCCGGCAAGCTTCTCGGGTTCTTTGTGTCACAGAGGGGGATTGAAGCTAACCCCGACAAGATTAAAGCCATCGAGCAGATCGAAGCCCCGAGGCGCGTCAAGGATGTCAGAAGGCTTGCAGGTTGTGTGGCTGCCCTCAGTAGGTTCATTTCGTAGTCTGCAGAACGTGCCCTACCTTTCTTCAAAATCTTGAAGAAGGCAGGTCCCATGAAGTGGACTCCGGAAGCGGAGGCAGCGCTGCAAGATTTGAAACGGTACCTATCCTCCACTCCAATACTTATCGCACCTAGACCACAGGAAAAGTTGTTGCTATACCTAGCGGCAACCAACCAGGTGGTTAGTGCTGCGTTAGTAGCGGAGAGGGAGGCCGACGAGGAATCTGCACCACCGGCAAGCGAATCCAGCGACAAGCAGGGGGCTGCTCCGACAAGCTCTGGCCCCGACAAGGACAACTCTGCGCAGGAACAGGAAGAAGTGCGGAAGAAGATGGTGCAGCGCCCGGTGTATTTTGTGAGTTCCCTCTTGCAGGGGGCCAGATCAAGGTACTCCGGGGTGCAAAAGTTGCTTTTCGGCCTCCTCATGTCCTCGAGAAAGCTGCGCCATTACTTCCAGGCACATGAGATAACAGTGGTCACTCGCTTTCCGCTGAAGAGGATATTGCACAATCCGGAAGCAACAGGCAGGATCGTTGAGTGGGCACTGGAGCTGTCAAGCTTTGGACTCAAGTTTGAAAGTACCTCAACCATACAGAGCCGAGCTTTGGCAGAATTCATAGCTGAGTGGACCCCAACGCCCGATGAAGAAGTCCAAGAAACAAGTGCACCCGTACAAGAAGCAACAAGTGAATGGGTAATGTACTTTGATGGTGCCTTCTCGCTGCAAGGCGCCGGTGCCGGCGTGGTACTCATCGCGCCCACCGGAGAGCACCTCAAGTATGTTATCCAGATGCACTTTCCCAGGGAGCAAGCAACAAACAACACTGCTGAATATGAAGGTTTGCTCGCCGGCCTCAGGATTGCGGCCGAACTTGGGATCAGAAAGCTGATTGTGCGGGGAGATTCTCAGTTGGTGGTCCGACAAGTTAACAAGAGTTACCAGAGCCCTTTGATGGAAGCTTATGTAGATGAAGTGAGGAAGCTTGAAGAGCACTTTGAAGGTCTGCAAATGGAGCACGTCCCGAGAGCTCAGAATGACATTGCCGATGGCCTTTCAAAGTGTGCTTCGATGAAGTTACCTGTGGAACCAGGGACCTTCTTGCTCAAGCTGACTCAACCGTCCGTTACACCATCGATTGGGTAGTCCAAGAAGAGAAAGTTGGTCTCCGGCGACTACTTGCCGGCGGATCTTCCTGAAACCGCCGCCAAGGTCCCCAAGATCAACGATCAGAACGCTGAGGAACAGTTTGCTCCTGCAGATCCTCGGATCTGTGCAGTTGAAGCAAGCGTTCCCGGCAAGCCTCGCCCCGGCGAGCTTGCCGGGGGACCATCAGCTCCGGCGGAACCAGAGGTTCTTGCCGTAGAAGCTGAGGTTCCCGCAGCGGCCCTCGAGCCTTTAGTCCCTGCCGTTGAGCCACTGGCTCCGGCATGGGCGCAGCAGATCGTCCGTTTTCTGCAAACTGGAGAACTTCCCGACGACCCTCAAGAAATAGAGAAGATAACCAGACAGTCAAGTATGTACCAGTTCGTGGACAATGAGCTGTACAGAAGAAGACTCAATGGTGTCAGGTTGAAGTGCATTTCCAGAGAAGATGGACAGAAGCTGTTGGCAGAAATACACGGAGGCATATGCTGCCACCACATTGGCGCAAGGGCGCTTGCCGGGAAAGCTTTCCGGCAAGGGTTCTTCTGGCAAGAAGCCCTCCAAGATGCAACTGCACTAGTAACCAAGTGTGAAGCGTGCCAGTTCCATGCAAAACAAATTCATCAGCCAGCTCAAGCTCTCCAGACGATTCCTTTGTCCTGGCCCTTCTCGGTCTGGGGGCTCGATATCCTCGGCCCCTTCCCCCGAGCTGTCGGGGGCTTTGAGTACTTGTACGTCGCGATCGACAAGTTCACAAAGTGGCCAGAAGTGGAACCAGTGAGAAAGGTGACAGCACAGTCAGCGGTCAGGTTCTTCAGGTCGATTGTTTGCCGTTTCGGAATCCCTAACAGGATCATCACCGACAACGGTACCCAATTTACTAGTCGCGCCTTCATGCAGTACGTCCAAGACCATGGCGCCAAGGTCTGTTTCGCTTTTGTTGCTCACCCGAGGAGCAACGGTCAAGCGGAGAGGGCCAATGCTGAAGTGTTGCGCGGACTCAAGACAAGGACCTTTGACAGGCTGCGCAAGTGCGGAAGAAACTGGATAGAGGAGCTACCGGCGGCTCTTTGGTCAATCAGAACGACACCAAGTCGAGCAACCGGACAGACACCCTTTGCTCTAGTCTATGGAGCAGAGGCAGTTCTCCCCACGGAACTCGTATACGGATCTCCTCGGGTGCTCGCTTATGATGAGCTCGAGCAAGAGCAACTGCGGCAAGATGATGCATTGCTCCTCGAGGAGGAACGTCTCCAGGCTGCTGTACGAGCTGCTCGATACCAGCAAGCCTTGCGTCGCTACCATAGCCGCAAGGTCAAGGCCAGGAGTCTCGAGGAAGGCGACCTTGTTCTTCGGCGTGTTCAGTCCGCCAAGAATTCCAACAAGTTGACGCCGAAGTGGGAAGGCCCTTATCGGGTGAGACAAGTCACGAGGCCCGGCGCAGTCCGCCTTGAGACCGAAGAAGGCTTACCTGTGAGCAACTCCTGGAACATAGAGCATCTTCGAAAGTTTCACCCGTAAGGCGCGGTTGCCGTGATCCGCTCCGGCAACCACCTTTTGTACAAGCTTTGCCGCTGTTGCACGTAACCCTTTGTACAAAGCCGGGCGCAGATCCCATGCATCAGTAAAGCTTTTGTGTTTTGCCCTATTTGCCTCTTCCATGCTTTTCTTCGCTATTTGCATGCGTTATTTGGCATTTTGTGCAACATACAAATCCGGTAAGCATTAGCACGCCGAAAGGCCATATACTTGTTTCCCTCTTCTTTTTCCTTGCCTCTTAAGCAGAAGGAATGTTCCTCGCGCACAAGTTTGCCGGGGGGGAAGGAGATGGAGGATGAACCAAGTGCTGTTCAAGAAAGAGAAGCCTTACCGGGAAGCAAGCGATTTATGAAAGCTAAGTTATTTAGAATTTGACCAGTTCAAATTTTTAATTTTTAAGTTGTCTTCCTTGAACAATCACACTTTGTATGGAAAACCTGTGCGCGGAGGAATTTTTAAGTTGTCTTCCTTGAACAATCACACTTTGTATGGAAAACCTGTGCGCGAAGGAACCTACCCGTAGCTAGCCGCACCCTTATCTTGTTTTCGAGTACGCTCAACGACTCAAGTGAGCTGCGACAAGTGTCGCGCCCTTGGTTCGTTTTCGAGTTCACTCAACAAGCCGAGTGCGTTGCGACTAGCTGCGGCAAGGTTGCTTGCCGGTAAGACCTTGGCCAGCAGGCTGCTCAGAGTCCAGCACTCAGTGCTCGCGGCAAAGGACCCTTACCGGCAAGCTCCCTGGAGGCGTTGGGTGAAAAACATACAAAGTAAATGACCAAGACAAGGAAGATAACATTGCACTGATTGATCAAAATAAGATAAATATCTTACAAGGGATAACTTGTCGCAATGATTAATGAGTTCATAACACCCTATGCAGCAACAAAAGAGATAAAGGAAACGGAGGCCTAATCTACACGGTCGCCCTCAATCCTGGAGATCTTGTTCACTTTGGCGATGATGTGAGCGACCTGCGCCTTCAGCGCCTCCGTGTTCGCGTCGGCCGGCAAGCTGCGGAGAACGTTGGTGAGGTTTATACCGGGGTTGCGGTATACAATCTTCGTCAGAACACGCTCCAAGGTTCCCGCGCAGAGCTGGCGCGACTCCTCGGCCAGTTGCGCGGGGAGCTTCTTCCGAAGACCTGCAAGAGCTGGCGCGATCCCTCTGAAGAAGAGGCTGAGCTTGGCGCTGTGAGGGAGGTTTGGATCCGGAGAGTAGATGAGATACTCAACCTTCAGCGCCAGCAACTCCTGGTCAATGTTGGATGCAGAGGCCACCAAGTCGTCGGTCCACACCTCAACGGTCCGGCGGAAGTTTTCAGCCGCAGTGGTGGCGCTCTCCACCAAGCCTCGCTCCCTGCGGAGCTCTTCCTTTAGCTTGGTTTCCCGGTCCCGGACGGCGTCGAGCGAGTCCTTCAACGTGGAAACCTTCAGCTCTAGATCCTCAATTGAATCCTTGGCGGCCTTCAGCTCGTCGCCCTGCTTGGAGAGGCGCACCTGGAGTTCGGAGTTGGTGTGGGCGTCCTTCTCGCGCTCTGTGTTGAGCGCGGTGACCCTCTCCACGCTCGCCTTCAGTGACTCCTTCAGTTGCGCAACCTTGGCCGCGAGCTCCTCCTTGGCGGTCTCCGCGGCAGCCGCGGCGGCTTTCGCCTCCTTCAGCTCTCCGCCAAGGGCCTGCTCCCGAGCGGCAAGGTCTTCCTCGTGGGAGTCGAGGTTGACCTTCCGTTGGGCGAGCTCTCCTTCTCGCCGGGACAGCTCCTCCCCGGCGAGTCGCTGCTGCTCTTCGGCTTCGGCTTTCTCCAGGAGCCACTCCTGGTACTCCCCGGCGAGCCTCTCGCGCTCCTCCGCCACGTCGCGGAGGGCAGCCTGGTTGGCGGCGCGGAGCTCTGCCGCGCGCTTCTCCATCTCAACGGCGGCCTTGGCGGCAAGGGCCTCCCGAGACGCAAGCTTCGCCTGCCTGGCCCGGTAAAGGGCCAGGAGCTGATGAAACAGCTTCTCCTCCTCGGGCCCGTCGCTTCCGCCGGGCGCCTCGACGATCTTCAGACCCGCGGAGGCGAGGACCTCTCCATCAAAGGCCTCGCCCTCCGCGGGGGCTCGCGATGAAGAACCCCACGGCACCTGGATGTAAACGCCATTGGGGGCCTCAAGATAATAGGCAGACGGCTCCTTCTCGGTGGAGGGGTCGGCGGCCGGCGCAGCGCTCGACGCTCCTGCCGCCTCCGGGCCGGCAGTATGGCCGCCGTCCCCCTCCCCGTCCGCCGCGTCTGCGGCCGGAGCGGTCTCCTCCGCAGCCGGCTCGGCGGCTCCCGCCGTGTCCTCAGCGACAGGGGCGTTGCTGCCGTCGCCCTGCGCGTCCTCCTCCACGATGATGGTTTCCGTCTCCATCTGTTCCGGGGGAGGAGGATCTAGAAGAAGAAGAAAAAGTAAAAGAAGTTCAAGCAAATATCCAAAAAGAGACGAATCCAAGAAGACAAAATTACAGAACTTACCTTGACGGACGTCGTCGGCGGCGGGCTCCCTCGCCGGGGAGCTCTGCCTTGGCGGAGTTGCCGCCCTCGCCGGGCTACTCGCCCTTGGCGGGGTACTCGCCCTTGGCGGAGTACCCGCCCTTGGCGGAGTGCTTTCCCTTGCCGGAGAGTTCGCCCTTGGCGGGGACGGCGGGGCCTGCGGCTCCTCGGGAGCGACCTCCGGATGCTCCTGTGGTTGTGGCTCCACCTCTGCACAAGACAATCAAGACAAGACAAAAACATCAAGGTATTAGCACAAGACAAAATCCTTAAGCGCGCCCGACGAGCGGAAGTGTGGAACCCAGGCTTACGCTGGGGGCTGCGCTGGGGGCTGCTCCTCGGAGCAGCGCTCGGGTCCGGCAGGCTCGTCTCCGGCGCATCCCCAGTCGCCGCGACGGGCGAGTCGTCCGCGACCTCGACAACGGGAACCTTGGCCTTCTTCGCCACTCGCTGGGCCAGGGTCCTGAAATCAAAGCAGAAAGCAAGATCAGAATCAGCAATAATCAAGACAGACTTGAAGAAAATACAAAGCTTCGAGTACTTACTCCTGTTCCTCGTCGTCATCATCGTCGCTCAGGGCGGAGAAGTCGAACGCCACCTGAGGCGCGTCCGCGCGAGGAGCAGGAGGCGAAGACTCCCTCGGGCGCTTGGCGGTCCCCGGGGCTGGGGGCTGCGAGGCCCCGGCCACTGTGGGCGCCGAGGCCCGGGGAGCGGGCGGAGCAGCCGCTCCGCTCTGCGAAGACCCTCCTCCGCTTGGCGCTGACGTGCGGGGCGCCTCCGCCGTGGCCTGTGTGCGGGTCGCCCCCGCCGTGGTTGGTGCGCCGGGCGCCCCTGTCGCGGCTTGACTCCACCGGGTAGCTCGCGCCGCCCGGCGAGTTGTTTGTTGTCGGGGCGCCTGCGCCCTCGTCCCCGTCGTCGCCTTGCGGAGATGTTTCAGCGGAGACCGCTTGGGACTTGCCCGGGGCGGGGAGGTCTCCGATGACGAGGAGACGTCGTCGGCATAGAGCCCCAGAGACCCGTCGGAGTCCTTGGCGGCCTCGGCGTCCTCCTCCTCCTCCCCGGCAGGCTTGCTGGACCCAGCGCCTTGCCCTGCGGCCGTTCTCCCTCCGGCGCCTCCGCCCCCTCCTGCGCCTCCGCTCCCTGCGGCGCCTCTGTTTCCTCCGGCGGCGCTGCCTCTCACCGCGGCCTCGGTCAGGATTCCGGGGATCCCGGAGTGCCTCAAAGAAGGGACCCCGGCGAGCGCGTCGGGAGGAAGCTGCAGCAGCCTGCGGATCTCCGCCTCCTCTGCTTGGCAGGACGCATCCGCAGCCTCTGCCTCATCGGGTGTAAAGCCAAATTTTCCTGCCGCTGCGGCTGCAGCGGCCTCTTCAACCCGAGAAGCTATATAAGCAATCTCCTGGTCGGTGGTGTCCCGTGTGAGCCCCTTGATTTCTTTGTTCTTCGCCACCTCCACAAGGTTGTCGAAGAAGCTGATGATGTCTGATGACTTGGGCGGAATCCATGTGCGGTCCACGCCGTGCGAGTCACACGCGGGCATCATGGCGCGATGAGGATCCCGGGCCGTGCTGTTGCAGAGAGGCACCACTCCCCGGGGAGCTCTGAACCACTCTGGGTGTGCCGGGTCGTGCTTAAAGAGTTCCCGGACCATCCCCTTCAGCTCGAGCGCCGTGAAGTTGAAGTTTAGCCCCGGGCGCAATCTCATTATATCCGCCGCGTTGCCGTACTCCCATGCCGGCCTCTTCCTATCTTGCAGAGGGGCAATGCGGCGGCGGAGGAAATCTGTGCCTACTTCTCCGACAGACAACTTTGCTACCCGAAGACGAAGAATCCGGACGAGGGCGACGTTGAGCTTGATGTCGTCCGAATCGAGCTCGCTCCAGTCCCTGCCACGCACGATAGGTGTTGTGCGCGGCGCAGTGAAAGGCTGCGGCTCGTCCTCGACTATCCAACACTAGTCTGCACGCCACTCCTCCCACTTGTCGCGGAGCTCCCCCGGCAAGTAGGACTCCTTCTTGTTCAAGCGGAAGACCCAGGAAATCCCCCCGGAGAGGGGGGCGCCGGCCTCTACTCTAGGGGTGAAGAAGTGCCTGAATAGCGCTACGTTCGGATAGATCCCAATATAGTTTTCGCACAGATGTGCGAAAACCGCCATCGTGAGGATGGTGTTGGGAGTGAAGTCAAGGAGGTGGAGGCCATAGGTATGCATGATATCGCAGAAGAAATCGGAAAAAGGGGGACAAAGGACGCAATGAAAGAAAGCTACGAAGAAGAAGTACCCGCCGGGATAATTGTCCTTGGCGGCGGCGGGATAGGCTCTGGTCGGAGGGTGCGCCTTGGTCTCCTTGGCCCAGAACAAGTAGTACTTGTTCCAGAGCTCCCGCGCGCTGAGCCTCGGCGAGAAGACGACGTTCCGCTTCCGCAGCAGAGCAAGCCTCGCCGCCTGGTAAGATTTCTCCTTCTTGGCCTTCTTCGCCTTCGCCTTCTCGGTCTTCGGGGCCATGGCGGAGGCGGCGAGGGAAGGGGGGCGAAGAGTCCGGCGGCGCCGCAGATGCGGAAGACGGCGGAGGAGATGTGGAGGCGGAGCGCAAAGGGAATCTCTGGAGATGGAAGAAGAAGCAATGAAGGCGTAGGAGGGGAACCGCTCCTGCTTCCTCTGCTTTTATGGGGAAGTGGGGGGCATTTCGATCTTTCCATTAAAAGAACGTGGCCACGTCCCATCCCACGACGCCGCAATCGACGCGTGCCGTTACGGAGGGACGCGGCGGATGCGGAAGTGGATTCGGCGTGCCGTGGGCCGCGCGTGCCCGTGCACTGCTTTGGGCCTGGCCCAACAGCGCTCGGCACCGTGTGTGGCCTAGGCCCGGGGGCTCCTGTCGGTGTACTAAGGTAGGGGTACCTCAGTACCCCAACTTGTGCACGGGCAGCAGCAGCTTCCCGCGGCAGGGCCTACCACGCGCTTGCCGGAGACCTTCCCGCTCCATATAAAACCATTCAAAAACAAAGTATACAAGACAGAAGATCAAGACCCCGGCGAGTGGAGCTTACCGGGAAGGCCGTTCCAGGCTCAAGATTACCTCACTCACGCAAGGCCCTGGCAAGAGGAGCTTGCCAGGAAGACTAGAAGATTACGTTACAGAAGACATGCCTCGGCGGAACGTGCGCCCCGGCAGGGCCCGGGGAGCGACAAGTTTCAGAGCCCGACAAGCTCCCGGGCCCGGCAAGGTCAAGACCCCGGCAAGGTGCTTGCCGGGGAGAGTTGCGCTGCGTGCCCGCGCTCCAGCTCATCGAACCACGCGTCGCCCTGGGGCCACTCCAGGGACGCGTGGCGGATGGCTGTGCAGCCTGGGGACATGGTGGCGCTCCACGGTGGTAAAGCCATCGCCGTGGCAAACGGAGACGCAAGGGCGGGCGCTTTTGGGGTCGACGGCGACGGGCATTAAATGCTCTTGTCCCCCACTGTCAAAGTAGGTAGCGACCACTGTTCATGCACTGTTGCTCCACTATTCCCGCACTGTTACAACTACCACCACTTTTACATTTTTACCCTTTCTCCTACGTTGACACCTGTCGGTGACCCCTTGCCCTATAAAAGGAGGCCCATGCACAACGTAGAAAGGGTTCGGGACCTAGATCGCTCATACGCTCGGTGTAGCTAGTTCTTCAAGCTCCCGAGCCCCCCAACTCAATACAAACTAAGCAGGAGTAGGGTTTTACGCGTCCATCGCGGCCCGAACCTGGGTAAACTGCCTGCGTGATCTCCACGATCTGCTCTTTGTGCTCCCTCCGCCCTCTTACCGCACGAACAAGGGGCTCCGGTCCCATAGGTGCTCGTGGTGGACAGTTTCCCCCGACACCATAATGCAATAAATATCAACTTATAAGCATGATGCAAAATGGACGTATCAATGACCGTGTGAACATTGCACTTTCTCACCTTCCCCGACGGAGGGGATCCAGTCGGATCTGTGACCAGCGGTGAGAAGAGAGAGAGTGTGGCCACCGTTATCGTGTCTTGATCCGGAGAGGACAAGAGAGTGTGAAGAGAGCAACACAAGCAAGCACGCGCGGAGGCTCCTGCCTATATAGTGAAGTAGTTTTGTTTTATCTACCGGAGCTGGCTTGACCTCGATAATGACTGTCGATAAGTCTTCATGCACGTGCCCCGGAAGCGAGGTTGTCGTCATTTTGATCTGAAGCGCATTGGATTAACATATAACACATGACAAGAAACCATAACCTCACTCCCCCAAGCAGACAACATGAATCCCGACGGACAAAACTAGACGAGGATCAAAGCTCAAATTAAAGACAAACTCGTAGAAAAGGGGTCAATCGATAGACATCCTAATTAACATATCCGGCTTGACCTAGAGGCAACCGAGTAGTCTTCATGCATGTGCCCACAATGACCAGTGCCTTGGAGGAACGCAGTTATTGCTATTTAACCCTCGCAATGATCCGAAGCAAATCACACCTAATATTATGAGATGAGAACAAACCTTTTTTAGATTTCTCAACAGAACTACATCCCTATACAACACAGCCTGTACGATATGTAGATGACAGCCAATCCAGCCGTTTGTTGGAGTCTGCTCACATGCATGGTGTCGGTGTACAAAAAGAGGGGTACACTTTTTGTACCCCTATGACTGTGCACGGGCAGTCTGAGCCACGGGCACCACCACACCAAGCACAGCAGGGGAGGTGAGCCGAGGTAAGACCGAAGCTCAATGGAACTGGAGCAACGCCAAGAACAAGACCACAAAGAGCAAAGGGACGAAGCGGCTTCCCCCGGCAAGATCCTTGTCGGGAGCCAGTTTCAGCAGCCCTAGCAAGATCCTTGCTAGGGCTAGCCCCGGCAGCCCCGGCAAGACCCTTGCCGCGGCAGCTCGGCCCATGCCTACGGAGCGGAACACCCTTGAGTCCACTGCCCCCATGGGGCAAGGATTCGGGAGATATCCCCGTGGTGGCATGCAGATCTTTGTGAAGACATTCAAGGATAGATACACATACTGAGAGGACGACGACCCTTGGCGGGATCCCAGCCAAGGAGGACCACAAGGCCTCCGGCAAGTGCTAGGTGGCTTCTCACCCCTCGTTGGTTACCCCAAGTGGAAGGTTTGAGATGCAGTGTAGCAGAAGTTTTCCCTTGGCAATACCAAGGATCGTTTTCCCTGAGACACCCTGTTTCAGCAAGAAGGTGTCAACTGCTAACGGCGCCAGATATTAGCAATCAACGTGGACCTGCACACAGATACAAATAACTTTGCTCCCAACGAGTACAGAGAGGTTGTCAATCCCTCCGGCCTTGTAGTTTACAAAGGATCAAACGCAAGTGATAGTAGTGATAGATATAATGCAATAGTAAGTAAAAGCAGAAAGTAAATACCGGAGGTGATCAATGATGGTAATACGGACCGGAGTCTCATGATGTTCACTAGTGATGTCTCTCTCCCAAAAGACGATAAAACAGCTATGTGAGGTAAACGAATTACAGCTGGGCAATTGACAGAATTATATGCGCAAACCAATGCTAACTATGTTGCAAGAAAGGTAGAGGTTCAAAGCATGGGCGGTACACCGAGGTAAGTAGACCGAAATCCATCTGCATCTACTACTAATCATCCACCTTGAGATATCTACCCAGAACATCTCGCTGGTATTAAGTTGCGAGTCCCACCCATAATGTAAACTCATAGCAACAGACAACTGCATTAAAAGAACTTTGCGTAAAGTAAACAGTCCTTGCACCCGCGGGCACAAGCACCGTTGTTTCCCCCCTTGTGGCAATAGCACATCCCCTAGACTCATGTTTCTGTCACTCAAGCTAGTCATCGAGGGGCATGAACCCACAATCGAGCATAACGTTCCCTCTTGGAGTCACTACCTATTACTTGGCCAAAGCAATAAATAACAACGGAGAACATGCAAGAATTACTTACGAACATAAATATAAAAGAGGTAGATCAAATATATTACTCCAACACAATCTGAACATAATCTCAAAATCCATCGGATCCCAGCAAACTCATCATAGCAACAGCATAAGGATTACATATGTGCCTCGATCATGTAGGGCAGCTCACGAGGACTAATTAGTGAAGCACAAGAACGGGAGGAGAACATCACATAGCTACTGGTCATGGACTCATGGTCCAAGGGAGATTACTCACAACTCATCCGGGAGGCGTCCATGGTGGTGGAGAGGCTCCCGGTGGTGATCCTCCCCTCCGGCAGGGTGCCGGGAAGAGTTCTCCTGGTGCTCCCGATCTTGGAAGCGGCGGCGACGGCGGAACAGAGATGAGATCGCGAAAAAGAGTTCCCGTCTCGAGGGTTTCGGGAGACGCTTTAAATATATGCCAAAGGGGGGCATCCGCGGAGCCTCGGGGGCCCCAGGCGCCCCCCCCCCCGGCGCGGCCCAGGGGGGCGCGCCGCCACGGCGCCTGGAGCCCTGGTGGCCCCCCCGGCTGTACTTCGGGCGCACGGTAGCTTCTGGAACGCTGATTTTTTATATAATTTTTCTGGATTTTTCCTGGCAGTTCTCGTAATGTGAAAACCTGAAATACAAAAACAGCCGAAAACAGAAACTGGCACCGGGGTGCACTGAGTTAATAGGTTAGTCCAAATATGATCAAAAGTGTATGGAAGTGTATAAATATCATATCAATATCATCCAAAAGAGGCATGGAGGAAGCAGAAATTATAGATACGTTTTGGACGTATCAACATCCCCAAGCTTAATTCCTGCTCGTCCTCGAGATGGTAAATGATAACAAGAATAATTTCTATGGTGACATGCTATTAACCATATAGGACTTACTCATAGTCATATGACAAAATTTTACTGAGACAATGAATCTGTAGTAATTAAGTTGCCTCATGAGAAAATCACAAAGGACTGAAAGTTTTACAATATGATACTGAAACATCAAATAGATTTGTAATGAACATGATGTGCAAATATGATAAAGTGATATCTCGCTTGCCCCCTTTAGTGAAGCAAAACATAAATGCAGGGGCACCTTCAAGGTTTAAGTGATGACTAGATACAATGATTTCAAAATAAACGATATCACAATCATGCAAAAGACAATGCTACTTTGGGACAATGCACATTACACTTAGAATGACAATCATGCTCTCAGTAGTTGGTGCTTTTAAAAAAAGGTGGAGACTCTCGAACCGTGGCTTTTGTTGGCAAGGTTGAAAACCCGTAATCGGAAACAAAGAGAAAACATGTACCAGAGCTCTTGGTTTTAAAAAAAGAGGTAATAATTTTTTTATTATGCATGTTTCGTTAATGAATGCTAGCAGACAACTCAATCACTTTTTGAGATGGACAAGTTTCGAGGAACGGCTCCCGAATGAGGACGATCACATCCTCTTAATCTCCTTTGTTTATCACTGCCAAAGTTTTCTGATTTCTCATGAACAAAGCATGAAGGAGGGTTTGTTTGTTATATTAATTTTGAGCCGGGCGCACTCAATGCCAGTTCCTTCTCGTATTATGGGTTTGTACATTATACATGCAATCCCGGGGTGAAGCTTGTCCAACTTAAAAAGATCATGAATTAACTACTACTTCCTCATGAACTTACAACAGAGGCACAAAATATGAATGCTTTTTTTCTTTGAATAATTTCGAGATGGCACATGCAAGTCTCCGTTAGGAATGGCAGGTAAATACCATGTAGGAAGATATGGTGGACTCATATGGCATAACTGGATTAAAAGGATGTGGATGCACAAGCATTCAGTCTGCTTAGTACAGGCGAAGGTTAGCAAAAGACTGGGAGCGACCAACTAAGAGAGCAATGACGGTCATAATCATGCAGAGCGACAAAGCAACATTGAATCAGGCATGGAAGTTATATCGCTACTCAGAAACAAAAGATCATCAAGGCTTGACAGACTTTCTTTACAGTCTTAAATATGCATGAGCATACGCCAAGTCAATCAAAATAAATTCTCGAAGGAAGATATTACTAAACCATACCACATCATAGGCAAACAAATCATGTTGGTACTCCAATAACACATTGGAAACCCCCCAGCTATTTGAGACTAACCATAAGAAAACATGAACTACTAAGCGCCATTATGCACGTAGCATATTTATCATAGACATATCAACCAATGCAACGGAAGCAAACTCTCTTAATGAGGTGAGCATGATAACTAAAGAGAGTTCAAGCAACCAACTAAACAAAAGCTCTTTAAAAAGATAAGCATGAAAGTTAAGAGCTAAGCATGATAGTAGCTATTAAAAGACAAAGAACACACACAGCAAAGATAGACATGAAATTTCTATGTTATGTTCTAGGTAGAAGTGGAGCGTGTTTCTCTCCCACATAAAGAAAGCTGAGTTCCGACTCGTTATGAAAAACTAAAAAGGAAACTAAAAACAAGACGCTCCAAGCATAGCACATAACACATGAAGTGATAAAAATATAGTGGAACGAAAGACGAACTGATAATGTTGATGGAGAAGGGGATGCACGGGGGCATCCCAAAGCTTAGACGCTTGAGTCTCCTTGAATATTTCTTGGGGGTGCACGGGGGCATCCCCAAGCTTGAGCGTTTGACACTCCTGAATCTTTTTATCATCTTCCCTCGCACACTTGAAAACTACCTTCATACATAACTCATCATAATCTGATTAGCGAGGTTAGTACCCATAATAAAATAATTGTTCCTTGCTGGAAATAAAGTTATTCTTGAAGTTCTACTGTTTCTCAAGATTGCCAAAAGGTTTTTGCAAAGAAAAAGCAAGCTCTAGGTTTGCAAAATGAAGGAAAGGCAAAACAGGACAGAATCTGTGAAAAACAGAACAACAGGTAGTAAATGATTTGTTCGGGGCACTTCTGCAACTCTAATAAAAAAACTCAGAACAGACGCACGAAAGACAATTATATAGTGCACGCTGTCGGAAAAATTCAGACCAAAAAGATGAGCTGGTGATTTTATACGAATTTTTCTATCCAAGGACAGAATCTGTTTCCTGGACAGCACGTCACAACTTTTGAACTTTCTAGCAATCAGAGGCTATACTTGGCACAAAATTGAAAAGCAAAGATACAATGATGATGCTACAGTAGTAACAACATCAAGACACAACAAAAGCAAAATAAATTTATTCATTGGGCTGCCTCCCAAAAGCGCTTTCTTTTATGCCTTTAAGCTACGCATAATGCATATAGATCAAGTTTTATCAAGAGTGAAAGAATAGCTAGCCCGTATAACGGACTCAAAAGGTAACTTGATCTTCTTTCGAGGGAAGTGTTCAATCCCTTTCTTGAGAGGAAACTGAAATTTTATATTCCCCTCTTTCATGTCAATGATAGCACCAACGGTGCGCAAAAAGGGACGTCCCAAAATAATTGGACAAGAAGGATCACATTCAATATCCATAATAGTGAAATCAACGGGAACATAATTATCATTGACAACGATAAGAACATCGTCGATCCTCCCCAAAGGTTTCTTTATGGAAGAATCAACGAGACGAACACCAAAAGAACAAGAATCATAAGGTTTCAAGTTAAGCATATCATATATTCTTTTGGGCATAACAGAGGTACTAGCACCAACATCACATAATGCATAGCAAGAGAAGTCATTCAACTTAATTTTTATCATAGTATCCCAACCATCTTCTAGCTTTCTAGGTATGGAGGCTTATACTCTAAGTTTCTCCTCCCTAGCTTTGATGAGAGCATTAGTGATATGCTCTGTGAAGGCAAGGTTAAGCGTGCTAGTGCGGGGGTATCTAGACATCTTGTGAAGGAAATCAATAACTTCGGTAAGAGTGCAATTATCAAAATCAAGGTCACTAGCATCAAGTAAAGTGGTAGTGGTGTTCTTTAGGTTCACTTGTTGGTAGTTTCTATAGTCATAGCATCACCATTAATAGGTCCAATGGGACCAGGAGCGCATTGGGTGCTAAGAGTTTGGATATCCTCAACAACTTGGATAGTAGCAACAGTGTGGTGGGTAGGAAGGCTCTTAATTCTATCTTCTTCCTCCCTTTCTCTAGCCCATCTCTCTTTAAGTTTAGCCATCATCCTAATATTTTCATTAATTTGCACTTGAATAGCATTAATAGGAGTGACCTTCCTCTCCTCAAGAGGAGAAATTTTAATTTTAAGCAATTCTATTTCATTGGCTAAATGGTCTACCTTCGAAGAGAGATCATCTAGTTTATGTAGTTTTTCTTCTACACTCTTATTAAAGGCTTTTTGGGTAGTGATGAAAATAGCTATGTGAGGTAATATGGACCAGATCTCATGATGTTCACTAGTGATGTCTCTCTCCCAAAAACGATAAAACAGCTATGTGAGGTAAACGAATTACAGCTGGGCAATTGACAGGACCTACGAGCGCAAACCAATGCTAACTATGTTGCAAGAAAGGTAGAGGTTCAAAGCATGGGCGGTGCGCCAAGGTAAGTAGACCGAAATCCATCTGCATCTACTACTAATCATCCACCTTGAGATATCTATCCAGAACATCTCGCTGGTATTAAGTTGCGAGTCCCACCCATAGTGTAAACTCAAAGCAACAGACAACTGCATTAAAAGAACTTTGCGTAAAGTAAACAGTCCTTGCACCCGTGGGCACAAGCACCATTGTTTTCCCCCTTGTGGCAACAGCACATCCCCTAGACTCATGTTTCTGTCACTCAAGCTAGTCATCGAGGGGCATGAACCCACAATCGAGCATAACGTTCCCTCTTGGAGTCACTACCTATTACGTGGCCAAAGCAATAAATAACAACGAAGAACATGCAAGAATTACTTACGAACATAAATATAAAAGAGGTAGATCAAATATATTACTCAAACACAATCTGAACATAATCTCATAATCCATCGGATCCCAGCAAACTCATCATAGCAACAGCATAAGGATTACATATGTGCCTCGATCATGTAGGGCAGCTCACGAGGACTAATTAGTGAAGCACAAGAACGGGAGGAGAACATCACATAGCTACTGGTCATGGACTCATGGTCCAAGGGAGACTACTCACAACTCATCCGGGAGGCGTCCATGGTGGTGGAGAGGCTCCCGGTGGTGATCCTCCCCTCCGGCAGGGTGCCGGGAAGAGTTCTCCTGGTGCTCCCGATCTTGGAAGCGGCGGCGGTGGCGGAACAAAGATGAGATCACGAAAAAGAGTTCCCATCTCGAGGGTTTCGGGAGACGTTTTAAATATATGCCAAAGGGGGGCATCAGCGGAGCCTCGGGGGGCCCAGGCGCCCCCCCGGCGCGGCCCAGGGGGGGGGGTGCGCCGCCAGGGCGCCTGGAGCCCTGGTGGCCCCCCCGGCTGTACTTCGGGCGCACGGTAGCTTCTGTAACGTTGATTTTTTATATAATTTTTCTGGATTTTTCCTGGCAGTTCTCGTAATGTGAAAACCTGAAATACAAAAACAGCCGAAAACATAAACTGGCACTGGGGTGCACTGAGTTAATAGGTTAGTCCAAATATGATCAAGAGTGTATGGAAGTGTATAAATATCATAGCAATATCACCCAAAAGAGGCATGGAGCAAGCAGAAATTATAGATACGTTTTGGACGTATCAGCAAGCACCTTTCCGGGGATGACAGCAGGCGTTGCGGCAAGACCCTTGCCGGGGCCCCCGGCAAGGCCCTTGCCAAGGACATCCGCGGGGCCACTATCAGGCCCGCGCCAACTACGCTTCCACCGCCCCATGCAGCTGCCGACCCAACCAGCTTGGCAGGCTCTTGCGTGGCAACATGCAGATCTTCGTGGAGACCCGCCGTTGCGCCACCTCAGCTGCCTGCCTGCCTACATGGCACCTCAGGCACCGCTAGCCAGGTCGCGTGTCAACACAAGGAGGAACGGTGACGGATAAGACGGACGTCTCCCCTCCTCCCCAATAAAGCGAGGACACCTAAGCTAAGTGCATTAAATCCGCCTTGTCCTGTAATGCGAGGGATAACCTCGCATCACTGTACCCTTTCCACCTCCTGTGTGCCACTGTGGCAAACCCTTTTTCCTACAAAAGGAGGCCCGACGCGACTAGGAGAAGGATTCGGCTTTTTAGAACTCCTCACGACTCGGCTTTTGGAGCTCCTCACTAGCTGAAGAGCACGAACATATAATCCACCAAAGCAGGAGTAGGGTTTTACGTATCTTTGCGGCCCGAACCTGGGTAAAGGAACCGTGTGCTAACTGTTAGATTCGCTCTTCTCTCAACCCCGCGCCCCACAACCGTAGTAGGGATTCTTGTGATCCCATAGGTGTCGATCCAAATACACCGACATCTTTGGCGCGCCACGTAGGGGGCGTAGTTGTGAGAATCGGCTTTAGCAGTTAGTTCAGCACTCCTTCATCATCATGGCGCCCAAGAAGAAGACGACGGTTTCGGTTTGCCAGTTGGAAACCGGACAGCCCGTCCCGACGCGGGCGAGCAGCGGACCGGTCGCGGAAAGGACCCGGGGCGCTGCTTGCGAACACCAACGCCGTCCCAGCAACCGGAGTTTGGGAGGTGGCGATGTTTGTGCGCCTGGTAACGGGCCGCACACCGCCAGTTCCAAAGATGGAGTCAGGCCCTCCGCGGGTGGCGCGGGGCCTTCCAAGGTCGCTGCCGCATCACCCGAAGGCGACGCAAGGGCCTCCAGAACTCCCACGCCGGTGCCAACAACGCGCTCCTCTCAAGCAGCGCGCGACGAACGGCGTCGTCACCTCGAAGATCCCAGGCGTCGCCATGGGAAGAGCCCCGAGTGCCACTCCTGGGACGTAGAAGACCTGCCCGCCCGCTGAAGCACTGGTGGAGACGGTATGTGACCGCGGGATCGTGATGGGGCTCCTCCTGACACGGTCAGGGGTTGAAGCGCGTCGCGGTCCGTGCAGGTTTCGCTACAGTTGACCCCAGCCGAAGCCCTGGCGCGCGCAGTTGCTCCTCGACTTTCCTCCCATTACGGGGAAACTCGATGAATGGAGAGCCACGATCCAAAGCCTTGTCGCAGTCGCCAACAAGGATGAACAAAATCCAGCGGACCTCCCGGGTCAATGCTCCGATGGAGTCCCATGCACCAGCGGCGGGAGGGCCGGCAGCATCGTGGCTACGGTGCATTCGCCTCCTCCTCGCCCGGTGTCGCGTGCGTCGACTCATCGGGACGTCGTGGGCGACGCCATCTCCATAGCGTCGTCCGACCCACGGAACCACGTCGACCAGCGTCAAGTTCTTCAGGAGCGAGCTCATGAAGACGCTCGAAGCACCATCGAGCGCCGGCGCGGAGCGCGCCACCAGTCAGACAGGCGAGCGGGGCCTGCTGTGGAGCGCCCAGCACCGGAGAGCCCTGGAGGTCTACCTTACGAGGTAGGCTGTCCGGCTTTTACCCGTGAGCTGCGGTAGTTCCAGTGGCCCTCTCACCGCACCTTCAAGCCTGACGTTGGCGAGAAGTACAACGGCAAGACCCACCCATCGGAGTTCCTCAACATCTACACCATCGCGATGCAAGCTGCCGGAGCTCGTGACGATAAGGTGCTTGCGAATTACTTTCCATTGGCTCTTAAACCCAACGCCATGTCATGGTTGATGCACTTGCCGGTAGACTCTATTTCCTCCTGGTAGGATTTGTGCCATGAGTTTGTTGGCGCCTTTACCAGAGGTCACCAAGCTCATGGCCAAGCAAGTGACCTGCACGTCATACCCCAGAAGGAAGGCGAGAGTCTGCGCAAGTACATACAGAAGTTCAGCCGGGTACAGTACAATATCCCTGATGTTCACCCTGCCGCCATCATCAGCATGTTCCATCAGAACGTGCGTAACCGCAAGATGCATGAAGAACTGGCGATGACCAAGGTGAAAGATGTGGCAGAGCTCTATGTTCTTGCTGACAGATGTGCCCAGGCTGAAGAGGGAAGGAAGTACCCCGGCGAAGATGCCGGCGCGGAAACCGACTCTTCAGATGATGATACTACCGCCCCGGCGAAGAAAGGCCAGAACCGTAACAGGAAGCGCAAGGGGAAAGCCGTGCTTGCCGTCGAGGGATCTGATGACACCGGCTCCGCCAAGAAAACCAAGGCGGGTGACCCCGACAAGGAAATTGCCGTGTGTGTCGCCTGCCGGGCCTTGGCGGCTGCCGAGAAGCCAGGAAACTCCGGCAAGCGATACTGCAAGATCCATCGCACCAAGCGCCATGATCTCCAGGACTGCCGACGGGTTGAGCTCCTTGCTGAAAAGCATAGAGCTGAATATGAGAGGCGGGAAAAGGAGAAGGGCCAGGATGGTGCTGAAGGGTTCGAAAAGAAGCGTGACGGCCAAACAGGCCGTCGCGGCAAGGATAAACAGCAGGAGACGCCCGCCCGGGGCCGTGATAGAAGGCCCGAAGACGACGATCACGAGGAGGACGACGAGTCCGGCGACCAAGAATTTTAGAAGGCTACGGACGCCATGTGCGTCGACGGCGGCGCCTCACTGCATACTTCTCACCGCCAACTTAAACAGTGGGCGCGTGAGATTACAGCGGCAGAACCGTCGTCCGGTGCCCAAAAGCCGTTGAATTGGTCCAGCGCACCTATCATCTTTGACGCTGAGGATCACCCTGATCGCACTACTGCGGTCGGGTGCTTGCCATTGTTGGTTTCACCAACAGTACGCAACCTCAAGGTGACAAAGATGCTAGTCGATGACGGGGCCGGTCTGAACCTACTCTCGCCCACCGTGATCGAGAAGTTGCAAGTTCCTGATGGAGACCTCGAAGAGACGGGCACGTTTCAGGGGGTCAACCCGGGGAGAAGCCAGCCAAAGGGGAAGGTCACGTTGCCCGTCACTTTTGGAAGTGATCTGAACTACAGGACGGAAAGGATCGTGTTCGATGTTGCCAAGATCCCCTTGCCTTACAATGGGATCCTTGGCCGCCCAGCGTTAGCCAAGTTCCTGGCAGCGTCACACTACGCCTAAAACACACTGAAGATGCGAGGGCCTGTGACGATCATCACCATCCCCTCCGATAAGAAAGATGCGCTGATTTGTGCTAACCAACTGTACCAACAAGCAGTTGCAGCAGCTTCCACTACGAGGGCACTTGCTCCTTCCACTGGAGCCCCGGGAGGGAAGAAGAAGAAGACCGGTGAGACCTCAGACACCCACTCCGGCAAGCGCACCTCTTCGGAGTGATGTGCTCCTGTCGAGGATGTGCCAGAGAGATCCACCGGAAAGAAGAAGACCGGTGAGACCTCGAACACCCACTCCGGCAAGAGCACCTCTTCGGAGTGTCGCGCTCCCATCAAGGACGTGCCAGAGAGCTCCACCGGCAGAAACAAGAGGTCCAACGCCACGCCGCCGGGAACCAAGAAGGTTTCCGTCAAGGAGGACGGCACAGAAGGGGCTTTCACCATAAGCTCCTCCCTTGACGACAAATAGGAATACGCGCTCGTCACCTTCCTGCGGGCGAATGTCGACGTGTTTGCATGGCAAGCATCCAACATCCCCGGCGTTCCCAGGGAGGTGATTGAGCACCACCTTGCTGTCTGTCCTCATGCGTGGCCCGTCAAGCAGAAGGTCATGAAGCAAGCTTTGGAACGGCAAGAGTTCATCACAGAGGAGATCCGGAAATTGGAAGTTGCGGGTTTGGTAAGTGGAGTGCTCCATCCAACGTGGTTGGCCAATCCAGTGGTAGTGCACAAGGCAAATGGGAAGTGGAGGCTGTGTATTGATTACACAGATATCAATAAAGCTTGCCCCAAGGACCCCTTCCCGTTGCCGCGCATCGACCAGATTGTTGACTCCACGGCAAGGTGTGACCTGCTGTCATTCCTTGATGCCTACTCCGACTACCACCAGATCTTCATGGCAAGAGAAGACGAAGAGAAGACATCATTCATCACCCCATGTGGTACGTACTGTTTCATACGAATGCCTTTCGGGTTGAAGAGTGCTGGCTCGACGTTTGCAAGGGCAGTCCAGATTGGTTTTGAACCCCAGCTCTATAGAAACATGGAGGCTTATATGGATGATATAGTGGTCAAAAGCAAGAACAGGGCAACCCTTATACCGGATTTACAAGAAACATTTGTCAACCTACGCAAGATCAACCTCAAGCTGAACCCTGAGGAGTGCGTCTTCGGCGTCCCGTCCGGCAAGCTTCTCGGGTTCTTTGTGTCGCAGCGTGGGATAGAAGCCAATCCGGACAAGATCAAAGCTATAGAGCAGATTGAAGCACCCAAATGGGTCAAGGATGTGCGTCGGCTTGCTGGCTGCGTTGCCGCCATGAGCAGATTCATTTCCAAGTCTACCGAGCACGCCCTTCCCTTTTTCAAGATTTTGAAAAAGGTGGGCCCAATGGAATGGACGCCAGAAGCTGAAGCAGCTTTACAAGAGTTGAAGAGGTATCTTTCCTCCACGCCGATACTAGTTGCGCCTAGACCACAAGAACCGTTGCTGCTATACTTAGCGGCAACAAACCAGGTGGTCAGCGCCGTGCTAGTGGTGCAGAGAGAAATTGATGATGAGGTGATAGCAGCGACGGAGCCTGATGCCACTGGTGCAGAGACGACACCGTCGGTTGGAGTGCAGCCAAAGAAGAAAATGATGCAGCGCCCGGTCTACTTTGTTAGCTCCCTCTTACAGGGGGCTAGATCAAGGTACTCCGGTGTGCAGAAATTGCTCTTCGGCCTTCTTATTGCCTCGAGGAAGCTGCGTCACTACTTCCAGGCGCACGAGATCACTGTCGTCACTCGCCTCCCTCTACAACGGATATTGCACAATCCAGATGCAACGGGAAGAATTGTAGAGTGGGCACTGGAGCTGCCCAGCTTTGGTCTCAAGTTTGAAAGTACCTCGACGATTCAGAGCCGAGTCGTGGCAGAGTTCATCGCAGAATGGACCGCAACGCCTGATGAAGAAGTCCAGGAAACTGCTCTCCCCGGCAAAGAGGCGAGTTGCAACTGGATCATGTACTTTGATGGGGCTTTCTCCTTGCAGGGCCCCGGGGCTGGCATACTGCTGGTCGCACCCACTGGAGAGCACCTCAAATACGTGGTCCAGATGCACTTCCCCAGGGAGGTATCAACGAACAACACAGCTGAGTACGAGGGGCTGCTTGCTGGTCTCAGGATCGCGACAGACCTCGGAATCAAGAAGCTCATTGTTAGGGGCGACTCGCAGCTTTTCGTCAAACAAGTCAACAAGGATTACCAGAGCCCGTTGATGAAGGCCTATGTCGATGAAGTGAGAAAGTTGGAAGAGCGCTTCGATGGTATACAGGCGGAGCACGTTCCTTGAGCGGAGAACGATATCGCCGATTACCTGTCAAAGCACGCTGCCCTCAAGCTACGTGTGGAACCAGGTACCTTTGTGCTTCAGCTTTCTTAGCCATCCGTTGATCCATCAACAGAGCAGAACAAGAGGAGGAAATCAGGGCACGGCAAGTACTTTCCCGCCGAGCTCCCCGGAGCCGCCCGCAAGGATGTTGCCGGAGACACTGAGCCCGCCATAGGGCGGCTAGATCCGGCGGAGCGTCAAGCTTTTCCCGTCGAGATAGCCGCTCCCTTGGTGGAGGAAATGCCTTTGGTCCTCGCCGTCGAGCCCCAGGCTCCAGCGTGGGCGCAGCATACCGTCTGATTCCTCCAGACTAGGGAACTTCCTGAGGAGCAGGAAGAAGCGGAGAAAGTAGCCCGTCGGTCTGCTATGTACCAGTTTGTCGATGACGTCCTGTACAGAAAGAGATCGAATGACGTGAAATTGAAGTGCATCCCTCGAGAGGAAGGACTGGAGCTGTTGGTAGAGATACATGGAGGCATATGTGGATCCCACATAGGGTCAAGGGCCCTTGCCGGCAAGGCGTTCCGGCATGGCTTCTTCCGGCCCACTACCCTCCAGGATGCAACGGCACTGGTCACCAGGTGTGAAGCGTGCCAGTTCCATTCAAAGAAACTTCATCAACCAGCTCAAGCCCTTCAAACCATTCCTCTCTCTGACCCTTCTCGGTCTGGGGCCTCGACATATTGGGCCCTTTCCCCCGCGCTGTCGGGGGCTTTGAGTACTTGTACGTTGCAATCGACAAGTTCACAAAGTGGCCAGAGGTGGAGGCAGTGAGGAAGGTCACAGCTCAGTCAGCCGTCAAGTTCTTCAAGGGACTAGTGTGCCTTTTTGGTGTACCCGACAGGATCATCACCGACAACGGCACGCAGTTCACGAGCCGCACCTTCATGCAATATACCCAAGACCTCGGCAGCAAAGTCTGTTTCGCTTCCGTTGCTCACCCACGAAGCAATGGTCAAGCTGAGAGGGCAAACGCTGAAGTGCTGCGAGGGTTAAGGACAAAGACCTTTGATAGTCTGCACAAGAGCGGGAGGCGCTGGATTGATGAGTTGCCAGCGGTTCTTTGGTCGATCAGAACGACGCCAAATCGAGCCACCGGCCAGACACCCTTTGCCCTGATATACGGGGTGAAAGCAGTACTCCCTACTGAACTCATATACGGGTCACCTCGAGTGCTCGCTTATGATGAGCTTGAGCAAGAGCAACTGCGGCAAGAGGACGCAACGCTCCTTGAGGAAGATCGTCTTCGGGCGGCTGTGAGAGCAACACGCTACCAGCAAGCCTTGCGCCGCTACCATAGCCGCAAGGTCCGTGCCCGAAGCTTTGAGGAAGGTGACCTTTTTCTCCGGCGCGTTTAATCGGCCAGGAATACGAACAAGTTGACGCTGAAGTGGGAAGGCCCTTATCGGGTAATACGAGTCACCAGGCCTGGCGCAGTCCGCCTGGAGACCGAAAATGCCATTCCGATGAGCAATTCCTGGAACATTGAGCATGTTCGCAAGTTTTATAAATAAGGCGCGGCTTGCCAGGCCCCCCGGCAAGCCACCCTTTTGTACAAGCCTTGCCAGCAAGGCATGTAACCCTTTGTACAAAGACAGGCGCATACCCTGAGCATAAATAAATGAAGCGCTGGCGCCCTAAGTTATAGCATGCATGCTGAGTCGATTCTCGTCCTTGGTTAGGGTTGATAGTGCATAGCGGTGGCTAACCCCAAGCTTAGAGGTCGAGTTTGCGTCTCTTTGTCTTTCCTCTTCTCCTTTGGTTCACAGGACGCACAGACATCCTTGCCGAAGCCACTTGGGGAGAAGAAAGAGGAACAGATCAGCATCAAGGCCCCGGCAAGCCAGTGTTGCCGAGGGCTACAAGACCAAAGATTCACCCACGACAAACCAGGGTTGCCGGGGGGCTGCAGTTTCAGATAAGTTCTTCGTCCCCTATCATGCATTCCATTATGGACTGAGGTATGTGAAACCTCATTCTTCTCCTTAAGCTACCGTGCTCCCATAACTCTAGGCCCTAGGGCTTGTTCCTAGGACTATGTTTGGTCATAGTCACGGCTGCGAAAGGGTGAGATGAGGAGCCTAAGACCACTTCATCCCTGCCTCCGCCAAGGGCGTGAGAAAGGTCGAGTGGAGTAGGGAGACGACAAGGCCTGTTGCCGGGCAAGAAAATGTTTATCTTAGAGATATCAGGGATCTATTCCCTGTTGTGGGTTCTACCTGCGAACAAATGACCCAACAAACATTCCTTTTTCATTAAAAACATTCCATTCTGGTACAGTCCATAGGGAATGAAAAACATGAACAAGGAGATTACAAGTTTTAAACTTAACAGATACCCGAGGGCTTACAAACTAAAAAAAGATAAGATGCCCATAATGCCTTTCTTGTCCCTCTCCTCAGGAGGTAGGTCAAGGAGGCGAGAAGGGCAAAAGGGGCGCCTAGGCGAGCTACGGGTGACAGAAGATACCAAGAGGACATCTCGGTGGCCGCCCAAGGACTGGATGGTGATGACGGCACCGGAGGCAGAGCTCGAAGACGAGGCGGCAGGACGTCAGTACGCGTCGAAGGCGTCGGTGCCCGCGTACTCCGACATGACGACCTTGCCGCCCGCCTTCTTCCTCTTCCTCTTCCGCAGCCTCCCTACGCCAGCCGCCAAGGAGACGGCCCCGAGAAGTTCAAGGAGCCGGCGACGCGTATGATGGGGTCTCCGGTGCCACCAGGAGTGGCGCCCGACACCTAGTCGGACCCGTCATCCTGCCGTCCACCGCCCTCGTCGTCGATGCTGCTGTCCTCCTCGTCACCCTCGTTCGAGGAGGAGTCTTCGTCACCGAAGGAGCTCTCCACGCAGCACCTCGCACGAGTCCCGAAGTGCCCGAAGACCTCGATGGAGAGATGGCCATCCTCCATCAACTTGAAATGGAGGGTGAGCCCATCTGTCAGGCTGTGGATGCGAGCGAACGTCTTCCATCCTTGGCGAAGATACATCACATGAGGGGCAGGGAAGTCGACGCGGACCCGCGTGCCACTGATCCCGCAGCCCCTCATGTGCAGCCACAGCGACTCCGGCGGATCCACCTCCATCTCCCGCGCAAATGGGGTCGGGAGACGAAGGCGACGGCGCGGCGGCCGCCGCAACCTGACGAAGAACTCGCAAGGGTCATCCCCAATATGGCCTTCCATTGGAGGAGGGGCTGCTGGCGGGGGTCAGGCGGGCGGGCCGCCCCGTCCTCCTCTTCCCCAAGCGCCCCGGCCTCGCCCACGGCCTCGCCCCCTCCCTCTTACCCTCGTGGCTGGCTCTGCCACCGCGGGTGCAGGAGAAGGAGGGACGCGTTGTCGAGCAGCGACCCTCACCGCCACCGTTGAAGAGCCGGGATTTCCTCTCTCCATGGCGAACAGAAGAGAGGAGCAGAAGCTGAAGGAGAAAGAAGATGGAGGAGTGCGGGGCGCCATCCCTTCCCTCCCGCTCTTTATAAAGGGGCGGGGCTGGGGCTCGACCGCCCCGCTCGGCCAATCAAGACGCAGAAGGCGAGGGAGCCGGGACCGACCCGCCGCCCCAACCAGCGACGGCTCGGTTTCCCGCCTCCACTGTTCGCCACCTCAAGTGCATGGAGGGAACGTGGCGGACGTGCAGAACCGAGGGGATGGGTGAGGCGACCTCTCCCCACCCCGTGATCATGGGGAGTGGACGCCTTGATGACCGAGCCTCGGCCCCATTCAGTAAATGGGCCACGCCTCCACGCCTCCCCCCGTTTACGGGGAAAACGTGGGACGCCTCCTTTCGTATTTGCTGCGACGTGACGCATGCCTGCGGACACCGCCCCACGCATGCCGCCCACGTCACGCACGCCCCTCCACCCCGCGCCATGCGCGCGGATCGTGGGAGGCGCAGCACGCGGAAAATCTTACCACGGTGAGAACCGCCCCGCCTGCCCACGCACCGTTCTGGGCCTAGCCCAACAACACTTTGCGCTTATGTGTGGCCCAGGCCCGGGGGCTCCTGTCGGTGTACAAAAAGAGGGGTACACTTTTTGTACCCCTATGACTGTGCACGGGCAGTCTGAGCCACGGGCACCACCACACCAAGCACAGCAGGGGAGGTGAGCCAAGGTAAGACCGAAGCTTGATGGAACTGGAGCAACGCCAAGAACAAGACCACAAAGAGCAAAGGGACGAAGCGGCTTCCCCCCGGCAAGATCCTTGCCGGGAGCTAGTTTCAGCAGCCCTGGCAAGATCCTTGCCGGGGCCGGCCCTGGCAGCCCCGGCAAGACCCTTGCCGCGGCAGCTTGCCCCACGCCTACGGAGTGGATCACCCTTGAGTCCACTGCCCCCATGGGGCAAGGATTCGGGAGATATCCCCATGGTGGCATGCAGATCATTGTGAAGACATTCAAGGACAGATACACACACTGAGAGGACGACAACCCTTGGCGGGATCCAAGCCAAGGAGGACCACAAGGCCTCCGGCAAGCACCTTGCCGGGGATGACAGTAGGCGCCGCGACAAGTCCTTTGCCGGGGCCCCAGGCAAGGCCCTTGCCCAGGACATCCGCGGGGCCACTATCAGGCCTGCGCCAACTACGCTTCCACCACTCCATGCAGCTGCCGACCCAACCAGCTGGGCAGGCTCCTGCGTGGCAACATGCAGATCTTTGTCGAGACCCGTCGTTGCGCCACCTCAGCTGCCTGCCTGCCTACATGGCACCTCAGGCACCGCTAGCCAGGGCGCGTGTCAACACAAGGAGGAGCGGCGACGGACAAGACGGACATCTCCCCTCGTCCCCGATAAAGCGAGGAAACCTAAGCTAAGCGCATTAAATGCGCCTTGTCCTGTAATGCGAGGGATAACCTCGCATCACTGTACCCTTTCCACCTCCCGTGTGCCACTGTGGCAAACCATTTTTCCTATAAAAGGAGGTCGGAGGCGACCAAGAGAAGGATTCGACTTTTTAGAACTCCTCACGACTCGGCTTTTGGAGCTCCTCACTAGCTGAAGAGCACGAACATATAATCCACCAAATCAGGAGTAGGGTTTTACGCGTCTTTGCGGCCCGAACCTAGGTAAAGGAACCGTGTGCTAACTGTTAGATCCGCTCTTCTCTCAACCCCGCGCCCCACAACCGTAGTAGGGATTCTTGTGATACCATAGGTGTCGATCCAAATACACCAGCACATGGAAGAACTGATCCCCTATGTCGTGCAGGGATCGTCCAGGCACCAACGTGTTTACATCAATCACTAGTACGCGTTGATGCTATACAAACGGTTTTTAACACCTTTCCGCGATGGCATTTGGGACCATCGCCAAGTGAGTGTGGGTGATACGGTGTCCTTCCCACATGACCCAGAAACCGTCGGGGATATGGAGCAGTGATCCAGAGGCCTTCCAAAATGTAATCATGTGCGATGCAGCACACACTAAATTCTTTCACACGTGTGGTATCAGTGATTAAGCGTTTCTAATGACGTAGTGAAACGATACGGTCTGTCGTAATGAACCGTTTGGGAAACAGTATGTAAGGCACACGGGCCAACATATGAATTGTGTGCGATTTGTCCCCATCGCACATGAGTTTACTATGTAATCCGTCTGCCATGCAAGAATCCATCACACACGTTTCCCAACATTTACCATCTGCGATAATGTTCTATCACAAACGGTTCAGGAGCCCCTTCGCACACATACAAGTGTTGCAGACCGTTTGTGATTTGTTGTGTATCATCGATGATTGCGGAAAGAGTGACGTGTGCTTTTCGTTTTGGATCACACATGTTTCCTGAAAAAATTATGACTGGGATTGTATTTTACATTGGGAACGGTTTACTAAGAGTTATCGTGCACGATAACGCGATATCGCAAATGGTTCCGGAGACCCTACGCAGACGTAGTAGCGCTGCAAATCGTTTGCGATCAGCTGTGTATCACCGACGGTTCCACTATGATTGACGTATTCTTTTCGATGTGGATCGCACACACTCATTTAGTTGAACCATGTGCGGAGCAATTGCTAGGTTAAAACAAAAATATCCCATTTTGAATCGGCATGCAAAAAGCAAATTCGCCACATTATAAAATTGAGCAAATAAACAAAAATATCCCATTTTGAGTCGGCACAACAGAACCAAATTCGCCACAACATTCAATTGAAAAAATAAACAAAAATATCCCATTTTGAATCGGCACGCAAAAAGCAAATTCGCCACAATATTTAGTTGCACAAATAGTGTCCATAGGAAGAACATTCATCACATTTCGCAACAATTGCAATTGAACATATGGTAGCTAAAATCCAATGATTTGTCCACACATATATGCATTACATAATAAATCATAGTGCACGAAATACGAAGACCTCATCAGATGGAAAACAATGGATCCATGCGTATATGTTTAGCGGTTAACTCTTACTCAATGTTCCAGGAGAACGCATGCTGCAATCTTCATTATCACCAGTGGGATTGATGTAGTGATTCAGGAAGAAGTTGATGATAAATCTCTGAACCATCAGCAATTCACCAACCGGGAGCGGTTCAGGGGTCCTCGGTTTTAAGACGAGCTGCAGTATTTTTAAGATCAGAATGTGCCTTATGAGTGGAGTAGAAGATATTAACTAAGATAGACTTACTGGTACTAATTCGTGAGGGTAATCACAACTATTAGCAGATTTGTAGATGGAGATCATGTGTCCGCAAACATAGTATCCACAAAGGTTGGTCCCTGCTTCTTGCTGAGGACACTGAATTTTTTTGTACATAATTAGTCATGTATTTGTCCTGTTAGGAACAACCTAACCGGTGTTAGATGTATTATTTTTTCTTTGGACAAAATAGAAAGAGGTTTATTTAGAAGCTTGAACATTTGACTAGCGTAAGAAAAGGTATTTGCAGATTGTTGGATAAATTTTCCGAAAATAACGGATTTTGGTGTGTTACGAGAGAAACGATCTCGCGCTGCAGAGGTAGTTCCCTCTTGAACATGTTCCCTGGTTTAATTTTCCACAATGCGAGCACACACCAAATGAAGATGAATTTTGACAACATCAATTATTGAACCAGATATGAATGCAAATTAATTTCAACATCCTACAATTCAATACCTATCAATGAATTGCTGAAGATGCGTCAGATCTTGAGTGTTTGCTGACTCTCTAAGAGAATCGATGTAGGAAACTGTGTTCTTGTTTGGAACAATGAATGCCAATATCCAGTGATCGCTACATATTAAGAAAGCAATAAACTTACGTATTATGTCGAAATCCGAAAGACAATCAGTGTACGCATGGTTATTTACTTGACTTACCGTTCATGATATGGCCAGAGAAATGATTCTGCATGGGACGTGTTTTCGAAGAGACAGACGACCGTGTTAACGGCCCCGTCTCATCGGTCCTTACCATGTATTTTTGTGCCATTTGCTAATGCAGGATCTATGAAATACATGCTCTCCCTTTTTCTTCTTTGCGCATTCAATCCCCTGAGAGGAATAAAATGCAGTTAGCTGTTTATCATTTACAGCCTTGTATGGACAAGTTGATCAGAGTTTGTTAAGAACTTACAAAATCAAGCATCTAACAAGAGTGGCATCGAGCACGTTGAATTTGAAGAAGTGATCTAAGTCCTCGAAACTCACATTGATGGAACCAACACCGTGTTGGAAGTGATCTCTGTTGTAGTGGACTAGCAAACCATGATGACCTGCTGATATTTGATCCATGCAATATTCATGTAACTCGCGGCAACTGGAGCTGCACTCATCAAAGTATTCGCCAATAAGAAATGGCTGGCCATGGACGTAATTGCGTGCTTCAAGTACGCACGCTTTACTTTTAGCAAGCTGCAAAGCTATTTCTTCATCATCCATGCCGTCAGAAATAGTATTACCCCCTGATTAGAACAAGCTGCTGTTAATTTGGTTCTGAGCGATGAGTGCTTTAAGTAAGAGGCAATCGTTCTCTTTCCTCTTCACTCTCCCGCTGCGCTTCCTCGTGGTTGTGGGTGTAGCCTTTTTGCCCACTTCCTTCTTGGTACTTGAAGCATTTCTGGTAGAACGTCTGGTTGCGTGCAAGGTAGACTACCGAGTAGACGGTGAAGCTTGGACGAACTGTTTAGCAGATGGTTTATCTTTGCTGGACCGCTGAGCTGTCGGTGCTGCTGTGACGGACTACTGGGCTGTAGGAGCAGAGGCATCAGACTACTGAGCATGCGTTAAAGCTATGTCGGGTTTCTGCGCAGGTGGTGCCAACTTGTCGGTGTGCTGAGGAGGCCGTGCCAACGCGTTGGTTTGCTGAGCAGGAAGTGCTGACTCATTGGTATGCTGATCACGCGACTCTGGACCAACGAACTGATGTTCAGTCGCTTCTGGACCTATAGACTACTTAGCAGGCGGTTTCGAAGCATCAGACTGCTTAGCAGTCTATTCCACCAGGTTGGTCTGCTGAGCATGTGCTGTAGCTGGGTCTCCCCCCGCTGCTTCAGCAGCCAGCATCTGAATCGGTGGTGCGTCTTCATTAGTTGTAGGCCTTGCCACTGGCTGCTTTGGGGTGGAGGATGACATGGCATGTATGCCACAAAGTCGGGCCGGCTGATCATAGGTTGATACAAGTTGTGGCAAGGAGAGCATCACCGGTTGATGGGCGACAGTGGTTGCTCTTGGCGGGGCTTCAGGGATCTCATCGATGAACTCTATTTCCTTTCGTGGCCACTGGACGTGTTTCTCCCAAGGTTCTTTGCTCATCAAAGTCTCCTAGGACATTCTTCAGGGCAAAATTCACTAAATCCAGGATTTACTTCAGTCACGTAGCACTTCACACAGCCCGGCTTCAATGGCACATTGTCCAAGAAGAGGCCATCTTCCAAGAAGGGTGGGCAAACCCAGGCTGTTACAGATTTTAATGTACCTTCATAATGTGTAAGCACGCCCTTCAGTCTGTCTTTCATTCCAAATAGATTAGATATAGCATCATCACGAGCAGCTTCAGTCTCAGTGTTGCTGGGGTCAGCTGATGCACAACTACTCTTATGCAGTGTTGTCGCGCAATAAGCATCATCCTCCATGCCCGCCTCCCCTCCCATCTGCTAGCTATCTGTCAGTGTTAGAGTCTTCTGCATCATCATTGACTCCTCAACATCCTTTCGAACAGCTGAATACATATCCTTCCTCAACCATTCATACAATGTATTCTACTTCATTTCACTCCTCGCTTTTTTCATGCCGAGCCTCTCTTCTTTGCTGAGTGTGAAAGCCATCTTGTGCGGGACATTAACACCTATACCCCTTGCACGGCCAGGGGGCTCTTTTGTTTCTAGAGCAACGGACATAATTTCACATGGCCCTGAGTTCCTATAGAACCTTCCAGGGATTTTGGAAGCCTCTAACATCACTTGATACAGTTCGGCATCACGTGAGTTTTCAAAGTAATAAGTTCCGCCATCACGCCTCTTTGCACATGCCCGCAAGTAGTCTCTGGCGCGTTCTCCCCTGATTTCACTAAAGGCCAGATTCGCACCCGTCGCTACTGCTTATTTGTCCTCCTGGTCCCATATTGGTTTCATGCCGTAGTATCCTGCCGCACCCATACGGTGGGGGTGTATGTTCTTCTTTTGAAGTTCCGATTGCTTGAAACTCTTCTCAGCAAACTCTTTAGTTGCCCTGACCCTTTTGAATTCTGCCCAGTCTGCCTTTGTAATTTGGGGGTATGCGGGGATTGGGTCCTTGCCTTCACTCAAGTACTTCTTGTACAACACGTGCTTCCAGTTTCTTCAAGAATCCCTAGCCTTCTTCAGTGCAGCGTGTTCCACCTGCATTCTCCACTGCTCTGGAACGTTGAAGTGATCCATGATCTCCCGGACTATCCTTCGTCATGTTTCTGTGTTAGCCTTCCGAAACCCCGGCATATTAATGTTGAGCCTTGCCCTGCCAACAAATCCACACACACTCTCGTGCATGCTTTATCTGGTTTAGTTGGAGCCCAAGACTTAAAATCAATCTCGGTTACTTCATATACACCTTGAGGCTGGTGTGTGGGCTTCCTTGGAACGTGCCTCTAAAAGTGCAACTATCCCCGGGTGGTTTTGGTAATTACTAACAACATATAGCTCATTGAACTAATGCTATCTCAAGATAATATTTCAGGAAAGTTCTATGATTGGCATGGCATGGATTAGGATAGTGGGCCCCTCAAAATGCAAAGGTTAAAGGATTGGATCAAGCTCAAAGCTAAGGACTCTACACTTTCCATTTTAGTGATCCAAGATCACATTGAATCCATAGCAAAGCCAATACTATTAAAAGTGGATGAGGTGTTTCTTAATGGCTTGCTTGCTCATGATGCTCAGCGATATGCTCCAAAAACCCTCAACCACTTCCTCACATCCACATATGTCCCAAACCAAAAGTCAAACTCGGCCCCACCAAAAATATCTATCCGACGCCACTGAGTTTATTTGACATAGCCACTGCCAGAAAACCTAATCATTTCGGTCTCACCGAAAGGGTTCTCGGTCTCACTGAGATGGGATTGCAAACTCTCTGTTGCCTGTTGCAATACTTTTGGTCTCATCGAGATGTGCAATCGGTCCCACCGAATCTGTAAAGCAAACTCTCTGTTGCCTCTTTGTAACATTTTGGTCTCACCGAACTGAGCGAATCGGTCCTACCGAGTTTGCCTGACCAACCCTCTGTGTGCTTATTACCAAAATCGGCCTCACCGAGTTTGTGTAATTGGTCCCACCAAGATTACGTTATGCCCTAACCCTAATGAAATTGGTACAACCGAGTTGATCATATCGATCCCACCGAAATACCTAACGGTCACATTATGAACTAAATCGGTCTGACCGAGTTCTTTAAATCGGTCCCACCGAGTTTGGTAAATTGTGTGTAACGGTTAGATTTTGTGTGGAGGCAATATATACCCCTCCACCCACTCTTCAATCATGGAGAGAGCAATCAGAACATATCTACACTTCCATCATTCATGTTCTGAGAAAGAACCTCCTACTCAAGTGTTGAGATCAAGATATTCCATTCCTACCATACGAATCTTGTTCTCTAGCCTTCCCCAAGTTGCTTTCCACTCAAATCCTTCCTCCACCATATCCAAATCTATGAGGAGCTGTTTGAGTGTTGGGGAGACTATCACTTGATGCATTTGAGCAAGGAGTTTATCATCAACACACAGTTTATTACCTGCTGGAGAGTGGTGTCTCCTAGATTGGTTAGGTGTCACATGGGGGCCTTGATACGTCTCCAACGTATCTATAATTTGTGATTGTTCCAGGATATTATTTATGATGTTTTGGATGTTTAATGGGCTTTACTATACACTTTTATATTATTTTTGGGACTAACCTATTAACCCAAAGGCCCAGTCCAGGTTGCTTTTTTGCCTATTTCAGGGTTTTACAGAGAAGGAATATCAAACGGAGTCCAAACGAAATGAAACCTTCGGGAGAAATATTTTTGGAGCGATATATTCATGGGAGAATTGAGAACCACGGAATAGGGCACACGTGGCGTCCATGAGGGTGGGGGGCGCGCCCCCTCCCCTTGGGCGCGCCCCCTGCCTCGTGGGCCCCATGTTGCTCCCCCGGTACCATCCTTCCTCCTATATATAACCATGTACCCTGAAAACATCGAAGCAACAGAGAAAACCCTAATTCCACTGCCGCAACCTTCTGTTCCCATGAGATCCCATCTTGGGGCCTGTTTCGGAGCTCCGCCGGAGGGGGGATCTTCCACGAAGTGCTTCTACATCAACACCATCGCCTCACCATGAGTTGTGATTAGTTTACCACAAACCTTCGCGTCCATAGTTAGTACCTAGATGGCTTCTTCTCTCTTTTTGGATCCCAATACCAAGTTCTTCTCGGTCTTCGAGGAGATCTATTCGATGTAATCTTTTTGCGGTGTGTTTGTCGAGATCCGATGAATTGTGGGTTTATGATCAAGATTGTCTATGAGAAATATTTGGTTCTTTTTTGAATTCTTTTAGGTATGATTATAATATCATTGCAAGTCTCTTCAAATTATCGGTTTGGTTTGGCCTACTAGATCTATAGTTCTTGCAATGGGAGAAGTGCTTGGCTTTGGATTCAATCTTGGGGTGTCCTTTCCCAGTGACAGCAGGGCAGCAAGGCACATATAGTATGCTTGCCATCGAGGATAAAAAGATGGGGTTTATATCATATTGCTTGAGTTTATCCCTCATCATGTCATCTTGCTTAAAGCATTACTCTGTTCTTATGAACTTAATACTCTAGATGCATGCTGGATAGCGGTCGATGTGTGGAGTAGTAGTAGTCGATGCAGAATCGTTTCGGTCTACTTGTCATGGACGTGATGCCTATATAGTATGATCATACGTAGATATTTTTATAATTATTCGCTTTTCTATCAAATGCTCGACAGTAATTTGTTCACCCACCGTAGAAATCTGCTATCATGGGAGAAGCCACTAGTGAAACCTAGGGCCCCCTGGTTATTCTCAACATATCAATCTACAATCTACTTTACTTTGTTGTTTTTACTTTATGTTCTCATATCTATCAGATCTCACTTTCGTAAGTGACCGTAAAGGGATTGACAACCCCTTATCGCGTTGGCTGCGAAGTTCTTATTTGTTTGTGCAGGTGGGAGGGACTCGCGTGTGGTCTCCTACTAGATTGATACCTTGGTTCTAAAAAACTGAGGGAAATACTTACGCTGCTGTGCTACATAACCCTTTCCTCTTCGAGGGATACAGCGCAAGCACGACAAGTAGCAAGAAGAATTTCTGGCGCCGTTGCCGGGGAGGCTTATGCAAAAGTCATATACCAAGTACCTATCAGAAACCCTTATCCTTCGCATTACATTTATTTGCCTCTCGTTTTCCTCTCCCCCACTTCACCCTTGTCGTTTTATTTTCCCTTCTTTTTGCCGTGTGTTTACCATTTGCTTTCTTGTTGTTTGCTTGTGTGTTGGATTGCTTGCTTGTCACTATGGCTCAGAACAATACCAAATTGTGTGACTTTTTCAATACAAACAATAATGATTTTATTAGCACTCCGATTGCACCTATTACCGATGCTGAATCTTGTGAGATCAATGCTGCTTTGTTGAATCTTGTCATGAAAGATCAATTTTCCGGCCTTCCTAGTGAAGATGCCGCTACCCATCTAAACAACTTTGTTGATTTGTGTGATATGCAAAAGAAAAGGGATACAGATAACAATATTGTTAAATTGAAGTTATTTCCGTTTTCTCTTAGAGATCGTGCTAAAACTATAGACAAAGTAGGAGGGAGTAAATAAACAGGCTCATTTTCTATCTTATTGGGGACGGTCGGCCCAACCGCCCCTGCCAGCTCACGGTGCCACGCGTCGGGTGGCCTGCCTTGTGTCTGTGTGTTCTCTCCTCCATGTCTCTCATTTTCTCCTCCCTCCTGAACTCTTTCACTGAAGTTGTCCTCGATCCCCTTCTCCACCTCACGGCTGCCGGTCAATTCCAACTGCCGCCGGTGAGAACCGTCGCTTTCCTGCACCCCTCATGCACATCTCAGCCCACACTACCTCCTCCACTAAGTGGATTCAACACTCCCACACCTTAGCATGGTCTCCCCGGCGTCGTCTATGCACTGCCCCGAGCGTCACACCCTGGTTTTTGTCCCATGCTGCTGTGGCTGTGGTAGTCGACCTTGGCGGCGCACAGTCGTCATGGTCGTGACCTCTTGTGCTGTGTGCGCAAGAAGCAGAACCACATCACATAGATGGATGAGGCGGCCGCCGTCGGCCAGAGGATTAACCAGGAGCAGAAGGAGGTGATGCGCTCCAAGCCCAGCTTCACCACCATAATCTGTGAGCTCAAGCGCCTCCACGGACGCCGCTCGCCTTGCTTCCGCAGTAAGTATCTCCCACCGCGATGCCCTCCAGGCCTATGGCGTCCACTTATGGCTCGCCCGCGCCAATGAGCCGATCCACCTTGGCTCCTCTGTTACTTGTGAGTGTTATTGATATAGTAGATTTGTTATCTTGTTTGATTGGAAATGATTACCGACTGAAAGATGTGGCTTTTGGTTGTAGATGGTGCGGTGAGGGCTATGCTAGACATGATAATGGCAACAGACTACTACACAACAACTGCAGTTGGAGGGAGCTATGGAGATGAAGGTGTGCAGGCACATGAGAGCATTACTATCTCACCAGAGGCACCTTCAGTAGAGGATAACCTGGCTACTGAAGGTCACAAGGTGAAGTGGCAAATTACCCTCATATTGTAATTTAATACAGTATATGGTTAGCATGTTGTAGTTATCATTGCCCTGAAACTAGGTTCTGATCTTTGTTGACGATTGATCTGCTGTACTGCATAATACTCCTAGTACTATTATTATCTGATGCTGCTGTTGCTGCCGATTCAGTAGGAATGATCACTGTAGATTATATAAATCTTTAATTGGAAACAAGGTCGCTCCATTTGGGGTGTAGATTATGTTGTTTCATATGGTCGTTGTGGGTCGTTGCTTAGATATAATAGACGGTGCCTGAGCATTGGTGTTCCAGAAAAAAAAAACGCTGAAAATAATAAGTTAACCACTATGATCGTTGTATAATATTATGTTTATTCACCATTATCTAGAGACTGGATGTTCTCTATGCTAATGGGCCTTCACAGTTTGCAACACAGTAATTGAATTTTTTCCTTATATTTTTTTATCCAGGATCTTAGTTTTCTTTCCTTACTTATATCATCGGAAGTTCAGAACTGATGTTAGACTTGTTAATTCAACATAATTATAGGATTGATTTGTGCAATGTCTGCTAGAATTGAGTAGCCACTCATCACACACCATGCCTTGAAAACATTGAATATTAGCGGTATGAACTTTAACTCTAAGAGGGCAAATTCTCACAAAAAATGCAGGTTTGGTTTCTATGCCAAAGCTACTATTGTGACCTTGTGGAGTCAGTCTACTTCATTCTTTTTTTGAATGACAACTCATATTTACTAGCTGGGCAAGCTCATCCCCAAGCTAGCACGGCCTCAACATGTATGTGCTTGATCTTGTCTCTGAGTAGGCTGCAAAACGTAGGTGCGTGGCCTTATGCTGCTTCATTCTTGCCTTTAATTCCCCTCAATTCACTTTCCTTGTTTACTTTTTCAAAGGTGGCATGATTTTTCCCTTTTTTCCTTGATTATTTTACGTTTCTCAATTTCCTTTCCTTTCCTTCCTTCAATTCTCCTTTCTTTATTTCCTGGGACAACTGCTTGATACCCAGGAAACTTAAAAATGTATATAAACTGGTTGTATTGTGTGCAAGAAACCAAGCTGGGACTAAACAAAACCAGCATTTGCAATTTAACACAAATGTGACGTAGCTAGATGGTACGTACCATCTGTGGATAGACCACAGGTCATGTGTTCTAAACCCATGATGTAACGCTTAGTTTTTGCATGGGCTGCCAGTGTAGTTGGGCCGGCTTATAGCACGCGGTAGGCCTGGTAGCTGGGCCAACTTACAGCGCACGGTTCAGCCGTGTTTAATTTAACGGGCTGAGGCCCAGCCAAGCGATGGGTAAACAGACCAGAAGCCAAAAACAATGGATTGTGATGTACGAAGGCACTTTGACTTACGAGAAAAGGGAAGACGGACGGACGAAGATACGAAAAAACGGGACGAAACAAAGCGGGACCAAACCAAGAATACCTATTCCCTTTAATAGTAGGTATAGATTATACAAAACTTTTATGTTGGCTTGAATTTTGCTTCTAGAAATCTTTTAGATTCGGTCGCAGGAGGCACTTTCATGGAAACTACCTTAGAAGAAGCTACCAAACTCCTAGAAAATATTATGGTTAATTATTCTCAATGGCACACCAAAAGATCTACTAGTAAAAAAGTGCATGCTATTGAAGAGATTAGTGTTTTGAGAGGAAAGATGGATGAACTTATGAAATTATTTGCTGCTAAGAGTGCTTCTTCTGATCCTAATGATATGCCTTTATCCACGTTGATTGAAAAATAATAATGAATCTTTGGATGTGAATTTTGTTGATAGGAATAATTTTGGTAACAATGCTTATAAAGGAAACTTTAATCCTATGCCTTTTTCTAGTATTTCCTCTAATAATTATGGTAATTCCTAGAATAACTCTTATGGAAAGATGCCTTCTGAATTTGAAACTAGTGTTAAGGATTTTATTAATTCGCAAAAGAATTTCAATGCTTTGCTTGAAGAAAAATTCCTTAAGATTGATGAATTGGCTAGAAGCGTGGATAGAATTACTCTTGATGTTGATTCTTCGAAACTTAGATCTGTTCCACCTTAGCATGATATCAATGAGTCTCTCAAAGCCATGAGAATTTCCATTGATGAATGCAAAGAAAGAACCGCTAGGATGCGTGCTAAAAAAGAGAGCTTTATAAAAGCGTGATCTTCTAGTTATCATGAAAATAAAGATGAAGATATGAAAGTTATTGATGTGTCTCCTATTAAATCCTTGTTTTCTAGTATGAATCTCGATAAAGATGGGACTGGAGATGAGTCTACTTTAATTAAAAGGTGTCCCAATGATTCAGAGTTTTTAGATCTTGATGCTAAAATTGTTAAAAGTGGGATTGAAGAGATTAAAACTTTGCATAGTGATGAACGCACTACTTTGGATTTCGAGGGATTAAATTATGATAATTGCTCTTTGATTGATTGTATTTCCTTGTTGCAATCCGTACTAAATTCTCCCCATGTTTATAGTCAAAATAAAGCTTTTACCAAACACATAGTCGATGCTTTGATGCAATCTTTTGAAGAAAAACTTGAATTAGAAGTTTCTATCCGTAGAAAGCTTTATGATGAGTGGGAACCTACTATTAAAATTTAAATTAAAGATCATGAATGCTTTGCTTTGTGTGATTTGGGGTTAAGTGTTTCCACTATCCCAAAAAACTTTGTGTGATTTGTTAGGTTTCCATGAGCTTGATGATTGTTCTTTAAATTTGTATCTTGCGGATTCTACTATTAAGAAACCTATGGGAAGGATTAATGATGTTATTATTGTTGCCAATAGGAATTATGTGCCCATAGATTTCATTGTTCTTATTATAGATTGCAATCCTTCATGTCCTATTATTCTTGGTAGACCTTTCCTTAGAACGATTGGTGCAATTATTGATATGAAGTAAGGAAATATTAGATTCCAATTTCTGTTAAGGAAAGGCATGGAACACTTCCCTAGAAAGAAAATTAAATTACCTTATGAATCTATTATGAGAGCCACTTATGGATTGCCTTCCAAAGATGGCAATACCTAGATCTATCATTGTATCATGCCTAGCTAGGGGCGTTAAACGATAGCGCTTGTTGGGAGGCAACCCAATTTTATTTTCTTTGCTTTTGCTTCTGTTTAGGAATAAATATTTCATCTAGCTTCTGTTTAGATGTGGTTTTGTGTTTTAATTAGTGTTTGTGCCAAGTAGAACCTTTGGGAAGACTTGTGTGAAGTTTATATGATCTTGCTGTAAAAAACAGAAACGTTAGAGCTCACTAGAATAGTCACCAGATTTTACTAGAGTGTTATTTAGTTGATTCTTTTTGCATATGATTAATAGACAGATTCCTCACGTTTACCAATTTATTTGAATTTTTTTGGAGTTACAAAAGTATGCGAAAGTTACAGATTATTACAGACTGTTCTGTTTTTGACAGATTCTGTTTTACATGTGTTGTTTGCTTATTTTGATGAATCTATGAGCAGTATTGGAGGATATGAATCATAGAGAAGTTGGAATACAGTAGGTTTTAACACCCATATAAACAAACAATGAGTTCATTACAGTACCTTTGAGTGGTGGTTTGTTTTCTTATACTAACGGAGCTCACGAGATTTTTGTCTAAGTTTTGTGTTGTGAGGTTTTCAAGTTTTCAGTATTGCTTTGATGGACTATGGAACAAAGAGTGGAATGAGCCTAAGCTTAGGGATGCCCAAGGCACCCACAGATAAAATTCAAGGACAACCAAGAGCCTAAGCTTGGGGATGCCCTCGGAAGGCATCCCCTCTTTCGTCTTCATCTATCGGTAACTATACTCGGGACTATATTTTTATTCACCACATGATATGTGTTTTACTTGGAGCGTCATGTATAATTTGAGTCTTTACTTGTTAGTTTGCCACAATCATCCTTGCTGGACACACCTTTTGAGAGAGATAAATATGTCCTAGAATTAGTTAGAACACTCTATGTGCTTCACTTATATCTTTTGAGCTAAATAGTTTTGCTCTAGTGCTTCACTCATATCTTTTAGAGCACGGTGGTGATTTTATTTTGTAGAAATTGTTGATCTCTCATGCCTCACATATATCCTCTTGAGAGTCTTTTAGAATAGCATGGTAATGTGCTTTGGTTATAAAACTAGTCCTAATATGATAGGCATCCAAGATAAATGTAGTAAAAACCTTCATACAAAGTGCATTGAATATGATGAGAAGTTTGATGCTTGATGATTGTTTTGAGAAATGAGGATAGTGATATTAGAGTCATGCTAGTGGAGTTATTATGAAATTGAGAAATACTTATGTCAAAGTTTGTGATTCCCGTAGCATGCACGAATGGTGAACCTCTATGTAAGGAAGTTAGAGCATGAGGTATTTGTAGAGTGTCATCCTAGGAGCATGCGTCGATTGCTTTGTTTTGATGACTCATAAATTTTTGAAATAGTATATGAGTTCTTTATGACTAATGTTGAGTCCATGGATTATACGCACTCTCACCCTTACACCATTGCTAGCCGCTCTTGTATCGTGCATCTTTTGCCGGTACCATACACCCACTATATACCTTCCTCAAAACAGCCACCATATACCTTCCTCAAAACAGCCACTATATCTACCTATCATAGCATTTCCATAGCCATTCCGAGATATATTGCCATGCAACTTTCCACCGTTCCGTTCATATGACACGCTTCATATTGTCATATTGTCATGCATGATCATGTAGTTGACATCGTATTTGTGGCAAAGCCACCATGCATAATTATTCATACATGTCACTCTTGATTCGTTGCACATCCCGGTGCACCACCGGAGGCATTCATATAGAGTCATACTTTGTTCTAGTATCGAGTTGTAATATCGAGTTGTAAATCAATATAAGTGTGATGATCATCATTATTAGAGCATTTTCCCAAAAAAAGAGAAGGAAAGGCCAAGAAAACGAAAGGCCCCAAAAAACAGAAGAAAAAAGAAAAAAAGGAAAAGAAAAGAAAAGGGACAATGCTACTATCCTTTTCCACACTTGTGTTTCAAAGTAGCACCATGTTCTTCATGATAGAGAGTCTCATGTTTAGTCACTTTCATATACTAGTGGGAATTTTCATTATAGAACTTGGCTTGTATATTTGAACGATGGGCTTCCTCAAATGCCCTAGGTCTTCGTGAGCAAGCAAGTTGGATGCACACCCCCTTAGTTTCTTTTGTTGAGCTTTCATACAGTTTTAGCTCTAGTGCATCCGTTGCATGGAATTCCCTAGTCACTCACATTGATATCTATTGATGGGCATCTCCATAGCCCGTTGATACGCTTAGTCGATGTGAGACTATCTTCCCCCTTTTTGTCTTCTCCACAACCACCCCTCTATTTCACCTATAGTGGTATATCCACCGCTCATGCTCATGTATTGCATGAAAGTTGAAAGGTTTGAAAAAATGGAGTATGAAAACAAGTGCTTGGATGAAACCGGTGTTGTGCATGATATGAATATTTTGTGTGATGAAGAGGGAGCATAGCCAGACTATATGATTTTGTAGGGATAACTTTCTTTAGCCATGTTATTTTGAGAAGACATGATTGCTTTGTTAGTATGCTTGAAGTATAATTATTTCTTATGTCAATATAAACTTTTGTCTTGAATCTTTTGGATATGAACATTCATGCCACAATAAAAAGAATTACATTGAAAATTATGTTGGTTAGCATTCCACATAAAAAATTCTATTTTTATCATTTACCTACTCGAGGACGAGCAGGAATTAAGCTTGGGGATGCTTGATACGTCTCCAACGTATCTATAATATTTGATTGTTCCATGCTATCATTTATGATGTTTTGGATGTTTAATGGGCTTTATTATACAATATTATATTATTTTTGGGACTAACCTATTAACCCAATGGCCCAGTCCAGATTGTTGTTTTTTTGCCTATTTCAGGGTTTACGGAAAAGGAATATCAAACGGAGTCCAAACGGAATGAAACCTTCGGGAGAGATATATTTGGTGCGATATGTTCACGGGAGACTTGAGAACCACGGAATAGGGCACACGTGGTGTCCATGAGGGTGGGGGGCACGCCCCCTCCCCTTGGGTGCGCCCCCTGCCTCGTGGGCCCCATGTTGCTCCCCCGGTGCCCTCCTTCCTCCTATATATACCCATGTACCCTGAATACATCGGAGCAACAGAGAAAACCCTAATTCCACCGCCGCAACCTTCTGTTCCCGTGAGATCCCATCTTGGGGCCTGTTCCGGAGCTCCGTCGGAGGGGGGATCTTCCACGGAGTGCTTCTACATCAACACCATCGCCTCACCATGAGTAGTGAGTAGTTTACCATAGACCTTCGGGTCCATAGTTAGTACCTAGATGGCTTCTTCTCCCTTTTCGGATCTCAATACCAAGTTCTCCTCGGTCTTCGAGGAGATCTATTCGATGTAATGTTTTTGCGGTGTGTTTGTCGAGATCCGATGAATTGTGTGTTTATGATCAAGATTATCTATGAGAAATATTTGGTTCTTTTCTGAATTCTTTTATGTATGATTATAATATCCTTGCAAGTCTCTTCGAATTATCGGTTTGGTTTGGCCTACTAGATCTATAGTTCTTGCAATGGGAGAAGTGCTTGGCTTTGGGTTCAATCTTGTGGTGTCCTTTCCCTGTGACAGCAGGGGCAGCAAGGCATGTATAGTATTGTTTCCAAAAGATGGGGTTTATATCATATTGCTTTTGTTTATCCCTCTACATCATGTCATCTTGCTTAAAGCATTACTCTGTTCTTATGAACTTAATACTCTAGATGCATGCTGGATAGCGGTCAATGTGTGGAGTAGTAGTAGTAGATGTAGAATCGTTTCGGTCTACTTGTCACGAACATGATGCCTATATATAATAATCATTTCTAGATATTCTCATAATTATTCCCATTTCTATCAATTGCTCGACAGTAATTCGTTCACCCACCATAGAAATCTGCTATCATGAGAGAAGCCACTAGTGAAACCTATGGCCCCCGGGTCTATTCTCAACATATCAATCTACAATCTACTTTACTTTGTTGTTTTTACTTTCTCTTCTTATATCCAAAAATACCAAAAATATCAAACTATCATATCTATCAGATCTCACTTTCGTATGTGACCGTAAAGGGATTGACAACCCATTATCGCGTTGGCTACGAAGTTCTTATTTGTTTGTGCAGGTGCGAGGGACTCGCACGTGCTCTCCTACTGGATTGATACCTTGGTTCTCAAAAACTGAGGGAATACTTACGCTACTGTGCTGCATCACCCTTTCCTCTTCGAGGGAATGCAACGCAAGCTCGAGAAGTAGCAAGCCTCCCACAAGATTGTGGAGTTGAACCAAGGAGTTTGTAAGGGCAAGGATATCGCCTACTTCGTGAAGATCTACCGCTAGTGAGGCAAGTCCTTCGTGCGCGATGGCCATGGTGGGATAGACAAGTTTGCTTCTTCGTGGGCCCTTCGTGGGTGGAGCCCTCCGTGGACTCGCGCAGCCGTTACCCTTCGTGGGTTGAAGTCTCCATCAACTTGGATGTACGATAGCACCACCTATCGGAACCAAGACAAAAAACGTCGTTGTCTTCACTTGCGTTTGATCCTTCGAAACTCCTCCCTTTACCTTCATATGCAATTGTTTACTTTTTGCTGCTATACTCTTAAAATTGCATGTGTAGGTTGATTGCTTGACTTGTGCTAAGTTGCTAAAATCTGCCAAGAATTAAAATTGGGAAAAGGATAGATTTTTATTTGGTCAAGTAGTCTAATCACCCCCCTCTAGACATACTTTCGATCCTACAGCCTCCGTGTCCTGTCCGGAACGGTAATTGCTGCAGCTCTATCCCGTTCAAGATTACTTGATCCCTCACAATCTGCTACAGACCTAGGGTTGTCTGAATGAGATGAAGATACATCGCCTGAAGCATGAGTGTTGTCGCTGCTACTCGGCATCTACAGGGAACACATGCGAAACTCAGGAATGGAGGATAAGCATAAAACTAACAACTTGGTATCAAGCTTTCTGAACATGCCATGCTATAATTTAGAAAATGTACGGCTAATTTGTTATGTTTGTGTGACTCGGGCGCCCGCGATCTGTAAATAGGTAGTAACTTATTGGAACTAATACAACTTATATGTACTCCCTTTGTTCCTAAATATTTGTCTTTCTAGAGATCTCAACAAGTGATTACATACAGAGCAAAATGAGTGAAATTGCACTAAAAATTATGTCTATATACATCCGTATGTGGTAGTTCATTTGAAATCTCTAAAAAGACAAATATTTAGGAATGGAGGGATAGTAAGGAAGGTAGATAATGAACATATATACGCTCTCCGTTATTTTATAGCCAATTTGGGAACATACGAAACGAAATTGGAAGAGGGGTTGCGTGGAAATATGCTTCACCACGACGGAGAGCAGTAACTAATAGGCTTCTTAATGCAAACTCGGCTGGACCATAGGAGAGGCGAAGGTTACTGCATCAATATGCTCGAGGGTGGCTGGCAAGCAAATGAAGATGGCGTGGCGCGGGCTGCCGCATGTTGGGAACGACAATGAAGGTACGATGGACGCCGAAGAGCGGGCCGGAGACAAAAAATTTCGGGGTGGGGTCCTACTTCTATGACAAAAAATCATGAAAGTAAATGGGCTTTTCGTCCTGGGCAGGCTGGAGACGCAACTGCAATGCATTCTTTGGGCTGTCCATGACGGAAAAAACCGTGGTAGAAGCGAGGGCGAGGAAAATATCGGGGTGTTCCTGGTTACGGTGGGTGGTTGGGGCCGAGCGATGCACGTTTCTCTCGTACACGCACGCGCGTGGGTGCGAGGCGTTGGGCTCTAACTGAACCCGAGCGAGGCGTTGGGCTCTAATTGAACCCGAGCGATTGCACTGCAGGCTACGCATTACTAAACCCGAGCGATCGATTGATGGCTGTTAACTGAACCCGATCGAGCGATTCCTTCGCTACTGCTGCTAACTGAAGCCGATCGATGCTGCCTGTGCACGAACAGTGAGCGTTGCTGGGGGGGTTTGGATGAATAGTTCTCGGTGGGGGTGGCTGAACATGACCCTGTGGTGTTGCCTTTGCATGAACAGGACCCCGTTCGATCGAGCCGGTTGGGGCTGCATGAACAGGAATCCATGGAGGGCTGCATGAACAGGACCCCGTTCGATCGAGCCGGTTGGGGCTGCATGAACAGGAATCCATGGAGGGCTGCATGAACAGGACCACCCCATGGAGGGCTACATGAACAGTAGATAGTGGAGGGCTGGATGAACAGTAGATAGTGGAGGGCTGGATGAACAGTAGCCCGTGGAGGGGTGGTTGAACAGGAGCCCATGGAGAGGGCTGGTGGAACAGTAGTCGGTGGAGTAGCGCGCGGTGGAGGCTGAACAGTTGCAGGTGGAGGCTGGAGGAGGTCGACGGTGGATGAACAGTAGCTTGTGGAGGATGGAGGGGCTCGACGGTGGTGATGAAAAGTATCCCGCGGAGTCCCGTTTTGCGGTACACCACACCCCTCCCGATGAACAAGACCCCCGTTTCGACCGTAGCACTCCAACACAAGTCCATTTCCTCTGTTTTGCGGTACACCACACCCCTCCCGATGAACAGGATCCCCATTTCGACCGTAGCGCTCCAACACAAGTCCGTTTCCTCTTTTTTGCGGTACGCCACACCCCGATGAACAACAGGACCCCCGTTTCGATCGTAAGAGGTCTGTTTCCTCTGTTTTGCGGTACGCCAGACCCCTCCCGATGAACATGATCCCGTTTCGAACTTGGCTGGTCGAACACAAGGCTGTTTCCTCCGTTCTGCGGTATGCCAAGCCTCGTTTCCATCGGCTGTTCCGTCCAAGCCCTCCCGATGAACACGACGACGCATTCCGTTCCGACCCAACCGGTTGGCTCCCCATGAACACGAAAACGACGTTGTTTCTCCGTTTCGACCCAACCATGTATACGAGCCGTGGACGTACGTATGCGCGAGTAGGCGTTCGAGACCCTGCCCGTATGTACGTATGTGGCCATATTTTCTTTCTTGCACACTGGCCGATGTATGTACGTGTACATGCTACATGCGCGCCTCTACTATGACACGTGCGCGCCTCTACTATGACACGTGCGCACCTCAATATCGACCAGTATGTACATACACGTTCGCGACCAGAATGACAACGCTACGTACGCTTAGACCAGGTGGGTCCCGACTATCAGGCACTTCCTTGCGTGCGAAGATGTAGCTGGTGGGTCCCAGTAGTCAGGGGGCGAATTGTTTTTTTTTTGCCCGGACGCACTTCCTTGCATGCGAATATGTAGCTGGTGGGTCCCAGCAGTCAGGGGGAAACTTTTTTTTCGTGAAATACGGTGGCCCGTCCGGTGGGTCCTCGATGTCAGGTGGAGGAATAATTATTTTGCACGTAATAAGGAGGCACTTCCTTGCTGCGGCAGTGGACCCAGCTGTCAGCCTCTCCACGTACAGTACTCTTCCGATGGAAGTCGTGCCTTGACCACGTTGACCACGCCGCGCCGAGAGCACCAGGGCGGTGGACGACGGCGAGGCCAAGGAAGGCGACGACGCGGAGCCGGGGAAGACGCGGCAGTGGAAGCCCGCTCGGAGAGGAGTACGAGGGTTCACTGGTTCGGCTGCGATGTGAGGCTGATGTCGCCGCAGGGCCTGGCCAGCGGTGGGAATAGTTGGGGGCGGTGAGACCTTCGTGGCAGCACAGCCGGCGACGGGAGGCAGGAGCATGCGACACGACCGGCGCTGCTTTGGGCGGCTGGAGAAAGAAGACCAGAGGTTGAAGAAGCACTATGGCCGTTGGATGGACATCGTATGGTCACTGGAGCTAGAATCGTTCATATTGACTAAGTTGACAAAGCACTCCATCCCCGTCAACTTAGTAGGCCCACAAGTCAGCCACCCACCAAGGTGGGTCCTAACTAGCAGGGGGAGTACTCATTTTTTTGTGCGTAATAAGGTGGCACTTCCGGTGGGTCCGAGCTGACAGCAGGGGGAACGTTTTTTCGCGAAATACATTGGCCCGTCCGGTGGGTCCCAACAGTCAGGGGGGAAACATTTTTTTCGCCAAATACGGTGGCCCGTCCAGTGGGTCCCTGCTGTCAGGTGGAGGAATAATTATTTTCCGCGTAATAAAGAGGCACTTCCTTGCAGCTACTGTGGACCCAGCTGTCAGCCTCTCCACGTACAATACTCTTCTGATGGAAGTCGTTCCTTGACCACGTTGACCACGCCGCGCCGAGAGCACCAGGACGATGGAAGACGGCGAGGCCTAGGAAGGAGATGACGCGGAGCCGAGGAAGACGTGGCAGTGGATGCCCACGCGTAGAGGAGTATGAGGGTTCACTGGTTCGCTGCGGTGTGAGGCTGCCGTCGCCGCAGAATAATAGGGGGTGTGGATGAGTAGAGGGATGGCCTGGCCAGCGGTGGAGTAGTAGGGGGCGGTGAGGCCTCCGCCGCATCATAGCCGGCCACGGGAGGCAGGAGCACGAGGCACGGCCGGCTGGTTTGGACGGCTGGAGCAAGAAGACCAGAGGTTGAATAAGCACTATAGCCATTGGATAGAGATCGTACGGTCACTGGAGCTGGAATCGTGCATATTGCCTAAGTAGACAAAGCCCTCCGTCCCCGTCAACTTAGTAGGCCCACAAGTCAGCCTGTCACTATAGTGGGTCCCAGCTAGCAGGGGGAGTATTAATCTTTTTGTGCTTAATAAGGAGGCCCTTCCTTGCATGCGAAGATATAGCTGGTCGGTCCAAGCTGTCAGCGGCGGTAACGTTTTTTTGTGAAATACAGTGGCCCTTTCGGTGGGTCCCAGATGTCAGGTGGAGGAATCATTATTTTGCGCGTAATAAGGAGGCATTTCTTTGCGTGCAGCCGTGGACCCATCTGTCAGCCTCTCCACATACAGTCCACTTCAAATGCATGTCAGTCGTTGACCACGTTGACCAGGCCGCGCCAAGAGCATCCGGGCGATGGACGACGGCGAGGCCTAGGAAGGGAACGACACGGAGGGAGGGAAGACTCGGTAGTTATTTCCCAAGCGAAGGGGAGTACGACTGTACGAGGGTTCACTGGTTCGTCTGCCATCGCCGGAGAATAACAGCAGGTGTGGGTGAGTAGAGGGATGGCTAGGCTAGTGATGGGAGTACGATGGGGTGGTGAGGCCTGCGCGGCATCACATCCGGACGCGGGGAGGAGGGAGCAGGCAGTCCCGCCGGCGCTTGTTTGAGTGGCTGGAGCAGGAAGAGCAGAGATTGAAGAAGCACGACGGCCGTTGGATGGACATCCAACAATCACAGCTTGTGCGTCAACCTTTTTTTAGGAAAGCCTCAAATCTGTGGAAAACATCATACAACTCATCTACCATTATTTCTAATAATTTACAGCCCATTTGCTAATTCTTAAGGTTTTTTGGAGCCCATATTCTTTTTGTTAGCATTACAGCCCATATTGTGGCCATCGTTAAAAAATTATACGAAATTTTGCATATTTCGGTGTGGTCCGAACTATTTTTAATCCCGAAATTTCAAGTCACATCCAAACTGATTTTAAAAATAAATGTATATCAATATAAAATCCAACAAATTGTCCACGCATAAAAATCAATGCAATTTAAAATCTCGAAATGAAAAAAAGAAATTTGAAACTAATTGCCGGTTTGATGTGTTTTAAAACTATACAACCCATTTCTCATTACTGAGAGGACATTTTCTCGACCAGCCGAATGAAGCTCTCCTCGTCTTGAAACATTTGCAGCCCAGCAGGCCTGACAAAGCGACTTACTTGGCAAATCACAAAAAAACTGGGTTGTGGCCGTGGACCCAGCTGTCAGCCTCTCCACGTACAGTACTCTTCCGATGGAAGTCGGTCGTTGACCACATTGACCACGCCACGCCGAGAGCACCAAGGCGGTCGACGACGGCAAGGCCTAGGAAGGGGACGACGCGGAGCCGGGGAAGACGCGAAAGTGGATGCCTACAGGGAGAGGTGTACGAGGGATCACTGGTTCGGCTGTGGTGTGAGGCTGCCGTCGCCGCAGAATAACAAGGGGTGTGGGTGAGTGGAGGGATGGCCTGGCCGACGGTCGGAGTAGTATGGGGGCGGTGAGGCCTCCGCGGCAGCACAGCCGGCTACGGGAGGCAGGAGCAGGCAGCACGACCGGCGCTGCTTTGGGCGGCTGGAGCAAGAAGACCAGAGTTTGAAGAAGCACTAAGGCCGTTGGATGGACATCTGATACGTCTCCGTCGTATCTATAATTTTTGATTGTTCCATGCCAATATTCTACAACTTTCATATACTTTTGGCAACTTTTTATACTATTTTTTGGGACTAACATATTGATCCAGTGCGCAGTCCCAGTTCCTGTTTGTAGCGTGTTTTTTTGTTTAGCAGAATATCCATATAAAACGGAGTCCAAACGGACAAAGATTTTTTTGGAATATATGTGAATTTTGGGAAGCGAAACTAACAGGAGACGATGCCCGAGTGGGCCACGAGGGTGGGGTGCGCGCCCCCTGCCCAGGGCGCGCCCTGGGCCCTCGTGGCCACACCGTAAGGCAGTTGATGCCCTTCTTTCGGCTCAAGAAAGCTAATTTCCGGATAAAAATCATGTCAAAATATGAGCGCAATTGGAGTTACGGATCTCCGGGAATTTAAGAAACGGTGAAGGGCCAGAATCTGGGAACACAGAAATAGAGAGAGACAGAGAGACATATCCAATCTCAGAGGGGCTCTCGCCCATGCGCCACCATGGAGGCCATGGACCAGAGGGGAAACCCTTCTCCCACCTAGGGAGAAGGTCAAGGAAGAAGAAGAAGTAGGGGGGCTTTCTCCCCCTCGCTTCCGATGGCACCGGAGTGCCACCGGGGCCATCATCGCGTGACGGCGATCTACACCAACACCTCCGTCATCTTCACCAACATCTCCATCACCTTCCCCCATCTATCTACAGCGGTCCACTCTCCCGCAACCCGTTGTACCCTCTACTTGAACATGCTGCTTTATGCTTCATATTATTATCCAATGATGTGTTGCCATCCTATGATGTCTGATTAGATTATCGTTGTCCTATCGGTGATTGGTGAATTGCTATGATTGATTTAAATTGCTTGTGGTTATGTTGCTGTCCTTTGGTGCCCATCATATGAGCGCGCGCGTGGATCACACCATAGGGTTTGTTGTATGTTGATAGGACTACGTATTGGAGGGCAAGAGTGACAGAAACTTCAACCTAGCGTAGAAATTGATGCATACAGGATTGAAGGGGGGCCAATATATATTAATGCTATGGTTGGGTTTTACCTTAATGAACCTTAGTAGTTGCGGATGCTTGCTAATAGTTCCAATCATAAGTGCATAGAATTCCAAGTAAGGGATGACATGCTAGCTGTGGCCTCTCCCACATAAAACTTGATATCGGTCTAGTAACGTAGTCAATTGCTTAGGGGCAATTAAGCAACTCCTACCACCACTTTTCCACACTCGCTATCACTAAATTTATTGTTACTTTATCTTAACAGCCCCTAGTTTAGATTTGTGTGCTCTTTATATTCTTGCAAACCTATCCCACAAAAACCACGAAGTACTTCTAGTTTATACTTGTTCTAGGTAAAGTAAACGTCAAGCGTGCGTAGAGTTGTATCGGTGGTCGATAGAACTTGAGGGAATATTTGTTCTGCCTTTAGCTCCTCGTTGGGGTTCGACACTCTTACTTATCGAAAGAGGCTACAACTGATCCCCTGCACTTGTGGGTTATCAAGACCTTTTTCTGGCGCCGTTGCCGGGGAGCAATAGCATGGGGTGAATATTCTCGTGTGTGCTTGTTTGCTTTATCACTAAGTAGATTTTATTTGCTATCCTAAGTTGTTTTCAATCTTTAGTTATGGGTAGGAAATGCAAATTACCAAAAAAGTTGGTGGTACCTGCTGAACTAATGGTTGAAGAACCACTCAAAATCAATCACACTCCTGATGCTTTTTACTTGGATCATCTTCGATCCCTATGTGCTCGTGCTGAAACCCCAACGAGCAAATCTTTAGATGAGCATGCTTGTTATGTGCGACACCGCATATCTGATAAAGGGAAACTTTTACTGGAACAAATTCATCGTTTGCAATGCCATGCTTGGAATTTATGTGAAATATATGATTTTACTTGTTGTTCTGAAGACCCTAAGAAACACCTTCCCTACCAATGTGAGTTTAGTGTTAATGGAATCGTATCTTCATATGCTAAGGGTGTCTATAGTTACTATGATGTTCAACAAATTGAAGAATTTGTCGCTTTTAAGGGTGCTTATGAAATTGCTTCTTTGATTGAAAAGTATGATGCTACTCTTTACAAATCTGAAATTTTGCCATATTTAAATATTGTTATGATAATTATGCTTCTAATGCCTATGTTAAACCATATACTGAGGACTCCTCCGTTGTCCAAGAAGAGACTAATATTTTGCAGGAGTCTATGGAAGAAGAAATTAATGACATTGTGAGCTCATCGGATGAAAAAGATGAGGAGGAGAGCGAAGAACAAAAGGAGGAAGAGCGGATTGATCACCCGTTCCCACCTTCTAATGAGAGTAACTCTTTATCTCATACATTGTTTAATTTCCCTTCGTGTTTACCGAAGGATGAATGCTATGATGATTGTTATGATCCCGTTGATTCTTTTGAAATATCCCTTTTTGATGATGCTTTCTATGCTTGTGGCCAAGATGCCAATATGAATTATGCTTATGGAGATGAACTTGCTATAGTACCTTATGTTAAACATGAGATGTCGCTATTGCACCCACACATGATAGTCCTATTATCTTTTCGAATTCTCCAAACTACACTATATTGGAGAAGTTTGCACTTATTAAGGATTATATTGATGGGTTGCCTTTCTACAATACACATGATGATTTTGATGAGGGTAATATGCATGTGCTTGCTGCTCCTACTTGCAATTATTATGTGGGAGGAACTACATCTCCGCCTCTCTATGTTTCCGACACGATAAAATTGTAAGAAACTGCTTATACTATGCATTGGCCTTTACTTGATGTGCATGAATTGTTCTTTTATGACATGCCGATACATAGGAAGAGAGTTAGACTTTGTTGTTGCATGATATATATCATTTTGTGCTCACTACTAAATGCCAAATCATTGCTAATTAGAATTGGCTTTGATATACCTTGGGATCCGGGTGGATCCATTACTTGAGTACTATATACCTAGCCTAATGGCTTTAAAGAAAGCGCTGCTAGGGAGACAACCCAGAAGTTTTAGAGAGTTATTTCTGTTGTGTGCTTTTATAAAGTTTTAAAACAAAAAAATAAAGAGGGGAACCTAACACTTTTTTCAAAAAGAAAAGCGAAAGTAAGAAGGACGAGCACCGTTGAAATGGGGGAGCTCCTTGAACTTTGTTCATGCCAATGGAAACTTTGTAAATCTTGAATTACAAAAACTTTTCATCAAAAATAATTATCCCCTTGTACAATTCCATTGTATTATAAAAATAATGTGCCAAGGTTTGCCTTTAGGATGTTTACAATGCTTGTTGGTTTGTGCGGTGCAGGACATAAACTTTGGCTGTAGTGCGCGATTTTACATTTTTTGCTGGAACGTCAAATGGTTCTGAAACATTTTGCACTGTCTTTATATAAATGTTTTTGATTTTTCCTAATTTTGGCAGAATTTTTCAAGTATCAGAAGTATGGTGAATGTTCAGATTATTATAGACTATTCTGTTTTAGACAGATTCTGTTTTTGATGCATAGTTTGCTTGTTTTGATGAAACTATCAATTTCTATCAGTGGATTAAGCCATGGAAAAGTTATATTACAGTAGATACAATGCAAAAACAAAATATGAATTGGTTTACAATGGTACTTAGAGTAGTGATTTGCTTTATTATACTAACGAATCTTACCGAGTTTTCTGTTGAAGTTCTGTGTGGATGAAGTGTTCGAAGATCGAGGAGGTCTCGATGTGAGGAGAAGAAGGAGAGGCAAGAGCTCAAGATTGGGGATTCCCAAGGCACCCCAAGTAAATATTCAAGGAGACTCAAGCGTCTAAGCTTGGGGATGCCCCGGAAGGCATCCCCTCTTTCTTCAACAAGTATCAGTATGTTTTCGGATTCGTTTCATTCATGTGATATGTGCAATTGTTGGAGCGTCGTGTGCTTTCTATTTTTCCTTTTAATAAATGCAGCATGCTGGTATGAGATAGTCCTTGCTTGATTTATAGAATGCTCTTTGCACTTCACTTATATCTTTTGAGTATGGCTTTATAGAATACTTCATGTGCTTCACTTACATCATTTGAAGTTTGGATTGCATGTTTCTCTTCACATAGAAAACCGCCATTTGTAGAATGCTCTTTTGCTTCACTTATAATTGTTAGAGATGGGCATAAATTTTGTAGAAAGAATTAAAACTCTTTTGCTTCACTTATATCTATTTAGAGAGTTGACAGGAATTGGTCATTCACATGGTTAGTCATACAATCCTACATAAACTTGTAGATCGCTGAATACGATATGTTTGATTCCTTGCAATAGTTTTGAGATATAAAGATGGTGATATTAGAGTCATGCTAGTGGGTAGTTGTGGATTGTAGAAATACTTGTGTTATGGTTTGTGATTCCCGTAGCATGCACGTATGGTGAACCGTTATGTGACGAAGTTGAAGCATGATTTATTTATTGAGTGTCATCCTTTGTGTGGAGGTCGGGGGCGCGCGATGGTTAACTCCTACCAACCTCCCCCCTAAGAGAATGCGTGTAGTACTTGGTTTCGATGGCTAATAAATTTTTCCAATAAGTATGTGAGTTCTTTATGACTAATGTTGAGTCCATGGATTATACGCACTCTCACCCTTCCACCATTGCTATCCTCTCTTGTAGCGCGCAACTTTCACCGGTACCATACACCCACCATATACCTTCCTCAAAACAGCCACCATACCTACCTATTATGGCATTTCCATAGCCATTCCGAGATATATTGCCATGTAACTCCACCGTTCCATTTATTATGACATGCACCATCATTGTCATATTGCCTTGCATGATCGTAAGATAGCTAGTATGATGTTTCCATGGCTTGTCCGTTTTTTGATTTCATTGCTACGCTAGATCATTGCACATCCCAGTACACTGCCGGAGGCATTCACATAGAGTCATATTTTGTTCTAGCTTCGAGTTGTAACCTTTGAGTTGTAAGTAAATAAAAGTGTGATGATCTTTATTATTAGAGCATTATCCCATGTTAGGAAAGGGCAAATAAAAAAATATGGCCTGAAAAAATAGAGAGGGGCTAAAAAAAAGAGAAAGCCCCTCCAAAAAAAAACAATAAAAGAGAGAAATGAGAGAAGGGACAATGCTACTATCCTTTTCCACACTTGTGCTTCAAAGTAGCACCATGATCTTCATAATAGAGAGTCTCTTGTTTTGTCACTTCCATATACTAGTGGGAATTTTTCGTTATAAAACATGGCTTGTATATTCCAACGACGGGCTTCCTCAAATGCCCTAGGTCTTCATGAGCAAGCAAGTTGATGCACACCCACTAGTTTTCTTTTGAAATTTCATACACTTATAGCTCTAGTGCTTCCGTTACATGGCAATCCCTACTCACTCACATTGATATCGATTGATGGACATCTCCATAGTCCATTGATTTGCCTAGTTGATGTGAGACTTTCTCCCACCTTTTGTGTATCACCACCTTCTATTCCACCCATAGTGCTATGTCCATGGCTCACACTCATGAATTGCGTAAAAGTTGAAAAGGTTTGAGAATACTAAAGTATGAAACAATTGCTTGGCTAAAACCGGGGTTGTGCATGATTTAAATACTTTGTGTGGTGAAGATGGAGCATAGCCAGACCATATGATTTTGTAGGGATAAATTTCTTTGGCCATGTTATTTTGAAGAGACATGATTGCTTTATTAGTATGCTTGAAGTATTATCGTCCTAATTTCAAATGATAGACTATTGCTTTCAATCACTCATGTCTTAATATTCATGCCATGATTAGATTACATGATCAAGATTATGCTAGGTAGCATTCCACATAAAAAATATCTTTTTTATCATTTACCTACTCGAGGACGAGCAGGAATTAAGCTTGGGGATGCTGATATGTCTCCTTCGTATCTATAATTTTTTATTGTTCCATGCCAATATTCTACAACTTTCATATACTTTTGGCAACTTTTTATACTATTTTTTGGGACTAACATATTGATCCAGTGCGCAGTGCCAGTTCCTGTTTATTGCATGTTTTTTGTTTCGCGGAATATCCATATCACACGGAGTCCAAACGGAATAAAAACGGACGGAGATTTTTTTTTGGAATATATGTGAATTTTGGGAAGCGAAACTAACAAGAGACGATGCCCGAGTGGGCCATGAGGGTGGGGGCGTGCCCCCCTGCCCAGGGCGCGCCCTGGGCCCTCGTGGCCACACCGTAAGGAGGTTGATGCCCTTCTTTTGCCGCAAGAAAAATAATTTCAAAGATGAGCCCAATCGGAGTTACGGATCTCCGCGAATTTAAGAAACGGTGAAGGGCTAGAATCTGGGAACGCAGAAACAGAGAGAGACAGAGAGACAGATCCAATCTCGGAGGGGCTCTCGCCCCTCTGCCGCCATGGAGGCCATGGACTAGAGGGGAAACCCATCTCCCACCTAGGGAGAAGGTCAAGGAAGAAGAAGAAGGAAGGTTGCTCTCTCCCCCTTGCTTTCGGTGGCACCGGAGTACCACCGGGGCCATCATCGTGTGACGACGATCTACACCAACACCTCTGTCATCTTCACCAACATATCCATCACCTTCCCCCATCTATCTACATTGGTCAACTCTACCGCAACCCGCTGTACCCTCTACTTGAACATGGTGCTTTATGCTTCATATTATTATCCAATGATGTGTTGCCATCCTATGATGTTTGAGTAGATTATCGTTGTCCTATCGGTGATTGGTGAATTGCTATGATTGATTTAAATTGCTTGTGGTTATGTTGCTGTCCTTTGGTGCCCATCATATGAGCGCGCGCGTGGATCACACCATAGGGTTAGTTGTATGTTGATAGGACTACGTATTGGAGGGCAAGAGTGACAGAAACTTCAACCTAGCGTAGAAATTGATGCATACGAGATTGAAGGGGTACCAATATATCTTAATGCTATGGTTGGGTTTTACCTTAATGAACGTTAGTAGTTGCGGATGCTTGCTAATAGTTCCAATCATAAGTGCGTAGAATTCCAAGTAAGGGATGACATGCTAGCAGTGGCCTCTCACACATAAAACTTGCTATCGGTCTAGTAACGTAGTCAATTGCTTAGGGGCAATTTCGCAACTCCTACCACCACTTTTCCACACTCGCTATCACTAACTTTATTGTTACTTTATCTTAACAGCCCCTATTTTATATTTTCGTGCTCTTTATATTCTTGCAAACCTATCCCACATTAACCACAAAGTACTTGTAGTTTCATACTTGTTCTAGGTAAAGTAAACGTCAAGCGTGCGTAGAGTTGTATCGGTGGTCGATAGAACTTGAGGTAATATTTGTTCTGCCTTTAGATCCTCGTTGGGTTTGACACTCTTACTTATCGAAAGAGGCTACAACTGATCCCCTACACTTGTGGGTTATCAACATCGTACGGTCATTGGAGCTAGAATCATTCATATTGACTAAGTTGACAAAGCCCTCCGTCCCCGTCAACTTCCCACCGTGGTGGGTCCCAGCTGGCAGGGGGTATTCATTTTTTTGTGCGCAATAAGGAGGCACTTCCTTGCATGCGAAGACATAGTTGGTGGGTCCGACCTGTCAGCAGAGGGAACATTTTTTTGAGGATCCATATGTTTCAAGTTATGGTTAGGTTTACCTTAATACTTCTTTTGTAGTTGAGGATGCTTGCATTAGAAGTTAATCATAAGTGGGAGGCTTGTCCAAGTAAGGACAGCACCCAAGCACCGGTCCACCCACATACCAAGTTATCAAAGTACCGAACGCGAATCAGATGATCGTGATGAAAACTAACTTGACGATAATTCCCATGTGTCCTCGGGAGCGTTTTCCTTTATATAAGAGTTTGTCCAGGCTTGTCCTTTGCTACAAAAAGGATTGGGCCACCTTGCTACACCTTATTTACTTTTACCTTTTGTCACTTGCTACCAATTATCTTATCACAAAACTATGTGTTACCTATAATTTCAGTGCTTGCAGAAAATACCTTACTGAAAACTGCCTATCATTTTCTTCTACTCCTCGTTGGGTTCGACACTCTTACTTATCGAAAGGACTACGATAGATCCCCTACACTTGTGGGTCATCAAGACTCTTTTCTTGCGCCATTTCCGGGGAGTGAAGCTCCTTTGGTAAGGAAAAATTTTATATAGTGTGCTGAATTTTATTGTCACTTGTTACTATGGCTCAAAATCCTTTGAGGGGCATGTTTGGGGTATCTTCACCCCGATCAGAAGAGCAAAGAGTTGCTCCTCAACCTACTGCACCTATTGAAAATGTTTTCTTTGAGATTCCTTGAGGGTATGATAGAGAAACTGCTTGAAAATCCTTTTACAGGAGATGGAACACTGCATCCCGATTTACATCTAATCTATGTGGATGAAGTTTGTGGATTATTTAAGCTTGCAGGTGTGCCCGAGGATGTTACCAAGAATAAGGTCTTCCCTTTATCTTTGAAGGGAGATGCATTGACATGGTTTAGGCTATGCGATGATATGGGATCATGGAACTATAATCGTCGGAAGTTGGAATTTCATCAGAAGTTCTACCCTATGCACCAGGTTCATCGTGATCGTAATTATATTAATAATTGCTGGCCTCGCGAAGGATAAAGCATCGCTCAAGCTTGGGGGAGGCTTAAGTCAATGTTATATTCATGCCCCAATCATGAGCTCTCAAGAGAAATGACCATTCAAAAATTTATGCTCAGCTTTCTCTTAATAATCGCTGCATGCTTGATACTTCTTGTTCTGGTTCTTTTATGATCAAGACTATTGAATTCAAATGGGATTTATTGGAAAGAATTAAACGCAACTCTGAAGATTGGGATCTCGACGAAGGTAAGGAGTCAGGTATGACCCCTAAGTTTGATTGTGTTAAAGCTTTTATGGATACCGATGTTTTCCGTGAGTTTAGCACTAAATATGGACTTGACTCTGAGATAGTAGCTTCTTTTTGTGAATCTTTTGGTACTCATGTTGATCTCCCCAAGGAGAAGTTTTTTAAATACCATCCCCTTATTGAAGTAAAAGTAGTTGAACCTATTAAAGTTGAAGAAAAGACTATCACTTATAATGTTGATCCTATTATACCTACCGTTTATATTGAGAAACCACCTTTCCCTATTAGGATAAAGGATCATGCTCAAGCTTCAACTGTAGTTCGTAAGAGTAATACTAGAACACCTACACCCTCTGAGCAAATTAAAGTTGAACCTAGTTTTGCTATGGTTAAAGATCTCTTGGTAGAAGATTTAGATGGACATGTTATTTACCTCCAAGAAGAGTCTGCTAGAATAGCCAAATCCAATGCTAGGAGCAAACATAGACCTATTGTGGGCATGCCTGTCATCTCTGCTAAGATAGGAGGTCATTGTTACCATGGTTTATATGACGTAGGTGCTAGTGCGAGTATTATCCCTCTTGATTTGTATAACGAAATTATGCATGATATTGCACCTATGAGTTAGAAGGGATTGATGTTACTATTAAGCTTGCTAATAGATACACTATTTCACAAGTTGGGATTGTTAGAGATATTGAAGTCTTGTGTGGGAAGGTTAAATACCCTGCTGATTTTCTTGTTCTTAGTTCCCCACAAGATGAATTATGTCCCATTATATTTGGTAGACCCGTCTTGAATACTGTTAATGACAAGATAGACTGCGTGAAAGACATTGTTACTGTTGGATTAGGGGATATATCTCATGATTTTAACTTTACTAAATTTCGTAGACAACCCCTTGAAAAGGCACCACCAAGTAAGGATGAAATTATTGGTCTTGCTTCTATTGCCGTGCCACCTAATGATCCTTTAGAACAATACTTGCTCGACCATGAAAATGATATGCATATGAATGAGAGAAGGGAAATCGATGAAATATTTCTTAAACAGGGGCCCGTATTAAAAACAACTTGCCTGTTGAAATACTAGGGGATCCTCCACCACCCAAGGGCGATCCCGTGTTTCAACTTAAACATTTACCTGATATCTTAAGTATGTTTATCTTGATGAAAAGAAGATATATCCTGTTATTATTAGTGCTAACCTTTCAGAGTAGGAAGAAGAAAAACTATTGAAAACTCTGAAGAAGCACCGAGCTCCTATTGGATATACTCTGGATGATCTTAAGGGCATTAGTCCCACTATATGCCAACACAAGATAAATTCGGAGGAAAATGCTAAACCCGTTATTGATCATCAGCGACGATTATATCCTAAGATGAAAGAAGTGGTAAGGAAGGAAATACTAAAGCTCCTAGAGGCAGGTATTATCTATCCAGTTGCTGATAGCCAGGGGGTAAGTCTTGTCCATTGTGTCCCTAAGAAAGGAGGTATGACTGTCATTCCTAATGATAAAGATGAATTGATCCCGCAAAGGATAGTTATAGGTTATAGGATGGTAATTGATTTCCGTAAGTTAAATAAAGCTACTAAGAAAGATCATTACCCCTTTCCACTTATTGATCAAATGCTAGAAATGTTACCCAAACATACTCATTTCTGCTTTCTAGATGGTTATTCTGGTTTCTCTCAAATACCTGTGTCAAAAGGGGATCAAGAAAATACCACTTTTACTTGTCCTTTCGGTACCTTTGCTTATAGATGTATGCCTTTTGGTTTATGTAATGCACCTTCTACCTTTCAAAGATGCATGATGGCTATATTCTTTGATTTTTGTGAAAAGATTGTTGAGGTTTTCATGGATGATTTTTCCGTTTACAGAACTTCTTTTGATGATTGCTTAAGCAATCTTGATCGAGTTTTGCAGAGATGTGAAGACACCAATCTTGTCTTGAATTGGGAGAAGTGCCACTTTATGGTTAATGAAGGCATTGTCTTGGGACATAAAATTTCTGAAAGAGGTATTGAAGTTGACAAAGCTAAAGTTGATGCTATTGAAAAGATGCCATGCCCAAAGGACATCAAAGGTATATGAAGTTTCCTTGGTCACGCCGGGTTTTATAGGAGGTTCATAAAGGACTTCTCCAAAATCTCCAGGCCTCTGACTAATCTCGTACAAAAGGAAATTCCATTTGTCTTTGATGATGATTGTCTAGAATCATTTGAAATACTTAAGAAAGCATTGATCTCTGCACCTATTGTCCAGCCTCCTGACTGGAATTTACCCTTTAAGATTATGTGCGATGCTAGTGATTATGCTATAGGAGCTGTTCTAGGGCAAAGAGTTGATAAGAAATTGAATGTTATCCAATATGGTAGTTAAACTCTAGATAGTGCCCAAAGAAATTATGCCACTACTGAGAAAGAATTTTTAGCAGTTGTATTTGCTTGTGATAAGTTTAGACCCTATATTGTTGATTCTAAAGTAACTATTCGCACTGATCATGCTGCTATCAAATACCTCACGGAAAAGAAAGATGCTAAACCTAGACTTATTAGATGGGTTCTCTTGATGCAAGAATTTGATTTGCATATTATTGATAGAAAGGGAGCTGAGAACCCCGTTGCAGACAACTTGTATAGGTTACAAAATGTACTTGATGACCCACAACCTATTGATGATAGCTTTCCTGATGAACAACTAGCTGTCATAAATACTTCTCGTACTGCTCCATGGTATGCTGATTATGCTAATTATATTATTGCTAAGTTTATACCTCCTAGCTTCACATACCAGCAAAAGAAAAAGTTCTTCTATGATTTGAGACATTACTTCTGGTATGAGCCACATCTTTATAAAGAAGGAGTAGATGGTATTATTAGACGTTGTGTACCTGAGCATGAACAGGAACAGATCCTACGCAAGTGCCACTCCGAAGCTTATGGAGGACACCATGCGGGAGATAGAACTGCACACAAGGTATTGCAATCCGTTTTTTATTGGCCTACTATCTTCAAGGATGCCCATAAGTTTGTCTTATCTTGTGATGAATGTAAAAGAATTGGTAATATTAGTAGGCGTCAAGAAATGCCTATGAATTATTCACTTGTTACTGAACCATTTGATGTTTGGGGCTTTAATTATATGGGACCGTTTCCTGCCTCTAATGGGTACACACATATTTTAGTTGCTGTTGATTACGTTACTAAGTGGGTAGAAGCTATTCCAACTAGTAGTGCTAATCATAACACCTCTATTAAGATGCTTAAAGAAGTTATATTTTCGAGGTTTGGAGTCCCTAGATATCTAATGACTGATGGTGGTTCACACTTTATTCATGCTGCTTTTCGTAAGATGCTTGCAAAGTATGATGTCAACCATAGAATTGCATCCCCCTATCACCCACAGACTAGTGGTCAAGTTGAACTAAGTAATAGGGAGTTGAAACTAATCTTGCAAAAGACAGTTAATAGGTCTAGGAGGAATTGGTTCAAGAAACTTGATGATGCATTATGGGCCTATAGAACTGCATACAAAAATCCTATGGGTATGTCTCCATACAAGATGGTGTATGGAAAATCTTGTCACTTACCTCTTGAGCTAGAACATAAGGCATATTGGGCTATTAAAGAGATCAATTATGATTTCAAACTTGCCGGTGAGAAGAGGTTATTTGACATTAGCTGTCTCGATGAATGGAGAACCCAAGCTTATGAGAATGCCAAATTTTTTTAAGAAAGAGTTAAAAGATGGCATGACAAAAGGATACAAAAGCGTGAGTTTAACGTAGGTGATTATGTATTGCTATACCACTCTCGTTTAAGATTTTTTGCAGGAAAACTTCTCTCCAAGTGGGAAGGACCTTACGTTATCGAGGAGGTTTATCGTTCCAGTGCCATAAAAATCAACAACTTCGAAGGCACACATCCGAAGGTGGTGAACGGTCAAAGAATCAAACATTATATCTCTGGTAATCCTATAAATGTTGAAACCAATATTATTGAAACCGCAAACCCGGAGGAATACATAAGGGACACTTTCCAAAACGATTCAGCCCCCGAAAAGGAAGAGGTATGTGATACGGTTAGTAAACCGACTCCAAAATAGTTCTAAAGGCAATTTTCTCCATTTTGGAATATTTAGAAAAATAGAAAAATAAGCTGCAGTCCGAAAGAGACACGGGCCATCCACGAGGGTGGAGGGCGCGCCCCCCTTCCCAGGGCGTGCCCCCTGCCTCGTGGGCATCCCGTGTGTCCCCTGGACTCCGTTTTCTTGAGGGTTACTCCTTTTGGTCGGTAAAAATTCATTATATATACTTCCGAAGGTTTTGACCTCTGTATCATGCAAAAATCCTCTGTTTTCGTTTCGAGCTGCTGTTTTTGACAGATCTAGACCATCATGGCGTCCTCCAACACCCCCAAGGACAAGTTCTTCGAGAAGGTCATCAACCCCTACCTTGCGGAGGTGCTGCACCACCCTAAAACCATGGAGTTGCATGAGGGGGTCCTGCACATCTGTGATGTTGAGGGGCTGAGGAGGACCGGAAGCATGGAGACAAGACTTGAAGCAATGGAGCAGCAAGTTTTCAAGTGCCAAGGTATGGTGGAACGAGGACTCAACGCCAACCACATGATGATCTCGGAGCTTGCCAACAACCTCAAGCTGGACTCGAGGATCTTTGGGGAAGCTATCTCCAATCTTCAAGAGAAGATCAAACACCTCCAAGCCCAGATTTATGACCTGCAAAACCAAAACTGTGAGTATGAATATAGATTCAAGAAGATGAGTTTGGATGCAGATTTGACTATCCCGGAGACTCGATCATCCTTCTACGATGGTGAACCCATGCCGTGGAAGGTGGACAACAATCCTACATCATCAACAACTCCATCACCACCGCCCTCGAAGAAGGAGACATAATCATATGGGTATGGGCACTCCCCTTGGCAACTGCCAAGCTTGGGGGAGTGACCCCGGTATCGTATCACCATCACTCCTATCTTTCCCGTTTTACTTAGTTCGATCCTTTTGGTAGTATCTTGATCTAGTAGAATAAAGTTAGCATGATCTAGTTGTGAGCTTTTGCTTTGTGAGCTTTACTCTTTGTAATCGAGTCCGTGAGTTATATAATAAAGTTTAGTGTTGAGTCAAGGGCTTGATTTCCTCACTTGGGTCATGATAAAAAGAAAGAAAACATAAAGAGTATCAAAGAGATCATATCGATCTTATGGGAAGTAATGACTTCACATACAAGAGTATGATAAATAAAAGTTGTTGGGAGTTCACAAACATAGTTTTGGTCATCGTTGCAATTAATAGGAAGTAATGAAAGAAGAGAGGCTTCACATACAAATATACTATCTTGGACATCTATTATGATTGTGAGCACTCATTAAAGTATGGCATGCTAAAGAGTTGACGTTGGACAAGGAAAACAACATAATGGGTTATGTCCTCTTATATCCGAAATAAAGTATATTGTCATGGATCATCCAACATGTTGAGCTTGCCTTTCCCCCTCATGCTAGCCAAAACTCCTCGCACTAAGTACATATACTACTTGTGCTTCCATATATCCTTAAATCCAGTTTTGCCATGAGAGTCCACCATACCTACCTATGGATTGAGAAAGATCCTTCCAAGTAAGTTGTCATGTTGCAAACTCGCTAAAATATGTATGATTTATTAGTGTGGGAGAAATTAGCTTTATACGATATTGTGATATGGAAGTAATAAAAGCGACGGACTGCATAATAAAGGTCTATATCACAAGTGACAATATAAAGTGAAGTTCTTCAATGCTAAGACTTTGTGCATCCAACCATAAAAACACACGACAACCTCTGCTTCCCTCTGCGAAAGGTCTATCTATTTTTCTTGCCTTATAAGTGTCAAGGTGAAATCCACTTTTCCTTTTTACATTTTATCCTTTGGCAAGTACATTTTGTTGGAAAGATCCTGACATATATACCCACTTGGATGTAAGTTTTCATGATCTATTAGTGTTGACATTACCCTTGAGGTAAAAGGTTGGGAGGCAACACCATAAGCCCCTATCTTTCTGTGTGTCCGATTAAAATCCATAAACATAAGTATTGCGTGAGTGTGAGAAATTATGAAAGATTATACGATAGTTGAGTATGTAGGCTTGCTGAAAAGCTCTTATATTGACTCTTTCCGATGTTACGATAAATTGCAATTGCTTCAATGACCGAGATCAAAGTTTGTTAGTTTCCAATGAAGTTTATGATTCATACTTGATATTGTGGATGAATTGTTACTTTAGCATAAGAATCATACGAATATATTTATATAAGTTGCTGTTACGATAATGATCATGATGCCATCATGTCTGTATTTTGTTTTTATCGACACCTCTATCTCTAAACATGTGGACATATTTTTCGATATCGGCTTTCGCTTGAGGACAAGCACAGTCTAAGCTTAGGGGAGTTGATACGTCCAATTTGCATCATGCTTATATTATGATATTTATTGCATTATGGGATGCTATTACTTGTTTTGTCACAATACTTATGCCTTTTCTCTCTTATTTTACAAGGTTTACATGAAGAGGGAGAATGTCGGCAGCTGGAATTCTGGGCTAGAAAAGGAGCAAACTCTGGAAACCTATTCTGCACAACTCCAAAAGCCCCGAAATTCAACAAAACTTCATTTCGGAAAATATAAAAAATATCTAGCAAAGAAGTCCACGAGGGGGCCACCGGCTGTCCACGAGGGTGGGGGGCGCGCGCCCCCTGCCTCACGGGCCAGTCGGAAGGCCCCCGATGCCCATCTTCTCCTATATGAGGTGTTTTGACCTGAAAAAAATCATAAGGAGGCTTTCGGGACCAGACGCCGCCGTCTCGAGGCGGAACCGAGGCGGAAACCAATCTAGGGCTCCGGCAGAGCTGTTCTGCCGGGGATACTTCCCTCCGGGAGGGGGAAATCATCACTGCCGTCATCACCAACAACTCTCCCATCTTGGGGAGGGCTATCTTCATCAACATCTTCACCAGCACCATCTCCTCTCAAACACTTGTTCATCTCTTGTATCCAATCTTTGTACCCAAACCTCATATTGGTACATGTGGGTTGCTAGTAGTGTTGATTACTCCTTGTAGTTGATGCTAGTCGGTTTATTTGGTGGAAGATCATATGTCCAGATCCATTATGCGTATCAATACCCCTCTGGTCATGAACAATATTATGTCTTGTGAGTAGTTACTTTTGTTCGTGAGGACATGGGAGCAGTCTTGCTATTAGTAGTCATGTGAATTTGGTCTTCGTTTGATATTTTGATGAGATGTATGTTGTCTCTCCTCTAGTGGTGTCAAGTGAACGTCGACTACATGCCACTTCACCATTATTTGGGCCTAGAGGAAGGCATTGTGAAGTAATAAGTAGATGATGGGTTGCTAGAGTGACATAAGATTAAACCCTAGTTTATGCGTTGCTTCGTAAGGGGCTGATTTGGATCCATATGTTTTAGGCTATGGTTAGGTTTACCTTAATACTTCTTTTGTAGTTGCAGATGCTTGCATTAGAGGTTAATCATAAGTGGGAGACTTGTCCAAGTAAGTACAGCACCCAAGCACCGTTCCACCCACATACCAAGTTATCAAAGTACCAAACATGAATCAGATGATCGTGATGAAAACTAGCTTGACGATGATTCCCATGTGTCCTCGGGAGCGTTTTCCTTTATATAAGAGTTTGTCCAGGCCTGTCCTTTGCTACAAAAAGGATTGGGCCACCTTGCTGCACCTTATTTACTTTTACCTTTTGTCACTTGCTGCCAATTATCTTATCACAAAACTATCTATTACCTATAATTTCAGTGCTTGCAGAAAATACCGTACTGAAAACTGCCTATCATTTCCTTCTACTCCTCGTTGGGTTCGACACTCTTACCTATCGAAAGGACTATGATAGATCCCCTACACTTGTGGGTCATCATAAGACCCCCTATGTTGTCCATGTGTTGTAATGATCCGATTTTTTTAGGCGAGGTAATCCTCAGTACTTGTATGATTTACATAAGGTGAACTGTTTTTCGTGTGAGCATATTGTATTGGATGAAATAACTGTTTGACTCAAAGTGTATCCAACCTACTGAATTCGAAGATCACGGCATTTCTAAATCATAATCATATATAAAGGTGGAATAAATCTTTTATGTGATTTTGAAGAAATAAATAAAAAAATATAGAATTATCTGTGGATATTCATAATCGAATAAAAATTGGATTTGGATTTTGTTGCCAGGGCCCAGGGCAAACGTGGATGCTAATTCTCCCAAGTTTTTAACGAAGCGGCTAAACACCCACTATCATTTGTGGGCTGCCCGAAGCAAGTGTTTGCGAGATGGAAATTATTGTCCACCCTGACACTTGACATCCTTATCGACCGGGTTTACACTGCTGTCGATAGGGCTAGACTAGTAACTTCAATCAGACGTGACACGACGGCCTCTGAGCCCATTCAGACACGGTGGGCACCAAATGTGGGCGGAAAAACACATTTGATTCAAGCTCGTCTGAAAGACATGTGTCTCTCCCTCCATTTCCCCATTCATTCACGGTGGGCGGTAAAACAAACTCTCCTCGTCCGAAATCGATGTAGGCTAATATTTTACATAGGGGCAGATGTGTAACTTCCCTCAGACGTGACACAACCGCCCTACCTGTCAGCCCCGTTCATACATCATGGGCGCCAACCCGGCCGTCTGCCATCTATTTCGGCAAATATTTGGGAGATGCGAGATTACCGTCCTATCCCCAACCGACGTGATGTCCAAAATTTTAAACGAGGGATAATTTCGTAACTTTGCCACATTTCAGACATGCGCGTCCCAAAGTTTGAGATCCCCCCTCCCCCTCCATTTCCCCATTCATACACCATCGGCGCCACCACAACCTCCCCAATGTGGCCAGCCTCCTCCATCCGCCACCCCATCCTCCACCTTACCGGAGCCGCTACCCCTACCCCGTCGTCCACTCCAAGAGATGGACGTCTCTCATCCACGGCGTCGGACCAGGATCCTTTCATTGCTTTGTCTCGCTTCATCAGCGCCGTCGTCCACTTTGCCGTTGCCGCTCCTACGACCGCCTCGTCCACGGCAACATGATTTATCCCCCAACCCGGCCGTCTGCCATCTAAAGTCTTCTTCCCCGCCGCCGACAGCCATCGCACCCGCAACACCCTCAACATATCAGCAAGGGCCTACACAGCGTTGCAAGAGAGGTGGTACTCTTCCATATGTGATTAAGTTATTGATCTCACCCGGAAAATAGATCTTAAATTGTTTACTGTACTTTTCTTGTCCGTACCAAATCGTGGTGGCTAGTTGAATGCAAACATTGGTTGCGAAGTAGCTTTGTCCGGTTTGCACCTTCAAATCCGCCATGTCATGGTCACTATACTCGTAAAGCTTATGGTTTCCCCCCTTTATATTCACTACCATCATCGTAGGTGCTTCACTGCTTTGTGTCGTGCTAGCACTGCTCCTCAAGACCTCAACCCATCAAGCGAAACAACATGCCACTCATAATTCCAAAGCTTACATGTTGAAATACGTATCTGATATGATGCTCATATTACTAAAATAGAGAACGTTTAATTGGTCACCTAATGTTCCTATATTCGTTTCGAAAAGCATGTGCACCACCCACTGGTCCAGCTAGTTCCACTTTCCTGATTTTACACTTGATGCTTAGGGTTTTCCCCCTTTATCTACTCTACTATGATCTGCGTAGGTGCTTTCTGTCATAGTAGCATTACTCCACCCTTCAAGCTAAACAACACAACACTCAAAATTCCAAAGCTTAGTTGTTCAAATATGATTGTGATATGATACTGATATTAGTTAACAGACACATTTAATTAGTTAGCTAAAGGTCCCACTTGATTTTCCAAATGCATGTCGCGACATATAGAGAGACAGCAGAATTGCATTTCTTTGTCACTTGTTGACTGTACTTTCTTGTCCGTACCAAATCTTAGTTGTTATTTCAAAGCAAATATCGGTTGCTAACTACCCTTTGCGCGGTTTGCAGCTTCTGATCTGCCATCCCACTGCCACGGTCAACACTATACTCATCATGCTTACGGTTTCCCCATTTTATGATGACCACGATCAGCCTACGTGGTTCGTGTCGTAATAGGACTGCTCCACCCATCGAGCTAAACAAGCTTAGTTGTACAAATTCAAATATGATATTATGCTAATGTTAGTAAAACTGGGAGATGTTTAATTGGTAAGCTAAATGTTCCTACTTTAGTTTCGAAATGCATGTGAGCCACATATGAAGAGACTGGAAGGATTAGTATTTCTCTGTGCGCTCTGGTTCATTATGGGTGGCCAACCGACATTGTATAGAATGTCTTGTAATACCTCCAATCTGCTTGCTCATCTGCTCTTCTTTAAGATGATCCTCTTCTCTTGTGGTCGACTGGTCAGGTCGAGTTATTCTCCCTTAGTATAATTTGAATCTATCAGGTCAGGTCGACTTGTTCTTCTTTACTATTTGTTGAAGCTGTCATCTGCGAAGTATCATCACTTCTGGAGCTCTCATATTTTGAGTAGTAGGCCACATTATATTAATGCACACACCAAATTATAGCATGCATGGCACCTCTTAGAAGAATTGCAGAGATAGCACAAAGGGGTTTACAGGGAGGAAGTATTGGATTAGAATCACTTATGCATTACAAAGATAATCTCACTTGTTTTTGTGTTTTCATGCATGTCAGGTATTGAACATTATCAAAATGAATATGAGAATGGGCGCACGAGAGGAATATTGCGGAACAATCCACTGGCTAACAAACTTGGCATGGTGGAGGATGGCCTATCTTTTTCACCCATCAAGGTGCATGCTTGTCAGGACCCCGATCCTAAGTCACACCGATCTAGCTGTAACACGTCATATCACTTTGCGGCCTCACGCACGGTAACCCCACGGGTGCCACCTTACCTGGCCCGGGACCGTTTGCGCATTTTGGCACACGTATATGACAGTGTCGCTAGCATCCATATGACAGAGAACCCGGGCCGACATGGCTAGTTATAAACCAAAAGTGGCACTAAATTACAGAGACGGGCATCCATGACCCAGCAACGAACGTGTCGGTCATCAACGTATGAACCCAAGTCGTAGCAAGCTACATGGACTTAAAGGAACAACGCGTGACATTTCCCCTAAGGGACAGACACAGGAACGAAGAAGGACACATGCCGGCCAGCCTACGTGTTCTGAGCAGTAGCAAGCTACCAAGGCTCATTGGAATCACTAGGAGGCATTTCCCTGTATGATAGGCTACCAAAGGAAAACAACTAGGTGTCGGATCCCACACATACCAAGCATTTGAATCATACACGCAATATGCTCAATATGTGCAAATACAACATTGCATCACAACAGAACTCTATGACTCAAAGTACTTTATTTAAAAGGCTCCAAGAGCCATACATAACATATTCATACAGGTAGGGGTCACATGACCCAACACTCAAGTCATACAGTCATACAAGCACAAGCGGAAGCTACATGTCTGAGTACAGACAACTTAGAAAATAAAACAGGCTTGGTGTAGCCTGACTATCTACAAGGCCCTTCACAAGCTCCAGATCACCGTCTGGGTGTCAAGCTACTCGTCGACGTCAACGTCTATGTAGAACCCATCAGCAGGGGCAGGGTTCTCCTCTGCAACAGTTATTAAGCAAACATGAGTACAAAGGTACTCAGCAAGTCTTACCACAGAACCTATCATACATGCAACATTATCAAAGGGGGTAGTGGAGTTTATAGCAGAATGCCAGCTTTGACCTTGGCTAACCTATACTACAACTCTCAACAGATTGCAAGATGTTATTACGAACACTAGTCCTCTAATAACCACATCAATACACTACCGAGGATCCTCTTCCGTCATCCTACGGAAGGGCCATCCACGGCACTCACGCTTATCTTGAGGCTTTTAGTAGTATCCATCAACTTGTCTATGAACTGTAAGAGTAACCAAGTAGTTCGTACCGCGAACAATGGCTATTCGATTAGTTTGATAACCCTGCAGGGGTGTACCTCTTCACACACGCTTCCACCACTTATCGCCGTTTACTCGGCGTGTACTCGGCAACCTTCAAGCGGAAGCCCAGCGAGGGTGTCGGCCACGACCTGACTAACTACTCAAGTCTCTCGTCTAGGTTTATCGCCTATTTGGGTTCCATCCGTGGGGAGATCCGGCCGGGGTGTCGCTCACGGCCCCAAACGATGTGTACAGGGTTCCCGAGTCACCAAACGGGCAACCGGTACACCGTGCCACGTACCTGTCGCATCACAACCCACCCCGAGGGTCAGCGTTGCGCACGACCTCCAGTAAGCTATAAACACCAGAAACTAGTTGCAACTCCTGGACAGAGATCAAGGGTAATTAATAAGCCGAGAGGGTCAATTAAGGATCCCAATGCGTGGTAGTAGCTGTAACTTGAACCACACATACAGATCTCGGGTCCTATGGACGATTCCAATGAAACAACCCACCATGTACTCCTACATGGCCTTTCATCGATACCTTTACCAAGCGTATTCCACACTTCCTTCTCTTTATCGAAAGATTGTTTCACTCTGATCCATCACCCAGATGAATCAGACTAGACACAACTCTAAGCATAGCAGTCAACATAAACAAATAGCATGGTGGATCACACATCACATGGCTCAATCAACTCCAACACATGCTAGTGGGTTTCAACTATTTACTGTGGCAATGACAGGTCATGCAAGGGAATAGGGTTCAACTACCGCAGCAAGTAGCAGTTCACGCGCTGTTGCCTTAATGCAGTAAAAGAGAGAAGGAGCGAGAAGATTGGGTTGTATCGGAATGATCAATGATTGCTTGCCTGATAAAGTAGTTGTCGGGTACTGCTCTTCAACTGGATACGCAGCTGTATCCTCGGGAGCAGGACCTAACACAGGGAATACCGACGATACAATCATTAACAAACAAATGCAACAATATGATGCATGTTTATGACATGGCAAGATGCATGTGTGTTGGCTAATGCAACTAAAACCAGAAGGGTTTGAACCTATTTGAATCAAGGATTCAAATTGAAGTTCAAACTATTATTTAAATAAGTGCATTATCATGTTTTTGATATATACAGCAAGTTAACTTGTCCAAACATGCATGAAACCTGTGCCATTAGATAGATTGGATTTTTCTGATCATTTTTCATATATAAATCTTTTCCATCTGAGCTATGGTTGATTTTATATGATTTTTAGAAGTTTTGGGTATTTTCTGGAATTTCCTGAATTATTTTAAATCTAAAAATCCCAGAAAAACCTTTACTGCGTCAGCATGACATCATGCTGACGTCAGCCAGTCAACAGGACCAGTCCAGGTCAAACCTGACCAGTGGGTCCCTCATGTCAGTGTCACAGCTAATTAACTGAGTTAATTAGAGTTAAACTAAAACTAATTAGCTGTCAGTGGGGCCAGGGCCCACATGTCAGTGACTAAACTAATTAACTAATTAATATTAAGTTAACACCTAAACTAAGTTTGACTTGCGGGCATGGGCCCACATGTCATTGACCCAGGGGGTCAAACCCGTGGTCAAAACAGGTCCAACCCGCCGGCGTTTAGCCGCCGGCGAGGCTAAACGCGGCGGCGTGCCTCGGAAAACGTCTACGGTGCACGGCTCGAGCTGCGGCTGGGTGCGTTGGAGAGCTCTTGCTCTTCCGCATCGGATGGAGGTGGTCGCCGGACCTGGGGTGGCCGGAGACGACGGCAACGAGCTCGACGGCGGCAACCGGCGTCGGGCGTGTGTGGAGATGCGGCTGTAGGGGCCTAGGCGATGCGTGCGTGTCACCGTTCGCATCTACGTGCTGTGGTGAGTGCGTTGGACGGGTGCCGGTGACCAAATGGTCACCGGAGCATCACCGGCGACGAGCACGGCGGCGGTGCATGCGGGCGAGCTTCGTGCAGTGTGTTACAGGGCAAGAGGGAGCCAACGGAGAGGGGGAGGAGGTAGCTAGGCTCACAGCGGTTGCAGCAAGCACCGAAGCGAGCTCGGGGGTGGTCGGAGCTGAGCAACACGGCGAGGGGGATCTCCGCGGCCGGAGTTGGGGAAGAAGAAGTCGGGGGCGTCTCCAGGGCGGGCGAGCGCTCGGGGCTCGGCCTGTTCGGAGCAGTCGAGGACGGCGGAGACGAGGGACAACACGCGGAGCTCGGGGACGACGGTGGACGTGGTTTCTACGACGGCGCGATCACGGCGGCGTCGGCCATGGCGCGGGGAGAGCGAAGGAGAGGGACTGGGGGGAAGCGGAGGTGTCTGGGGGGTCGAGGAGGTCGTGGACGTTCGATCCATCCCTCCAGGACGGCGAGGGGGCGAAGCAGGGCGGCGGGCAGCTGCGTGGCGCGCCGTGCGGTCGCCGTCGAGCACCTACCTGCCTGCCTGGCCGAGCCAAGCAGCTCGCTGGAGCGGCAGCTGGGCTGGGCCGGCAGGTGGGCCGGGTGGGCGCCAGGTAAGTGTTTTCCTATTTTCTTTTCCTATTTTCTTTTCTGTTTCATTTCTTTTGCAACTTTGTTCATTTAATAAAAATGCCTAAACATTTTTATAAATCATAACACTTGTCATACCTGCTGTATATAATATGAACAGTAGGAAACATTATAGTTTATTATTATTTGAGCATTTAAAATATTTTTATAGCATTTAAATGCCCAAATTCAAATATCATATGATTTAATAAAAAAAAACCTAGATTGTCCTAGAAAATTGTGCACCATTTTTGGCAGAGGTTTAAGACCAAGGCAGAAATGATGAACATTTTGAAGGGCATTTTGGGTACATTGGAAAATATTTTAGCAAACCCTAGTTGTTAGGGGAGGGGTGCTGGGGTTTCTGTTAATCCCATTTCAAGTTTCTTTGAAAGTAAACATGATGCACACTCTAATCAGGTCCTAATGCAAGTGCTAGCTAGGGATGTGACAACTCACCCCCACTTAAAAGAATCGCGTCCCGAGATTCGGGTTCCTCCGGAAAGAGGGTGGGGTACTCAAGTCGGAGACGATCCTCCCTTTCCCAAGTAGCTTCACTCTCGGAATGATGTGACCATTGAACCTTGAGAAACTTGATATTGTGGCGTCGAGTGGTGCGCTCAGTTTGATCAAGAATACGAACGGGGTATTCTCGATATGTGAGATTGTCTTGGAGATCAAGCGTTTCGTGGTCCACTCCGCGGATAGGATCCGAGAAGCAACGCCTGAGTTGAGAAACGTGGAAAATATCATGAACTCTGGAGAGGTGCGGAGGTAGTTCCAATTGGTAGGCAACTTCTCCTCGTTTGGCAAGAATGCGAAAAGGACCGATGTAACAAGGGGCCAATTTGCCTTTGATACCGAATCGATGGGTTCCCTTAAGAGGAGTAACCCGAAGGTAAGCCTTATCGCCGACTTCAAAAGTCACAGCCTTATGATGACTATCATATTGGCTCTTTTGGCGAGACTGGGCTGTTTTCAATCTCTCACGAACGATGCGAACTTGTTCCTCTGCTTCCTGGATCATATCCGGGCCAAAGAATTGTCTTTCCCCGGTCTCTGACCAGTTAAGAGGTGTTCGACACCTTCGTCCATATAGAACTTCGAAGGGAGCTTTACCCAAGCTGGCTTGATAACTATTGTTATAAGCGAATTCGGCAAATGGAAGACACTTTTCCCATTCCATACCGAAAGAAATGACAGAGGCTCGAAGCATGTCTTCCAGAGTTTGATTGACTCGTTTCACTTGACCACTTGATTGCAGATGGAAGGCAGTACTGAAAGAGAGATGAGTTCCCATAGCATTTTGGAAACTTTCCCAAAATCGTGAAGTGAAAAGACTTCCACGGTCTGAGTTAATCTCCAACGGTACACCATGAAGTGACACTATTCGAGAGATATATAAGTCTGCTAGCTGGCTAGCGGTAATACTCTCCCGAACAGGCAGGAAATGAGCTACTTTAGAGAGGCGGTCGATAACGACGAAGATAGCATTATTCCCTTTCCTGGACCTGGGAAACCCGGTAATGAAATCCATACCGACTTTATCCCATTTCCATTCAGGAATAGCTAGAGGTTGAAGGGTGCCAGCAGGCCGTTGATGCTCTGCTTTAACTCGACGACAAACGTCACAGTTAGCAATGAACTGAGCGATTTCTCTCTTCATCCTAGTCCACCAGAATCTTTGACGTAGGTCTTGATACATTTTGGTACTACCGGGATGAATCAGTTGTCGTAGTTGTGGTTTCTTGGGCACCACCAAGCGGTTCTCGAAGTACACTACACCTCGATCATCCATAGAGAAGCTCCTAGCAACTCCGCTAGCAATGTTCTCCTTGATCCGAGATATGCCTTTATCATACCGCTGGGCAACTATGATTTGATCCATAAGGATAGGTTTCGCCACCAAGGTGGAAAGGAATCCTCGAGGAACAATGTGAATGTTAAGTTTACGAAATTCCTCGTGGAGAAGTGGTTGACTTTGTTGTAACATTAAATTGTTACAATATGACTTACGACTTAGTGCATCAGCCATGACATTGGCCTTTCCAGGAGTGTAAGTGATCCCTAAGTCGTAGTCGGTGAGCAAATCAACCCAACGTCTTTGCTTGAGATTTAGATCCGGTTGGGTGAAGATATACTTCAAACTTTGGTGATCAGTGAAGATTTCACAGCGATTACCAAGAAGGTAATGTCGCCATGTTTTGAGTGCATGGACTACAGCTGCAAGCTCTAGATCATGAGTAGGATAATTATCCTCATGTGGGCGCAACTGTCGGGATGCGTATGCAATCACTTGACGATCTTGCATGAGAATGCAACCCAGTCCTTGTCGCGAGGCGTCGCAATAGATTATAAAATCCTTGGAAAAGTCTGGTGGTACCAGTACAGGTGCAGATGTCAGGCGTCTTTTCAGTTCCTGAAAACTGGACTCGCACTGTGGGGTCCACTCAAACTTTTTATCTTTCTTGAGGAGTTCGGTTAAAGGTTTAGCAACCTTGGAGAAGTTCTCGACGAAACGCCGGCAATAGCTTGCTAAGCCAAGAAAACTCCTAACTTGCTTGACCGATTCAGGAGGAGTCCAATCAAGGACGGCTTGAACTCGCTCGGGATTGACAGCAATACCCTTGCCAGAGATCACATGACCTAGATAGGTTACTTCTGGCAACCAAAATTCACATTTAGAGAATTTGGCATAAAGGCGGTGCTCTCGAAGTTTCGTCAATACCAGCCTTAAATGCTCGGCATGATCTTCCTTGTTCTTGGAGAAAATGAGTATATCATCGAGGTATACCACGACGAATTTATCCAAATACTCCATGAATATAGAATTCATTAACCGAGAAAAGGTAGCTGGGGCATTGGTTAATCCAAAGGACATGACGGTGTACTCATATTGGCCATAACGAGTAACGAAAGCCGTTTTAGGAATGTCCCCGTTCTTGATTTTGATTTGATGGTAGCCCAACCTCAAATCCATTTTAGAGAAGACTGAGGATCCAGCGAGCTGATCATACAGGTCGTTGATCCTGGGAAGCGGATACTTATTCTTTATGGTGACCAGATTGACAGGTCGGTAATCTACAACCATCCGCTACGTTCCATCCTTCTTCTTGACGAAGAGGACGGGGCAAGCCCAAGGGGAAGAACTAGGACGGATGAAACCTTTTTGCAAAGACTCATCGAGTTGTTTCTTTAGCTCAGCTAATTCTAGTGGTGCCATCTTATAAGGTCTCCTAGAGATTGGGACAGTTCCAGGAATAAGATCTATCACGAACTCGACATCTCTGTCAGGTGGAACTCCTGGCAGTTCTTCTGGGAAAACATCCGGAAAGTCACGGACTACAGGGATATCTTCGAGTTCTGGTAAAGGGCTGGCATTAAGAGAGTAGAGCTGACGTTCAGCCATTCGGGCCAAGACATTGACTATCTTGCCGGATGGATGTGTAAGTTGAACGGTCCTAGTAAAGCAATCAATCTTGGCATAATGAGTTGTCATCCAATCCATACCCAAGATGATGTTTATGTCCGAGGACTTGAGAGTGATTAGAGATGCAAGGAAAACAAGTCTATCGACAAGGATTTCATTTCCATGGCTTACCCTAGAGGTTTGCCACTTTGAACCAGGAGTTTGAATAACCATGGAAGTAGGCATGTCACTAAAAGTCATGTTGTGCAATCGAGCATAGCTTTCAGATATGAACGAATGGGATGCTCCAGTATCGAAAAGAACAGATGCCGGATGGCATTTTACGAGAAGCGTACCAAGGACGACGTTAGGATCCTCATAAGCTTCTTCGGCAGAAACATAGTTGACATGACCACGTGCAGTGGGGATCGGCTTGACATAGTTCACCTTGCCGGTTGGCTTACCACGGCCAACGGGTTTTCCTGGCTGATTCTGGGGACAATCACGCATGTAGTGTCCCGGTTCTCCACACTTGAAACATGTCACAGTGGTGGTGCGTGGAGCAAAATTGGAGGGTGGACCTCCATAGGTCTTAGCAGGTGCAAACTGTTGAGTTGGGCGAGGCGCCTCATAGGATGGCCTCGGTGTATACTTGGGTGGCAGAGCAGTGTTAGGAACCCATACACGGCGCTTGTGAGAACCAGAGCCGAATGAGGAACCAAGGTCTCGAGTATGCTTGCGGGTGGCCTCGAAGTCGGCCTGGCCTGTCTCAGCACTGATAGCCTTGTTAACCAACTTCTGGAAGGAGGTGCACTCGTGCAGACGTAGATCTCGACGAAGTTCAGGGCTGAGTCCCTTGCGGAACCTCGCCTGTTTCTTGGCATCGGTGGATACTTCCTCAGGTGCATAGCGTGCCAGATTACCAAACTCACGACTGTAGCCATCCACAGTCAAACGGCCCTGGGTGAAATTGCAGAATTCCTCCCGCTTGCGATCCATGAGACCTTCCGGAATGTGATGTTCACGGAATGCCTCACTGAACTCAGCCCAGGTAGTGACTTGGCCAGCAGGACGCATAGCTTCAAAGTTTTCCCACCAAAGACTGGCAGGGCCCTCAAGATGGTAGGCGGCGTAGATAACCTTGTCAGCTTCGGCCACACGGGCAGAGTGTAGCTTGTGGGTGATGCTACGTAGCCAGTCATCAGCATCCAGAGGTTCAGTGGAGTGATGGAACTTCGGTGGACACATCTTGATAAAATCGTGGATTGACACCACGTCATTCCTCTGACGGAACCCAGTGTTTTGCTCAATGCGTTCCAGCAGACGGTTGGTCTCTCTCTTGTTTCGTTCTACTTTAAGCATAACTTCCGCCAAAGAGGGTGGCTGGGGCAGATTTCCATCTCTAGCCCCACTAGCCTCACCCTGCTCCTGAGCAGCAGGAGTGTTGCGAGTGTTGACCATCCTAGGAAAACAAACAACGGTTTAGACAAGGATGGCAAAAATTTGACATAGAAGTGCAGAATGTTATGGAGGACACAGAATGCAGAGATGTTCATCCGTACGACATGGTAATATAGGATCTCCTATATATACACCAATGGTCATACACACCATACAAAGTTTAGTACAAGCCAAGGCTAAAGTACATCTGCGGTGAAAGACGATACATCCCATCAGAGCCATTCCAAGCTCCTATACATTATCTAACTACACCTCCGGAACTCAGTACACACTAAGTCATATTCCACAAGACACGCAGGACTGTGGAAATACAACTACTACAATACTACTACTACCACGGACTAGCTCAGACATTCGCGTAGTAATCCTCGTAAAGATTACCACCGTAGCCTGGAAGTGGTACAGATGGATCTTGGAACTCGCGAGCACTCGAAGGTTGTGGACCATAAGGGCATGGGTGTGGTCTCGGTCCCGATGCTGGTGGTAACTGACGCCCACGTCGAGGTGTAATACCCCCAACATCACGCCAATCCATGCGTTCAGTCAGACGAGTCCGCACAGGGTACAAATCCCGCATGTCCAGATATCCGGCGTGCACAGCAGGTGCAAGCCGTGTCAAAGTAGTCCAGTGAGCGGCTCGGGTGTTATATAGCTCCATTCGGAGGGCACGGACCTCACGGTCCCTATCCTCCAACATCTGAACAGTAGTCTGAAGCAGTGGCTCTTCATGAGCAGCATCAGTATACAGACCAGTGTAGTAGCCTTCTTCTCCGGGGAGTGAGGCTGGCATGTAACAGAACTCAGTGTTCAGCAACAGGGCATGCCTAGCACGGAGAATGGTCATCATCGAATAAGCGGCATCCTGTACTGCCATCTCGATGGTAATCCCGAGTCCATAAGACCAATGAATGGGATCATTTGCTCCGGAATATGAGGGGTATATCCGGACTATGCAGAAATACTGACTTTGATTGAAATCCCGATACTGTTCCTCCACAGTGTATTCAGGATACCAGCGATAACCGGTCTCAGTCATCACACGGACTAGCATGGCCGTGTGACCGGGCTCATTAATGCACCGAGTCAAACGAACCACTTGGTGAGGGATGCGGCCAGACATCTGAAACACAAAATAATGCAAAGGCATTAGTGTTTCTGGAAGAAATCGGGCAGCATAACAACTGTAAATGCTCAAACAAAGATTTGAGACATCATACAAATGATAGCATAGCCACTCAACAATTCCATATCAAGGTTCCGGTTCAACAATCATCATACTCAAAAGGATAGAAAGTGAACTGAGGCTTGAAACCAACAATCCTAAGAGTCTACGGATTAGTAACACGTGAACCTAGTAAGGATAAGAGACCTAGTCCTAAATCCCCGTAGAAAGAATAGACTGACTCAGATCAGAAGGGCATAAGGTAAAGGAGTAAAAATAGCCTTACGTTCCCTTCCACAATCAATTCCCCTACATATAACTAAGAATTTTTCTAGACTCAACATCGACCAGTTTGGCTTGAGAAACCTACAGGCAGTCCAGCTCTGATGCCAACGCTGTCAGGACCCCGATCCTAAGTCACACCGATCTAGCTGTAACACGTCATATCACTTTGCGGCCTCACGCACGGTAACCCCACGGGTGCCACCTTACCTGGCCCGGGACCGTTTGCGCATTTTGGCACACGTATATGACAGTGTCGCTAGCATCCATATGACAGAGAACCCGGGCCGACATGGCTAGTTATAAACCAAAAGTGGCACTAAATTACAGAGACATGCATCCATGACCCAGCCACGAACGTGTCGGTCATCAACATATGAACCCAAGTCGTAGCAAGCTACATGGACTTAAAGGAACAACGCGTGACATTTCCCCTAAGGGACAGCCACAGGAACGAAGAAGGACACATGCCGGCCAGCCTACGTGTTCCGAGCACTAGTAAGCTACCAAGGCTCATTGGAATCACTAGGAGGCATTTCCCTGTAAGATAGGCTACCAAAGGAAAACAACTAGGTGTCGGATCCCACACATAGCAAGCATTTCAATCATACACGCAATATGCTCAATATGTGCAAATACAACATTGCATCACATCAGAACTCTATGACTCAAAGTACTTTATTTAAAAGGCTCCAAGAGCCATACATAACATATTCATACAGGTAGGGGTCACATGACCCAACACTCAAGTCATACAGTCATACAAGCACAAGCGGAAGCTACATGTCTGAGTGCAGACAACTTAGAAAATAAAACAGGCTTGGTGTAGCCTGACTATCTACAAGGCCCTTCACAAGCTCCAGATCACCGTCTGGGTGTCAAGCTACTCGTCGACGTCAACGTCTATGTAGAACCCATCAGCAGGGGCAGGGTTCTCCTCTGCAACAGTTATTAAGCAAACATGAGTACAAAGGTACTCAGCAAGTCTTACCACATAACCTATCATACATGCAACATTATCAAAGGGGGTAGTGGAGTTTATAGCAGAATGCCAGCTTTGACCTTGGCTAACCTATACTACAACTCTCAACAGATTGCAAGATGTTATTACGAACACGAGTCCTCTAATCACCACATCAATACACTACCGAGGATCCTCTTCCGTCATCCTACGGAAGGGCCATCCACGGCACTCACGCTTATCTTGAGGCTTTTAGTAGTATCCATCAACTTGTCTATGAACTGTAAGAGTAACCAAGTAGTTCGTACCGCGAACAACGGCTATTCGAATAGTTTGATAACCCTGCAGGGGTGTACCTCTTCACACACGCTTCCACCACTTATCGCCGTTTACTCGGCGTGTACTCGGCAACCTTCAAGCGGAAGCCCAGTGAGGGTGTCGGCCACGACCTGACTAACTACTCAAGTCTCTCGTCCAGGTTTATCGCCTATTTGGGTTCCATCCGTGGGGAGATCCGGCCGGGGTGTCGCTCACGGCCCCAAACGATGTGTACAGGGTTCCCGAGTCACCAAACGGGCAACCGGTACACCGTGCCACGTACCTGTCGCATCACAACCCACCCCGAGGGTCAGCGTTGCGCACGACCTCCAGTAAGCTATAAACACCAGAAACTAGTTGCAACTCCTGGACAGAGATCAAGGGTAATTAATAAGCCGAGAGGGTCAATTAAGGATCCCAATGCGTGGTAGTAGCTGTAACTTGAACCACACATACAGATCTCGGGTCCTATGGACGATTCCAATGAAACAACCCACCATGTACTCCTACATGGCCTTTCATCGATACCTTTACCAAGCGTATTCCACACTTCCTTCTCTTTATCGAAAGATTGTATCACTCTGATCCATCACCCAGATGAATCAGACCAGACACAACTCTAAGCATAGCAGGCAACATAAACAAATAGCATGGTGGATCACACATCACATGGCTCAATCAACTCCTACACATGCTAGTGGGTTTCAACTATTTACTGTGGCAATGACAGGTCATGCAAGGGAATAGGGTTCAACTACCGCAGCAAGTAGCAGTTCACGCGCTGTTGCCTTAATGCAGTAAAAGAGAGCAGGAGCGAGAAGATTGGGTTGTATCGGAATGATCAATGATTGCTTGCCTGATAAAGTAGTTGTCGGGTACTGCTCTTCAACTGGATACGCAACTGTATCCTCGGGAGCAGGACCTAACACAGGGAATACCGACGATACAATCATTAACAAACAAATGCAACAATATGATGCATGTTTATGACATGGCAAGATGCATGTGTGTTGGCTAATGCAACTAAAACCAGAAGGGTTTGAACCTATTTGAATCAAGGATTCAAATTGAAGTTCAAACTATTATTTAAATAAGTGCATTATCATGTTTTTGATATATACAGCAAGTTAACTTGTCCAAACATGCATGAAACCAGTGCCATTAGATAGATTGGATTTTTCTGATCATTTTTCATATATAAATCTTTTCCATCTGAGCTATGGTTGATTTTATATGATTTTTAGAAGTTTTGGGTATTTTCTGGAATTTCCTGAATTATTTTAAATCTAAAAATCCCAGAAAAACCTTTACTGCGTCAGCATGACATCATGCTGACGTCAGCCAATCAACAGGACCAGTCCAGGTCAAACCTGACCAGTGGGTCCCTCATGTCAGTGTCACAGCTAATTAACTGAGTTAATTAGAGTTAAACTAAAACTAATTAGCTGTCAGTGGGGCCAGAGCCCACATGTCAGTGACTAAACTAATTAACTAATTAATATTAAGTTAACACCTAAACTAAGTTTGACTTGCGGGCAGGGCTCACATGTCATTGACCCAGGGGGTCAAACCCGTGGTCAAAACAGGTCAAACCCGCCGGCGTTTAGCCGCCGGCAAGGCTAAACGCGGCGGCGTGCCTCAGAAAACGTCTACGATGCACGGCTCGAGCTGCGGCTGGGTGCGTTGGAGAGCTCTTGCTCTTCCACATCGGATGGAGGTGGTCGCCGGACCTGGGGTGGCCGGAGACGACGGCAACGAGCTCGACGGCGGCGACCGGCGTCGGGCGTGTGTGGAGATGCGGCTGCAGGGGCCTAGGCGATGCGTGTGTGGCACTGCTCGCATCTACGTGCTGTGGTGTGTGCGTTGGACGGGTGCCGGTGACCAAATGGTCACCGGAGCATCACCGGCGACGAGCACGGCGGCGGTGCGTGCGGGCGAGCTTCGTGCAGTGTGTTACAGGGCAAGAGGGAGCCAACGGAGAGGGGGAGGAGGTAGCTAGGCTCACAGCGGTTGCAGCAAGCACCGAAGCGAGCTCGGGGGTGGTCGGAGCTGAGCCGCACGGCGAGGGGGATCTCCGCGGCCGGAGTTGGGGAAGAAGAAGTCGGGGGCGTCTCCAGGGCGGGCGAGCGCTCGGGGCTCGGCCTGTTCGATGCAGTCGAGGACGGCGGAGACGAGGGACAACACGGCGGAGCTCGGGGACGACGGTGGACGTGGTTTCTACGACGGCGCGATCACGGCGGCGTCGGCCATGGTGCGGGGAGAGCGGAGGAGAGGGACTGGGGGGAAGCGGAGGTGTCTGGGGGTCGAGGAGGTCGTGGGCGTTCGATCCATCCCTCCAGGACGGCGAGGGGGCGAAGCAGGGCGGCGGGCAGCTGCGTGGCGCGCCGTGCGGTCGCCGTCGAGCACCTGCCTGCCTGCCTGGCCGAGCCAAGCAGCTCGCTAGAGCGGCAGCTGGGCTGGGCCGGCAGGTGGGCCGGGTGGGCGCCAGGTAAGTGTTTTCCTATTTTCTTTTCTGTTTCATTTCTTTTGCAACTTTGTTCATTTAATAAAAATGCCTAAACATTTTTATAAATCATAACACTTGTCATACCTGCTGTATATAATATGAACAGTAGGAAACATTATAGTTTATGATTATTTGAGCATTTAAAATATTTTATAGCATTTAAATGCCCAAATTCAAATACCATATGATTTAATCCAAAACCCTAGATTGTCCTAGAAAATTGTGCACCATTTTTGGCAGAGGTTTAAGACCAAGGCAGAAATGATGAACATTTTGAAGGGCATTTTGGGTACATTGGAAAATATTTTAGCAAACCCTAGTTGTTAGGGGAGGGGTGCTGGGGTTTCTGTTAATCCCATTTCAAGTTTCTTTGAAAGTAAACATGATGCACACTCTAATCATGTCCTAATGCAAGTGCTAGCTAGGGATGTGACAATGCTCTAACTTGGCAAGGTTGTATTGATCGCACATATTTTGCATCTGACCTCTTGCATTACTTCTACTTTGTTAGACCATCTGCTTAGTTTAAGCATCATATATGATTATATGCCATACCTATCCATTTTTTGTACCTATTCCATGTGTCGTCATACTATGTTTTTCCAGTCAAATGTTGTTCTTTCGTAATGATTGCAGATCCTCAAGGAGTACAAACTAGGTATTTGGAAAAGGTAGTGATACCTGTTAAATCAGATAGATCAGCAGCCATAGAAAACACAGGCCCAACTGTAACAGACTTTACCCTTGCACCAGTGGCCAATCCCCTATTAGAACTGCTGATAGCCCAGCGTCAGGTACTGTCTATGATATCAATTCAAATTTTGAACTCCTAAATTTCTGCATGTGCCTTACCTTCTCTCTTGTATGAAAACTAGTTTTAGATGGATCTCCTTGCTCAAAGGATCATAGGATCTCACGATAATACTAGGCTCTGCATTGCTCCTGTCAGTACCTCTTGCCCTTTGTCAGCATACTTACACTCATTGCTGTTTGATTATGTAGCATCCCTGTAAATGTTCGCTTCTTTATCCTCCCTTTGCTTGAAATTATAAGATCTATATTTACTCTTAGATAAATGTAGAATTAACACAATGGTTATGAAGTTTTGGATTGCTCATGTAAGTACCTGTTGTCATGTACTCCCTCTGTATTGAATTAATTGTTGATCAATTGGATGTATTTAGAACTTAATAGTGCTAGATACATCCATTTGAGCGACAACTAATAACGGACGGTGGTGATATTACTATACATGCATCGCGAGATAGTTGATTGTCTAGCATTACTCTGCATCTTATCTGCCCTGCCCTCCACTTTCTCCAAATTATCATATCTACATTTACTCTTACCAAAATGTTGAATAAAGCCAATGCCACTGCACACGTTGATGTATGCATTCCTCTTGTCAGTACCTTTTGCCTTGTAACGCTGTACTTAATTAATTGCTATTTGATTATGTATCATCCGTCTGCACCTGAGCTTCATTATCCACTATTTCTTCCAATATTATTTGATCTATATTTACTCTTTGCAAAATGTAGAATAATGGCAACGCTTCTAAAGAATTTTCTTTGGGAAATTATTTGAATTGTCTTTCCATCAACATGGAGAAGGGCTTTGTCTAGTCCATGTTAACATGTAATGTAAGTTCATCCTTCTCAAGCCTTCAAACTTTGTTCTAGTATAGATTTGGATAGGAATCATTTCCTCCACTGCTATTTACATCTGATTGGATGTTTGCAACAACTACCAGTTTTGAATTGTAGTTGTAAAAACATGTTCCTTATGCAGAATAGATCCATTTATTTGCTTATATAATTGTGAAACCTGTTACATGTCTCCTTTTTTCTCTTTCCGAGTCGTATCTCTTATGCCAGGCAGAACTTTAGGAAAGATAGTGAGCCAACCATCTTGAGGACAGCGAGATGACCCTAAGGTCCTGTCTTGATGAAGACTGTGAGTTGAAGCTACTCACTAGCAGGTGTGAGACAACCTCTGTGCAGTCGCTGCCTCAATCAGTTCGACTTCTTTAGTCTCAACTTAAAGCGGAAAGGCTTGCTTCAGCTCAGCTCCGACTTGAAGTCAAAGATGTAATGAAGATGTCAGGGGACTGCCTTGTGCAGTATGGTGCCATACAGCTAGGGATGAAGCATCTATCACTGACACAACGGAGGTCTCATCAGCTTGTTCGACTGCTTGCGGGGCCCGAGCTTGCCAGGTCTAGTGCCTTCTGAAGTGCTCTTAGTTTTGTATATTCTTTTTTCGGCGCGTTTATATGCACTGGTGGCGACCTTTGATGCCCAGTGTATGAAATCCGCGGTCATGTTGTGCTTTATTATCACTGGTAGCGAACTATGATTCCAAGTGGATGTTATATGCCATATTTTGTTTGTTGTATAGTCTAGGTTTATTCTTTGGTCGGTATGCTGTAATTTAGGCCGGAAGGTTCAGTGGATCTCAGTGTTGTCGGTCTTCGGGCCGGCCCGTTACTCATGTGGGCCAAAACGTGGGCCTATAATAATCTTAGGCCATTAGCAGGTCTTAACCTATAGTAGTTTCCCGCCTTTAACAGGCCATGGGCTACATATTTATTGTAGTGACATTGGGCTTCCTACGGGCCGTAGAAACAATGGGCCTTCTACGGTCCGTAGAAACAATGGGCCTTCTACGGGCCGTAGAGACAATGGGCCTTCTACGGTCCGTATAATCAATGGGCCTTAGACGGGTCGAATGATCGATTGGCCCAACATGGGCCAAAAACAGACCGCATTATGGCCTTAAACGGGCTAGAGTTGGAGTCGTCCGTTCATGGGCCGACCATAACGGGCCGTCGTTAATAGGCCGTATTTGATGACGCTATGAAAATGGCCCAACGTATTAACGGGCCACAAATGGGCCGACTATAACCACGGGCTGAATTTGGCCCAAAGCAGAAAATGGTTGTAACGGGCCGTAAGTAACCGAATGCTGGGAATGAGGCCAAGAATAAATGGGCCCTGAGAAGGCCGAAGGATAACATGGGCTGCAAACGGCCCAATGCATTAATGGGCCGCTAATGGGTATAAAGTGATACACTGTTCATTACGGGCCAGTTTCACCACGGGCCGTTAATGGGCCAAGAATAAATGGGCCCTGAGAAGGCCGAAAGATAACATGGGCTGCAAACGGCCCAATGGATTCATGGGCCGTTAATGGGTATAAAGTGATACACTATTCATTACGGGCCAGTTTCACCACAGGCCGTTAATGGGCCAAGAGTTACAAAAGGGCCTCATACGGGCCGAAAGATAACATGGGCTGCAAACGGCCCAAAGGATAAATGGGCCATTAATGGGTATAAACTGATACACTATTCATTACGGGCCAGTTTCACCACGGGGCGTTAATGGGCCAAGAGTTACAAAAGGGCCTCATATGGGCCGAAATACGCCATGGGCCATACATGGACCAAAACTTGAAATGGGTTGGAATCATATTGGACGGCCCAGATGACGCTACTGGGCCTAATTTGGATAGGTCGTAATGGGCCCTAGGTTAGCGGGCCGTAAATAGGCTATATGCGAACATGCCGTTAACAGGCTTTCCGTGGGCCGGCCCGCCACCTTTTGACCAAGTCAAATGGGCTGGCCTTTTTCACAGGAATGGGCCTCTGTTGGGCCGTGCCACGTGTCGATGTATCATAGGCGCTTTGTGTCCAATGAGAGGATGACATCTGTCCCAACGGTGAGCCGACACGTGTTTCCTCCAGCCAATGATGACTTTACACATGGAAAATCCCCATTGGTCAGGGCTGTTAACGGCTTATCGGATCCAAAATCGGACCCGATAGCTTAACAGCGTTCTGTTTCGGTGGATGCCACATGTCGGTCACCCTTGACAAAAGCACTTCTGTAATGCACGATTTATCGTCATGGAAGTGGACACTTCCGTGATGATAATTTTGGTAATGTCACGGAACACTTCTAAGACATCACAGGTATGACTATCTTGATTCTGTCATAAATTTGTCATGGATGTACATGCATGACAGAAAACGTGACCTACTGTGACAAACACGTATCATCACGGAAGTGTATTTTTTTGTAGTGAGGTGGGGGGGCATCGGCCACGGTTTGGTAGGCACACGGCTTTCGTGTGTGAACCGTGTGCTAGTTGAAAACATTTTTTTGGACGTGCTATTTGAAAATATTTACATGTGATGTCGAAAGGGATGAGGATCGCCGTTCGATCAAGGAGAACCCAACGATGCGAACGTACGATCCATGGGGTTTGGGTTCTGGCCAGTCAGAACACAAGACTTAGATCGCGAGCGTGGCAAAGGGGGGGGGCATCGGCCACGGTTTAGTGGACACACGGCATTCGTGAGTGAACCGTGTTTTCTTTGAAAACATTTACATTACCTAACAGCCGGTCTATTCTCATAATATTATAGGAATAATATTCTCATAACACTTCCGCACGGCACGCACAACGCGAGGGCACTGCACGCACAACGCGAGGGCACTGCAACACAGCGACCAGTGAACTTCGTCTCGAAAAAACAGTACGTGTTGTTTTTTAGTACTTTTTTCGCTCTAGTTTTTTAACCGTTTATCGGAGTTATGGGTGTAATATACCGTTGAGAAGCTATTGAGTAGACGCAACTTCGCCATGTTGAACACTTTTCAAAATTCATCATAGTTTAAGAGCAGTTTCGAAAATCGTGCGGCTCATAACGAATGACAGCGAGCATTTTTCGTGTTTTCTTCTAAACCGCTCGTCGGAATGAAACAAATGATACACCGTTGGAAAGGTATCGTCGAGGCGCATATTTTTCATATGTATTATTTTTTCTAATTCGCTACGGTTTAAGAGTAGTATTGAATTTATTAAATCGCAGAATTGTGTTTTTCGAATTTTTTGCAATTTTCGGTAGTGTTTTAGCTTTAGTTTTTTAACCGTTTGTCGAAACGAGGCGTATGATACGCCGTTGGAAAGCTACAAACGAGGCGCAACTTTCATATGTTGAAATCTTTTTGAGATTCTTTACGGTTTTTAGTTAATTTTGAAAATTGTGCGGCAGACTACGAAGGGCAGCGGCCGTTTTTCGCAAAAAATTTACAAACCGTTGGTCGAAATGACCCAAACGATACATCGTTGGAAAGATATCGTCGAGACGCTACTTTTTTCATGTAGAACATTCCCTCTAATTCATTACGGTTTATGAGCAGTTTCGAATTTACCGAAATGCGGACACTTTGTTTTTCGTGACACCCAAATCGACGTGGGTACTTCATCTGACAGAAAACCGCACTACATCAGACGAAAAACCTCACTGCATGGTTTCTTTTATTTAAACGTAAATTTTCCAAGGACAAGAAAGTAGAGTGCACTTTACATCGGGTGTAAATGAACCACAACACTATCAAGAAGTGATCCGCATTACTTTTTTCACTTCGGTAACAATTTTTTTGCACCTACGGGATGAACAACATCATACGGCCGCCCGCACTGCTTCAGAATGAAAACCGCACTGCATCAGACGGTCAAGCGAGCTGCATTATTTCATTTGTCGGACGTAAATTTTCTCAGACGAGTTTTTGTTGCCTTTAATAAAATATATGAACGAGAGTGGACCGCAGAGACGAGGTAAAGTGACCCGTGACATAAATCAAAGTGAACCACATTACTATTCTATTGTTTTCAGTAACATTCTTTTCACACTTTCATGTTGGGCGGAAATGAACAGTGTCACTCTCGAAAATGAACCTCGTCCGAGGATCAAGCGCACTGCATGTGTTTTGACGGAATCAACTGAGTTTTGAAACCCATAAAGCACATTTGTATACTTCATAGAATTGACTGGGTTTTGAAACACACGAGCACATCGCGCACTTCACACACGAGCCATGCAAACCGCAAGCAGTGCCCAAACGGACTGCATCTTTTTTTGAGATGTTTTTGTTTCTGTTTACCAAGTAAACCATGAAGGAGTTTTATAGCTAATGTCACTGAACCGCAGGAGTTTTTCAAGTGAGCTACAATAAGTTTATAAGTTTTTTCAATTGTTACAAACATGCCCGGTGGACCGCACTCGACATCCCGGGGGAATAACATGCTCCTGGCCAGTGAAGCCCACTCCACGGCCTAGCGAACCGCACGACACAGCCGGGCGAACTGCGTCCGCTGTAGCACGACCACCAGCGGCGAGGAGTATATAGCATGAAAAGTAAACGACAAACTACTAGCTGCTTGCATGTTCTCTTTCTTTTACATCAAATAAAACATATCGAACCGCAGTACACTGACAAATAAACCGATGCACACTCTACAAGAGAAAATTATGAATCGGCTTGTACTGAACATTTTTATGCCCAAACCAAAAACAGTGAACCTCGGGAACATGCAAAAAAATTATGTTCAAAATCTGCTGACACGGGCGAGTGGCCGAGATTCCTACACAAAGTCCTTGGTTTTCTCGATCTCCCGGGGGCGGGGGCTCCGCTGCCGTCGTCCTCCTTGTGTGCCTCCCGACGGCCACGTTTGTGCGCACACAGGCTCTCCGCACCGCATGGGCGCACCGTGCGAACTGCACGCACAAGGGCTCCACACCGCACGGGTGCACCACGCCAACTACATGCACAGGCGCTCCGCGGTTGACCAAAGAAATCATACACCGAACAGCACCACGCACGCGTCGGTTTGCAATGAACTGCATGACGTGCCCACGAACAGAGCACACTGCAGCCGACCAAACTGCATGCCACGCCGGCGCTTGCCACCACTGTCAGGTCCTTTTTTCATCGAGCATGAGCAAGGTGAGGTGGATCTGGCAAAATCCAGCGACCACACGAGCGTGTTAGCAAGATCATTTGTGTGTCTCTTTGCGAGTTTTCATTCATTTTGCGAGAAACTGGAAAAACTTCAAACAGTTCGGCTGCAGGGTGCGGCCAGAGGCGTAGGCCTTGTTGGTATTTTAATTTCAGGAAATGCATATAGTGTCCGGAAAATAACGAAAATCAGTGTGTCACTCTCGCGTGCTCTCATGATCGCATGGAATAAAACTGGTGAAGTTTGGCACATGCTTTGGTGCTCGCACCTTCCATACCGGAACATCTCACAAGAAGGATCATAGTTTCCAAAAGGATATGCGGCACTTTGGACTACAAATCATCAGCTACTAGCTACATCGTTCCAGCCCATTTCAGGTCGTGTGCTATGTTTAAGTCATTCTTTGCACTTACCATGCATTGAATTTTAGTGCATATATAATTAATTAAAGTCAAAAACCCTACTACAAACTACATGTGGGTGTTTTAGTTGGGCTATATATACTTAGGCTACTTATAGTGGAGAGTGTCATATACTAGTACCATGCATATATGTATGATACTAGTGTATGATACTACCTTTAATTAATTATAGCGCATAATATAATACATAGTGTATAGTATCATAGATCATATTTATTGCCATGCATGACACAAATTAGCATCACATTTAACATGATACGGTATCTACCTATATGTTACTCTAACCCTCTCTACATATGTTTAATTCTTTGACACATCAGTATACTTGCTATTTCCGAGTGCACGACATCGTCGGCTATGATACCACCACTATGGCCAGCCTTATATAGTGGGGAGTATCATCGATAAATCACGAGTGGACATAGTGCCAAGCGAGGTCGGTATCCTGCCCGTCCAACCCCACGTGATTCGTGCAGATATTATACGATGAGCATGTATATTCATTTTTCTGCATCATATCAACCGGTATAGCTTCCATATTTCATCTGACATGGTTTGTTCCATGCAAAGAAACCAGACGCATTAAATCGCTCGTCAGTTGCAACAACTATCTGCACCACGCTCCCCTCCGTCTCTTTAATCCATTTGGTCTTGTTGCTTCGGCTGTCCAACCATTCTTCTCAACCCTCGTTCTCGCTCTCTCTTGCAACCATCCCTCCCGTTGCAGGTCAGAACCATGTGTTCATCCATGTCCGAGGGAAGCTCTCCATCATTTCTCACAGTGCAACGCAGGCCACCACCATGTGTTCATCCAAATCCCAGCTCTCCGCAACTCCTAAAGATCCTTTCATCTTGGGCATCGCGAACACACTGCTCATGGCCATGATCTGCATGCACAAATTCTGAAGCGACCCCTCATGCGATGAATTTGATCTTGTTCCCGCAAAAAAAAAAGAATTTGATATTGTTCCCATATGTACCCCGTGAGATGAATTTGTTGTATTTCCTCTATGTACCCAACGGGCAATGGATTCGCTCTAGTCCCCTTATGTATTTTTCTTCCTTTCTTCTCCATGTAGTGCATGTATCTGCCAGTCCCAGCTGGGTCATACGTATGCAGCCCCGTTTCGAAAAAAATGCTTACGCAGCAGGCTGCCCTATCAATAATACATGTCCATATTCTAAAAAAAGAACATGTCCATTGCTTGTGAGCATGGATCATTAAGTCTGGCTAATCGTGTGAGACAGTGTAAAATTAATTAAACTATGACTAGAGGCAGGGAGAGCATTGATCCCACAAGGTATGTGTGCACCACACCCACCCCAGCAATAATTCATCGCTCGGCCAGCTGACATGGGATGGGAATCAATACACACAGCTGCCCTGCAAAACATCAAGGCACCCAGCAAACCATTAACGTGTCATCAACGCAATGGCCTTTTTCATCCCCGGGGACCCGCGTGGCTCGTGTATTCATACGAACGTAAATGACACCCTGGCCCACATGGCGTGGCGTATAACGCGACGTATTCGTGAAGCTGGTAATTAACCTGTCAAGTATTTGCGAATGGCCTATAATAAGTAGGCATCGCGACGCACGCATGGACGGGTTGGATTTCGGCAGCGCGTGGCTGCATGTCCCAAAAGTTCGCGTCCGGAGTTTCATATACTATATATAGTATCATGCATATGATACTAGTGTATGATACTACGTACGTACCTTCATAGTGCATATATTGTATCATAGAGTAGCATATATCGTAGACGATCGTATTTATGGCCATGCATGACACAAAGTAATATAGCAATTATATATATATATATATATATATATATATATATATATATATATATATATATATATATATATAGGAAAATAGGTTGATACTCCTAGGAGTACGTACTCCTATCGACGTGTCGCTAGCTGGTTTGTTCCCCTATGCTATTGGATTCTATCGTTTGCACCCGTTTTGCGTTCGTGAAAACCTCGTTCTAAAAGCAGGTTGTTATTCCGGCTTTCATGGGGTTGTTACGTGAGCGGGTGGAGAAAACGAACTTGCCTATTTGACCGCTTATCAACACAAGAGAGGGAGCTTGCTGGACGACGGCTCTTTCTTCAGGTCACCGGCCGCGGCGACGCGATGAACTCCAGGTTTGTTTCACCGCTTGTCTTCGCCATAATCAGCACGCGTCCGACAGGTAAAACTAGATTCGCCGTACAGTTTCGTCTCTAGTTTCGTTAGATTCAAGGTGACCATCTCTAGGCTTGGCGTTGCCTTGCAGCGTCCAGAGATGAAAACCATAGATTAGTACGGCGGCTCCTCGTTCTGCCAGATGGATTTTGAAGCCTTGATCGACTCCAAATGCCAGTAACACAAGGTCAATCTGATCTACAAACTATTTTCCTGATTTGTTCTATTTGACAGAAAAATATTTCTTTCATATCTTATGCAGAGGAAGTGGCCGGGTGGTGGCACTCGACATTCAACAACTACAGTGACTAAATTTTTTCCGCCGGCGACATAAATATATATACGTGCTCAGGTATGCATGCATCCACATTAAATCTCATGCGCCTGCATGCATGTGCTTATAAATTATTGACGAGAGAGATTCGTTTGTGACTTTTTTGTCATATTCTAGTTTCGGGGATGGAGTTGCATCTATGGTTGGCCATCTAATTACCGCCTCCAAACCCATGCATTGAACCACAGGAATAGCAACGGCTCCACGATGTTGAATGAGATGTGGCTGGCCGTAACATGCAGTCGGTGGCTCGACAACACGTCCTCACATGACATCAATGCACGGAAACCGAGATGTGGCTGCCGGCGTCTTAATAACGTCCTCAGGCGCGTGTAACACATGTGACAGTCTGCGGGTTGGTGTCGAAGATGTCTCCATATTGTTGCCATTGATACATTATACTACTTGTAAAAAATATGTGGTACAATATTAACATTGAAGTATATTTGATGGATATATATACCTTTTTATGTAGGTTTATACTTTCTGAATGTATTTCAAAGTTTCAATTCAGAACGTCTTTAATTTAACGCTGATCATAGGCCCTCTTTCATAAAGACATCTTAATATAAGGTATATATCTGACAACTCTTAACACATGGTATACTCCTTCGAACAATCAAATAAAATGTGTACAAATCGGAGACCACGCCCATGTGTAAAGTCTCATTTCTTTCCTGGTGAGTCGACCATACAATTAACTAGTTTGTCTCTATAACACTCGAGCAAAGTGTAGTATGTACCCACATATAAAAACCAATAAATACTCTGTTAGTAAAATGCAAATATGCAATGTAGTATATACTCACTTACAATAAAGTAGTATATTCTTCTTGACAAAATATATACTAGTATAAACTCACTCACCAAAAAGTAGTATGTCATCTCAGGAAAATAAGGTATATAGCTTTCCTCAAAAAAGGTATATACCCCTTAAAAATAGTGGTACATAATCTGTAATATATACCACTACCCTCAGAGACATGCGCATATACTGACTAGAGATGAGGTGTGTATTAAAACTGAATACTGCATGCATGATTCCCTAATTTTAGGATCTACTCGCCAGAATTCCATTTGCCGCAACTAAACAATGTTTAAATTTTCTCTCTCTTGCGGTTCCTTATTTAGCTGGCTACTAGTACTAGTTAGCCTAACAGACCCGTTAAGTGGTGGGAGTATGTACTCCTGGGAGTACAAAAGATGAGTCATATATACATATATATAT
>LR738711.1:572635814-572648992 GCA_902687465.1 Secale cereale | reverse complement strand
ATATATATATATATATATATATATATGTATATGTTATGGTATCTACCCGTGTTACTGCTTCTTTGCCACATCATCATATTTGCTATTCCTTAGTGCATAATGCCGGCTATGATACCCCCACTATGGCCACCCTAAGGCTGGTCGTAATATGGGAGTATAAAGCGGTATCATGCATGCTAACTACACTTTTTGGATGATGTGGCACACAGTTAAATGAGGAAAGAGAGGGTGTGGTATCATACCATGATATCGTATCATATTAAATGTTGAACTACTTTGTGTCATGCATGACAATTAATAAGTCAACCAAAGATACTAACTTATGATACTATGCCTGCGCGCATTACAGAGGTATTACCGATCATATACTAGTATCGTGCATATATACTCCCTCCTTTCCGATTTATATGCTTATCTCAAATTTTTTGTTTTTCCATTTTATAATACTCAATTTGGTTGTTCCCCATCACATGTTCAGATTTCAAGGTGCATTAAATCATTGCATGCAAGTATTAAGAGAAAGTTGACCAATGCATGTACTTTATGCATGCATGTATTGCAATTAATACATTGGAAAACATATTTTTTTGAGGAAAACAAAATCATTAATTGGATGTTTTTGCAAACTACAAAAAGTATTCCACCACTCACCATCTACCTTGGTTGATGAGATTTTTGAATTGAGCACTATAAGGCTGGTTGTAATGGGGAGTATCATATACTAGTATCATGGATATGATATACAGTAGTGTATGATACACTACTTCCGTAATGCATAGAATCATAAGTTAGTACCTTAGGTTGCCTTATTAATTGTCATGCATCACACAAAGTAGTACAACATTTAATATGATCTGGTATTATGATATGATACCACATCCTCTCTTTAATTCCTCATTTAATTGTGTGCCACATCATCCAGAAAGTCTAGTTGGCATGCATGATATGGCTTATGATACTACCATTACAACCAGCCTAAACCGGAAAGGAGGGAGTATGATACTAGATATAGTCTATGATATACTAGCTACCTCACTAAGAGCATGGTTAATAAAACAACCAACAGTCGGCTATAAGAAGTTGACATGTCATATACAGCCAACCTCTTAGCGGGCATGTACAATAATAAGTTTTAAATACGTACTAGTTTATCAATAGTTGGCCCACCTTACCTCCTCACAAAAGTGTCTTCGGTCTCATGTTGCAGCTGGCTCTACTAACCAAGTGCCCACTTCTCTTCTGTCTCCTCTTCTCTTTCCTCCAACTAATAAGCACATATATATTATTCTATTCCTTATAGCCTGCTTATGTCACTCTATTGTACTTTCTCTAAGACTAGCCACAATGGAGAGTAACATACACTAGTAACATACACATATCCCTAGACTATGTTGCTAGTGGGTAGTAACATAAGTATGGTAACATGCAAAGCCTCATTTATTAGGTTATAGACTCATATTGCATTGGGACATGTGATGTTACAGTAACTAGCTAAGTTACTCAAACTCTACCTCTCTCCTCATTAATTAACTCATTGCCACATAAGCAAATTTGTTGAGTTGGACTCGATGTTACTACTGAAGTTAATCCCACTGTGGCTAGCTAGTCCAATGCGTAGTATCATAGAGTAGCTAGTATCATATGTATACTTTATTAATATTGTCATGCATGACACATAGTAGCATATCATTTATTATGATAAGATTTCATGATATGATACTTAACCCTCTCTTTCTTCATTTAATTCTATGATACCTCATCAAAATTGCCTAGTTTGCATGCATGATACGAGCAACGATACCCCCTTACTATCAGCCTAGTAAAGAAAGTGTACATATCATTTGAGCGTTGCTTTGTGAGTTTTCATCTGTTTGTTCGAGAAGCTGGGAGAAGTTTGGCACAAGTTTTGATGACCGCTCCTTCCAAACCAGAGCATCTCACATGAAGTATCATGGTTTCCAAAAGGAGACGTGTCAATTCAAACTCCTATGGTCGGTGACTTTATCTTTTGGCCTCAAAAAAAATTCCACGATACGCAATCACCATTATACCATGGGTTTGATTTCCTGGCGCATTTCAGGTATCGTTAGCTATATTTAAGACATTTTTTGTGATTAACATGCATTTTGTGCATAAAAATAAAATTACAACCAGAACTGCATGTGCTGTCGAAAGGGATGAGGATTGCCATTCGATCTAGGAGCATCCAACGATGCAGACATACGATCCGTGGGTTTGGGTTCTGGCCAATCAGAAAGCACGACTTAGATCATGGGCGGGGTGACGGGGTTTGGTCGGCACACGGCTTTCATCAACGAGCCGTGTGCTATTCGTAAACCAGATTGCATATTTTTGTTCACACATACTTTAGTGAGATCAATTGAGTGTGCTACCTCTATGATATAATAATAACAATAACACAAAATAGTTCATATTCATTTCCTGAGCTGACAGCATATCAAGGTCAACATATTAACGGTTCTTACATGCATCAACAGAAAACCGGGCATAACTCACAAATTCAATAAACGTGACAGTTCTAAATTGAACGAATTAAGTTGCAGGGTAGGCATAAAGACTAGTCTTACGGCTTAATTCCCATGTACATGTGGGAACTGGCATCATTACGTTGACCCCTGATACGTCTCCAACGTATCTACTTTTCCAAACCCTTTTGCCCTTGTTATGGACTCTAACTTGCATGATTTGAATCGAACTAACCCAGACTGACGCTGTTTTTAGCAGAATTGCCATGGTGTTGTTTTTGTGCAGAAATAAAAAGTTCTCGGAATGACTTGAAACTCCACAGAGATTTATTTTGTAAAATATAAAAAATATCTGCAAGAAGATCCAGACCAGGGGCCCACACCCTGTCCACGAGGGTGGGGGGCGCGCCCCTGCCTAGGGCGCGCCCCCTGCCTCGTGGGCCCCCTGGTGCTCCACTGACGTATCCCCAGATCCTATATATTCACTTTCGGGGAGAAAAAAATCAAGGAGAAAGAATTATCGCGTTTCACGAGATAGAGCCGCCGCCAAGCCCTAATCTCTCTCGGGAAGGCTGATTTGGAGTCCGTTCGGGGCTCCAGAGAGTGGAGATCGTCGCCATCATCATCATCAACCTTCCTCCATCACCAATTCCATGATGCTCACCGCCGTGCGTGAGTAATTCCATCGTAGGCTTGCTGGACGATGATGGGTTGGATGGGATCGAGTTAGTTTTGTTAGGGTTTGATTCCTAGTATCCACTATGTTCTGAGATTGATGTTGCTATGACTTTGCTATGCTTAATGCTTGTCACTAGGGCCCGAGTGCCATGATTTCAGATCTGAACCTATTATGTTTCCATGAATATATGTGTGTTCTTGATCCTATCTTGCAAGCCTATAGTCACCTACTATGTGTTATGATCCGGCAACCCCGTAGTGACAATAATCGGGACCACTCCCGGTGATGACCATAGTTTGAGGAGTTCATTTATTCACTATGTGTTAATGCTTTGGTCCGGTACTCTGTTAAAAGGAGGCCTTAATATCCCTTAGTTTCCAATAGGACCCCGCTGCCACGGGAGGGTAGGACAAAAGATGTCATGCAAGTTCTTTTCCATAAGCACGTATGACTATATTCGGAATACATGCCTACATTGCATTGATGAACTGGAGCTAGTTCTGTGTCACCCTAGTTTATAACTTCTACATGATGAATTGCATCCGACATAATTTCCCATCATCGATCCAATGCCTACGAGCTTTTCCTATATTGCTTGTTGCTTATTTACTTTTTCGTTGCTACTATTACAAAAACTACAAAAACACTATTGTTACTTTTATTGCCGCTACCGCCACTATCATATTACTTTGCTACTAAACTATCTTGCTGCAGATACTAAGTTTCCAGGTGTGGTTGAATTGATAACTCAGCTGTAATACTTAAGAGTATTCTTTGGCTCCCCTTGTGTCGAATCAATAAATTTTGGTTGAATACTTTACCCTCGAAAACTATTGCGATCCCCTACACTTGTGGGTTATCAAGACTATTTTCTGGTGCTGTTGCCGGGGAGCATATCTCTATTCTTTAAGTCACTTGGGATTTATATCTGTTGATCACTATGAAGAATTTGAGGGACACAAAAACCAAGATCCTACCCTCAACTACGAGGGAAGGTAAGGAACTGTCATCTAGCTCTGCACTTGATTCACCTTCTGTTATGAGTAAATTTGCGACACCTACTCCCGCTATTGAATCTGATATGTCGTATGTTCTTGATGATGCCACTTCTGCTATGTATGATGAAACTACTTCTATGCCTTATACTGTGCCACTAGGTGAATTTCTAGATGAACAAATTGCTAAGGTTAGGGACAATGCAAATATTGAAACCAATGATATTTATGAAAGTGATGATGAGGCTACTCCCAACAGATATGAATTGCCTGTTGTGCCTGAGGGTTATGTTATGGATGAAGAAAATGCTAGAGACTTTCTTGCTTGCAATGATAGATATGATCTTAAGAAGTTATTAGCTAAGCTAAAAGAAAAGTCCTTGAATGCTAGAATGAAACATGACCCTGCTTTTGCTACTTCACCTATCTACGTTACTGGTAAGGATCATGAATTCTCTGTTGATCCTGAGTTAATTACTTTGGTTGAATATGATCCTTTCCATGGCTATGAATCTGAAACTGTTGTGGCACATCTTACTAAGTTGAATGATATAGCAACCCTATTTACCAACGATGAAAAGATTCGTTACTGCTATATCCTTAAGCTATTTCCATTCTCGTTAGATGCTAAGACCTGGTTTAATTCTCTTGATCCTACTTGTGTGCGTAGTCCCCAGGATATGATGTATTACTTCTCTGCTAAATATTATCCCACTCGTAAGAAACAAGCTGCCTTACGGGAAATATATAACTTTGTGCAAATTGAAGAAGAGAGTCTCCCACAAGCTTGGAGGATGCTTCTCCAATTACTTAATGCTTTTCCTGATCATCCTCTTGAGATGCATGATATACTTGATGTCTTTTATAATGGACTAACCGATACTTCCAGAGACCACCTGGATAGTTGTGCTGGTTGTGTTTTCAGGGAAAGAACAGTTGAACAAGCTGAACTACTATTGAATAATATGCTGGACAATGAAAATAATTGGACACTTTCTGAACCAGCCCCTAAGCCGACTCCGAAGAAAAGAGGTGTTCTATTTCTCAGTCCTGAAGATATGCAAGAGGCAAAGAAATCAATGAAAGAAAAAGGTATTAAAGCTGAGGATGTTAAGAATTTACCACCTATTGAAGAAATACATGGTCTTGATAACCCGACACAGGTAGTAAAGGTAAATTCTCTTTATAGATTTGATGAAGGTGATATTCCTCGTTATAAGTCTGCTAGCCAATGCTTAGATGAGTTTGACAATTTCATTGTGAAACAAGAAAACTTCAATGCTTATGTTGGTAGACAATTACAACACAATGCTTATATGATTGAACGCTTGAGTGATTATCTGTCTAGAGCTAAAGGTGAACTGAAACTCATTAGTATACATGCTTCTATGGTCACCACTCAAGTAGAACAAGTACTTAAGGCTCAAAATGATTTGCTCAATGAATTAAATAGTAAGAATAATGACTATGCTGTTAGAGTTGCTACTAGAGGTGGTAAAATGACTTAGGAACCTCTGTAATAATGATGTAGAGATTGAACCTCCTGTTGATCTTGATAACCCACAATCAAAGAATCAACGTTATGATAAGAGAGACTTTGCTGCTAGGAAGCACGGTAAGGAAAGAGAACCATGGGTTCAGAAACCCATGCCTTTTCCTCCGAAACCATGCAAGAAAAAGGATGATGAGGATTTTGAGCGCTTTGCTGAAATGATTAGACCTATCTTTTTGCGTATGTGTTTGACTGATGTGCTTAAAAATCCTTATGATAAGTATATGAAAGATATTATTACCAATAAAAGAAAGATACCTGAATTAGAAATTTCCACCATGCCTGCCAATTACACTTTTAAGGGTGGAATACCTAAGAAATTAGGAGATCCAGGAGTACCTACTATACCTTGCTCCATTAAGAAAAACTATGTTAAAACTGCTTTGTGTGATCTTGGAGCTGGTGTTAGTGTTATGCCTCTCTGTTTATATCGTAGACTTGACTTGAGTAAGTTGATACCTACTGAAATATCTTTGCAAATGGCTGATAAATCAACTGCTATACCTGTCGGTATTTGTGAGGATGTGTCTGTTGTAGTTGCAAATGTTACTATTCTAACGGACTTTGTTATACTTGATATTCCCGAGGACGATAGTATGTCTACTATTCTCGGAAGACCCTTCTTGAATACTGTAGGGGCTGTTATTGATTGCAACAAAGGCAATGTCACTTTTCATGTCAATGGCAATGAGCATACGGCTCACTTTCCGAGGAAACAACCTCAGGTCCACAATATCAATTATATTGGAAAAATTTCAACTATTATTATTAGAGGTTTTAAATTTCCTCTTCCTACTATCAAGAAGACATATGACATCCTTATTGTTGGGAACATACATATCCCCACTGAGGTAACCTAGTGTTATTCGAAACTTTTCTGGTTTCACGTTACTCGGAAAGAGTTTATTAACAAGACCTGATCAACCTTGTTAATGGATTTCTTTTGATGAGCATGGGGTAGGTGAATCTAGATAGCACAATCCTTCTGTACCCTCTTTTTACTTTCCATTAATTAGGATAAATAAAGCAAAAATAGTATTTTCTGTCTGTTTCCAGACTTATCCGTGCAATAAAAAATATCCCAAAAATAAAAGTTCTCCAAATGCCATGAAAATGAAATATGATTTTTTCTAGAATATTTGAGGAAATATGGCACAGAATACACAGCGAGGGGAGCTAGTACCTGGCCACAAGGGTCCAAGGCGCGCCCCCCTGTCCAGGGCACGCCTCCTACCTCGTGGGCCCCACATGGCCCCCCTCCACTTATTCATGCACCCACACTCTTCTTCTTCCTCCCAAAAAATCACCAACCAGCTCAAACCCTCAAATATCGACTAATGTTTAACAGGCAGCATGCCATCCCTATTGTTCTTCTTGCCCCCACTTTGTTTAACTTTCAGGAAAAAGGGAGATACACTATAACTATGGAGGAGGCAAATGCGTATTATAACATGACGGAGGCAGCCCGCCTTCGAGCTACAACTCAACATGAAGTGACTGCTGCATCTCGGTACAACCCCAACTACAACTTTGGATATCCGTCAGGCCAATACTGGCCATAAACCAACTTAGGCCAAAAGCCTAAGCTTGGGGAAGTATGTGTTTCTCACCGACCTTACATTCATGTTCACACACTTATTCTAGTTGTCGGTGCTCACACTCTTCCACTGTACCATCCATGCTTAGTTTCAATTTCTTTTTCTTAGTCTTTTTCTTGTGTGCTAGAAAAACCCGGAAATACAAAAAAAATATTAGTTGTAGCTTCTAGCTAGTTTAATTTCTTTGCTTGTAGTAGTAGTTAAAATGAAAAACCCAAAAAGATTTCCCGTTCTTCTTTTGCTTGTTGGGAGCTTTCCCGTGTAAATAGTTTCTTTTCTTTTCTTTGGGGGATAAGAGTAGAAGACCATGATTGAAAATGCTTAGTGGCTCTCATATGCTATGTTGTTGATTTAACCTTGAGCCATATTACATTGTCTTCTATCTTGTATTAAATGTCTGCAGATTCCAGCTTAGTCCAATGCACGTGCACTATTATTATTATCCACATCGTTTGGTCGTGCTAGTGAAATGCAATAAGGAAGATATATGATGAACTAATTGAGATGAGAACAGCTGGTATGAACTCACCTCTGTTGTTTTTGTAAATATGATAGTTCATTGTTCCTGATTCAGCTTGTTATGAATGAAACATGTTTGCAATGAAAATTAGAGACCATAGCTGCTTATGCCATGCTTAATTAGCTAAGAGTTTATAATGGTCTATCTTGCGTGCCAACATGATATTAAAATGGTTGTGATGTGGTATGATGGGGTGGTATCCTCCTTTGAATGATTTAAGTGATCTGACTTGGCACATGTTCACGCATGTAGTTGAAACAAATCAACATAGCCTCCACGATATTTATGTTCATTGTGATTTTTATCCTACTCATTCTTGCATTCATTGTTGATTAATTTTAATGCATGTTCATGACCGTTGTTGCTCTCTAGCTGGTTGCTTCCTAGTCTCTTTCTAGCCTTCACCTGTAGTAAGCGGGAATACTGCTTGTGCATCCACTTCCATAAACCCCAAAGTTGTTCCATATGAGTCCACCATACCGTCCTATATGAGGTATTTACCTACCGTTCCAAGTAAATTTGTATGTGCCAAACTCTAAACCTTCAAATGAAATTCTGTTTTGTATGCTCGAACAGCTCATGTATCAACTAGGGCTATCTATATCTTCCATGCTAGGTGGGTTATTCTCACGATGAGTGGACTCCGCTCATCATTCATGAGAAAATGGCTGGTAATCGTGATGCCCAGTCCCATGCTCAAATCATAATAATTAAACAAAATTCCCCCAGGGTTGTTGCTGGTTTGGACGGTACCCGTTGTTTCGGGCTAGCCGTGGAGTGTGCTTGTTGGTGGTTGAGGGAGTATAAACTTTACCATTCTGTTTGGGAACCGCCTATAATGTGTGTAGCATCGGAGATATCGAGATTCTTGGTTGTTATTTTGACAATGAAAGTATACCGCTCAAAATGTTATTCATCTCTATATAAAAATCGAGTTCTGGCACCTCTACAAATCCCTGCTTCCCTCTACGAAGGGCCTATCCATTTACTTTTATGCAGAGTCATCATCCTCTTATCAAAGAGCACCAGTATGAGAGCACCTCTGTCGTTGCATGTATTACTATTAATTTGCATTGAGTATTATCATGAATGGATCTCTTTTACCATGAATTACAATGTCTAGTAAGTCATTGATCTTTAAAGGTGCTCTGCATTTATGTTTTGCGGTCTCAGAAATGGCTAGCGAGATACCGTCTTGTTATATCATATCATGATTGTTTTGAGAAAGTGTTGTCATCTGAGGTTTATTATTATTGCTCGCTAGTTGATTGTGCCATTGATGTGAGTAGTCTTGAGACCTGAAAGTTATTGCGAATGTGGTTAGTTCATGATCTTGTTGAAAACCCGAATGCTAGCTTACATATTAATAACAACAAGAGCAAACAGAGTTTGTCAAAGTTTTTCTATATCACTTTCAGTTTATCAACGGAATTGCTTGAGGACAAGCAAAGGTTTAAGCTTGGGGGAGTTGATACATGTCCAACGTATCTACTTTTGCAAACCCTTTTGCCCTTGGTATGGACTCTAACTTGCATGATTAGAATGGAACTAACCCGGACTGACGCTGTTTTCAGCTGAATTGCCATGGTGTTGTTTTTGTGCAAAAATAAAAAGTTATCGGAATGACATGAAACTCCACGGAGATAAATTTTGGAAAATATAAAAAACATCTCCAAGAAGATCCAAACCAAGGGGCCCACACCCTGGCCACGAGGGTGGGGGCGCGCCCCCCTGCCCAGGGCGCCCCCTACCTCGTGGCCCCCTGGTGCTCCACTGACTTATCTCCAGATCCTATATTTTCACTTTCGGGGAGAAAAAAATCAAGGAGAAAAAATTATCACGTTTCACGAGACGGAGCCGTAGCCCAGCCCTAATCTCTCTCGGGAGGGCTGATCTGGAGTCCGTTCGGGGCTCCGGAGAGTGGAGATCGTCCCCATCATCATCATCAACCTTCCTCCATCATCAATTCCATGACGCTCACCGCCGTGCGTGAGTAATTCCATCATAGGCTTGCTGGACAGTGATGGGTTGGATGGGATCTATCATGTAATCGAGTTAGTTTTGTTAGGGTTTGATCCCTAGTATCCACTATGTTGTGTGATTGATGTTGCTATGACTTTGCTATGCTTAATGCTTGTCACTAGGGCCCAAGTGCCATGATTTCAGATCTGAACCTATTATTTTTCCATGAATATATGTGTGTTCTTGATCCTATCTTACAATTCTATAGTCACCTACTACGTGTTATGATCCGGCAACCCCGAAGTGACACTAATCGGGACCACTCCCGGTGATGACCATAGTTTGAGGAGTTCATGTATTGACTATGTGTTAATGCTTTGGTTCGGTACTCTATTAAAAAGAGGCCTTAATTACCCTTATCCGCAATTCGCGCATCATGATGCCACCCAACCTCTTTGCCTCTCTAGGCTTTGCAAACAAACGCCTCAACCTTGGAATTAAAGGCAAGTACCAAACAACCTTGAACAGGATTCTTGTCTTGATCTCGTCGACCAATTTGTACTTGTCGTTTGCTCTCCGGTTCTTGTATCATGCATGCTTGCATGTGGGACATGCACGCAAGTCTTTGTACTCACCACTATACAATATACAATCATTCACACAAGCGTGTATCTTCTGTACTTCAAGTTCCAATGGGCAGACAAATTTCTTTGCTTCTTTCATGCTTATAGGGAGCACATTATCTTCCGGAAGAATTTCTATGAAAATACCTAACATCTCCGTAAAGCCCTTGTTTGATAGACCGTTTTCTACTTTAATTCTGAGAAGCCCTAGGGTGGCACTCAACTTGGAATATTTCTTGTTGCAACCTGGATACAATTCTTTCTTGGAGTCCGCATCAATGGTTGGTAGATCCTTGTACCCAATCATATCCTTATTTGGGCCCTCGAAATCTGCAATCATAGCAGCAAAATCTGGCATATCAAGATCGTCGTCGTCTGTGTCGATATCTTGGTTTTCCAGTGGGCGTTTCGGCTTTCCGGTGTTCCATTGGTAGCTTGACACCTTTGCCCCAATGTTAGATTCAACATCCATTTGACACTAATCGGGGTTTGGCATCTCGCTGCCCTAGGTATCTTCATCCATGAGCTCCTCTTCGCCATGTCTGGTCCAACGTGTATATTCATCCATGAATCCCCTAGAGACTAAGTGCATCTGGACATCTACAACTTCATGTGACTCCGTATTGACACAATCAGTACATGGACACAGGATGGAATCCGCATCACCAATTCTCCTCTTTGTACTTTCAGCCAAATTCATGAACTCTGTCACGCCACTGATAAAATCTATGGTTTTCTTATTCTTCATCCATCGAGATCGTCCCATGTGCAGCACACAGATGGTAATTAAAAATAAAACAACAATATTAAAACACGGATTAACTGCTACCCAAAGATGCGTGCATAAATCACAAGGTTTTATTTTAATAATTACTGAGGGCGCTCCATGTTGTTTCCAGACGTGCAATGACAAAAAATAATGGCCAGCCAATTTACACACAGAGTACCAGTACAACACTACCCTTAGGAATTGAATACCTTAATTAAGCCACTCACGAAAAGAATGCCTTAATTAATTAGCCGTGCGGCGACCTCCACCCAGCAGACAGAGAAGCGCGATGCGGCGGCACGCCGAGACAGTAGGGTCGAGGAGCAAAGCTTAGTGCGGCTACCGCCTGAAGTTTGACCTCCACTATCTCGCCATCGACCGCGATGGATGTGCGCGATTCATGCTGCCGCCGACCTCGATCTCGATGGTTGAGCTCCTCCTATCTCCTACCGTAGACCGAGGATTGACCTCCTATGACACCGCCACCGCCCATCGACCGAAGATTGACCTCTTCTCCGGTAGCCTCCGCCATCTCTATATGCAGAGCGGCTATTTTTCTTTGATGAATATCCGCAAAGTGGTTGTTTACACGATATCTCACTTTAACTCAATTATGTGGACATGGTAGTACATCGCATATGGTTATGTAACGGCAACCTTGTCTAACCTACGTTGTCTTCTCACACGGTTTGGTGCGGAAATTGTGTGTGACGTTGTAATACCTAACACAAACGACATGTATAAATAGTGTGCCGTATACAACATATAGTGCCATAAGTAGTTTCGGACCGTTAGCTTATCTCCATAGTTTCCCCATTTGCCCCAAATCCCTACATAGCCTCCAAATTCCCTCGCGTGGCGCTGACATGCGGGAATGCGGATGAGTGTTGCTGATGGTTTCGGTGCGGCTGCTCCTGCTCGTATCACAGCCACGACGGCGGTCGCCGGCAAGCACTTGCCTAAGGTCATCAGAAGGCAGGTGTACTACAGATCCGAATCGTCCTGTCAGGTTCCAATCTATCCCGATCTTTTTTAGCTTGTCCAAAGTATAGCTCCTTAATGAATCCGTCCTGAATGACCCCCCTCCCCCCCAGGAAAGTGATCTGCCGCCGGATCCGGAGCATGACTCCAGACTCCCACAACACGAGTTCGACTCCGAGTTTTGCGCTATGGAGAAGTACAAAAGGATGAATTGTGTGCACTGGCACACTCCCACTTGACGTGTATGCATGCATGGATTCGACATTGGCAGGCGATTTCTCAGTTTCCCCTTAGAGGTTAGTGCTAATTAAGTTCAATATTTTACTTCAGTTAATGCCACCGCTCATCCTGAATACTATTTAACATTGGCAGGGATATGAGGCTTGTTCCTTTGTTAACTGGTTGGATGAAGAATGGCATGGCAGGGATCGGAATGTTATCACCAAGCTCGCAGAAGATAACGTAAAGCTGAAGAAGAAACTGGCTGATCTGGAATGTACAATCAGTACGATGAAGCAAGAAAGAAAGAATCACAGGCAACGGATGAAAGCAAGAGACAAGAAGGAACTAGCACGTGTAGTTTTGGTTGTCGCATTGGCCATGTTCTATGCGCTGTTTGCAATGATGATTAGGGGTTTTGTTTGATAGTATTGCTAAAGCACATCTAGATGTGCTCTAAGTAATGAACATCTAGGTCCTATGCCATTGATGTTATGCGAAGATTCGTGTAGATATTTTTATTTTTATTTTCTCTTTTCCTTTCTAGTTTGATTATTACTGGGTTTATCAATAAGAAGAGCTCAATGTATTGCTTGCTAACTGTCCTATTCCGTTCGTACCGGTACCAGTGCATAATCCGAAAACTCATTCCTTGTTTTTGTCCTGAAAAAGGAAACCAACCAAATAGCCAATAGGAGTCCTGCGCAACCCCGGGAATTTGGAGCAAATGGGTACAAATAATTTTAGTTGATTATATTAGCGGTTAGATAATACATCAACCCCTGCTTCAATCC
>LR738711.1:572602034-572631577 GCA_902687465.1 Secale cereale | reverse complement strand
ACCCACACACAAGTCTGGGCCGCTGCTCTCTACTTCATGAAGGATTGACCGCGGAGTCCTAACTGCTTTTTCATCGCCTCCACAACCTTCATCTCCTCGCTCGTCTCCTCCGCCATCTTCTTCATTCTGTCCATGATACAGGGTTTCTCGACGCGAGCCTTCATTATCTCTTCCACGGCCGCATTACGAACCTTGACAGCAGCCGGGTGCTCGATGCGGAGCTTCGCCAACTCCTCCTTATGTTCCATGACGAGGGCGTGTAGCATCTTCACAGAGGAACTACTCTTCTCATGCAGCTCCTTCCAGCCAGCGTTCTCCTCCTCCAGCAGGTCGAGCTCGTGGTGGAGCTTCGCATTGTCCTACTGAAGTTGCAGGATTTCGCTAGTCGCCTTCTGACCCGAGGCAATGCTCTCCTTCTTCTACATCATCAAGACGGCGGTCAACTGCTCCCGCATATTGAGCTTAGTAGGCATGTCGTCGAGGCTCTCCTTCAGCAGCTCCACCAAGCCATCAATAAACTCCTTCTACTTATTTAGCTGATTGGGCATGTCGTCAAGGGATAATGACTCCAGCTCCGCTAACTCGGCATGTTTGCCTCCGCGGCTAGGGCACTCCTGGGAGCCCTCGCTTGCCCGTGAGTGATCTTTCGAGATCTCTGCCAGGCGGCGAGCCCTCTTTTTTTCCTACGGCCTTGGTCGCCGCTCCGTTGCTACGAGTAGTTCTCGACCTAGAGCTCTGCACACGAGCCATGGCAAGGACGGGCGAACAAGAAAGACTTATGAGGAGGAAGGTAGAGTGATTTTCGGCTAGGTATATGTCGGTGCAACAAACCCTAGGTCTGTTGCCCAACTATGTATAGGCACAAGACTGAGGATGAAGCTCAAGAGCAAGCCCAATATTGAAGAACCAAGAGATTCGAAGAGCCAACGCACAACCTGAGAGACCAAGGACAAGTCGAAAGAACGAGATATTGGCGAGAAGAGAGCCTCCATTGCCGGGCAGGCGAGCCCGGCAAGGGGCAAGGCCACCACCAAAAACTAGCTATGAGAGACTCCCTGGCAGGGCCTGCTGGGGGTCGCGGGGATAAACCCCACCCAGGGAGCGACAACGGCATTTGCATCTCCTCCAGGCCGAGCCAAGCAGACCGCTGCCCTGGATGGAGCTGCTGATCATCGAGCGCCTCCGCCGCGCAATCCCTCTGCTCAGGTGGTCATTCACAGCAGTGCGGGCACGCCGCCGCCGCCACCGCCGTTGGCACCATTAGGAGCTAGGCGACAGTGCGGTCGACATCATCGACATCCATGGCAAGCACAGCCACGGAAGCAATGGCGCGAGCCTAGTTTCTGCTAAGGTTCTCGCCAATGACCGAGCAAATGGATGAATGGCGTGCCACCGTCCAGAGCCTGCTCGGTTTCGCCAACTACTTCTCTTTGGCCCTCAAGTCCAATGTGAGGTCTTGGCTGATGCATCTTCCAGAGAACTCCATTTCGTCCTGGGCGGATCTGTGCCATGAGTTCATCGGAGGCTTCACCGATGGGCACCAGGAACCCGGCAGGCCCAGCGACCTGTGATACGTCCATTTTGCATCATGCTTTTATATTGATGTTTATTGCATTATTGGGCTGTTATTACACATTATGTCACAATACTTATGCCCTTTCTCTCTTATTTTACAAGGTTTACATGAAAAGGGAGAATGCCGGCAGCTGGAATTCTGGGCTGGAAAAGGAGCAAATAATGGAGACCTATTCTCCCCAACTCAAAAGCCCTGAAACTCCACGAAAGTCATTTTTGGAATATATAAAAATATTGGGCGAAGAAAGCACCAGAGGGGGGCCACCCACCGTCCACGAGGGTGGGGGCGCGCCCTACCCCCTTGTGCGCGCCCCCCTGCCTCGTGGGCCACCCAGCAGCCCCCCGATGCCTATCTTCTGGTATAAGGTGTCTTCTACCCTGGAAAAATTAGAAGGAAGCTTTCAGGACGAAACGCCGCCGTCTCGAGGCGGAACCTGGGCGGAACCAATCTAGGGTTCCGGCGGAGCTGTTCTGCCGGGGAAACATCCCTCCGGGAGAGGGAAATCGTCACCGCCGTCATCACCATCGATCCTCTCATCGGGAGGGGGTCAATCTCCATCAACATCTTCACCAGCACCATCTCCTCTCAAACCCTAGTTCATCTCTTGTATCCAATCTTTGTATCAAAACCTCAGATTGGTACCTGTGGGTTGCTAGTAGTGTTGATTACTCCTTGTAGTTGATGCTAGTTGGTTTATCCGGTGGAAGATCATATGTTCAGATCCATTAAGCATATTAATATCACTCTGGTTATGAACATGAATATGATTTGTGAGTAGTTACGTTTGTTCCTGAGGACATGGGAGAAGTCTTGCTATAAGTAGTCACGTGAATTTGGTATTCGTTAGATATTTTGATGAGATGTATGTTGTATTTCCTCTAGTGGTGTTATGTGAATGTCGACTACATGACACTTCACCATTGTTTGGGCCTAGAGGAACGCATTGGGAAGTAATAAGTAGATGTGGGTTGCTAGAGTGACCGAAGCTTAAACCCTAGTTTATGTGTTGCTTCCTAAGGGGCTGATTTGGATCCATATGTTTCATGCTATGGTTAGGTTTACCTTAATACTTCTTTTGTAGTTGCAGATGCTTGCCATAGAGGTTAATCATAAGTGGGATGCTTGTCCAAGGAAGGGAAGTACCCAAGCACTAGTCCACCCACATACCAAAATATCAAAGTAACGAACGTGAATCATATGAGCATGATGAAAACTAGCTTGATTATAATTCCCATGTGTCCTCGGGAGCACTTTCCTTTATATAAGAGTTTGTCCAGGCTTGTCCTTTGCTACAAAAAGGATTGGGCCATATTGCTGCACCTTATTTAGTTTTATTACTTGTTACCCTTTACAAATTACCTTATCAAAAAACTATATGTTACCGATAATTTCAGTGCTTGCAGAGAATACCGTACTGAAAACTACCTATCATTTCCTTCTGCTCCTCGTTGGTTTTGACACTCTTACTTATCGAAAGTACTACGATAGATCCCCTACACTTGTGGGTCATCAAGACTCTTTTCTGGCGTTGTTTCCGGGGAGTGAAGTGCCTTTGGTAAGTGGAATTTGGTAAGGAAAAATTTATATAGTGTGCTGAAATTTACTAACACTTGTTACTATGGAACATAATCCTTTGAGGGGCTTGTTCGGGGCATCTTCACCCCAACCAGTAGAGCAAAGAGTTGCTCCTCAACCTACTGAACCTACTGAAAATGTTTACTTTTAAATTCCTTCAGGTATGATAGAGAAACTGCTAGCTAATATCTTTACAGGAGATTTAACATTGCATCCCGATTTGCACCTAATCTATGTGCACGAAGTTTGTCGATTATTTAAGCTTGCAGGTATGTCCGAAGAAGTGATCAAAAAGAAGGTCTTCCCTTTATCTTTGAAGGAAAAGGCATTAACATGGTTTAGGCTATGCGATTATATTGGATCCTGGAACTACAACCGATTGAAATTGGAATTTCATCAAAACTTCTATCCTATGCATCACGTTCATCGTGATCGTAATTATATATATAATTGTTGGCCTCGCGAAGGAGAAAGTATCGCTCAAGCTTGGGGGAGGCTTAAGTCAATGTTATATTCAAGCCCCAATCATGAGCTTTCAAGAGAAATTATTATTCAAAAAAATTATGCTCGGCTTTCTCTTGATAATCGCTCCATGCTCGATACTTCTTGCACTGGTTCTTTTATGATGAAGACTATTGAATTCAAATGGGATTTATTGGAAAGAATTAAACACAACTCTTAAGATTGGGATCTCGACGAAGATAAGGAGTCAGGTATAACACCTAAGTATAATTGTGTTAAATCTTTTATGGATACCGATGTTTTCTATGACTTTAGCACTAAATATGGACTTGACTCTGAGATTGTAGCTTCTTTCTGTGAATCATTTGCTACGCATGTTGATCTCCCTAAGGAGAAGTGGTTTAAATATCATCCCCCCATTGAAGTAAAACTAGTTGAACCTATTAGAGTTGAAGAAAAGACTTTCACTTATAATGTTGATCCTATTGTTCCTACTGCTTATATTGAGAAACCACCCTTCCCTGCTAGAATAAATGATCATGCTAAAGCTTCAGCTGTGGTTCGTAAGAGTAATACTAGAACACCTACACCCTCTGAGCAAATTAAAGTTGAACCTAGTGTTGCCATGGTTAAGGATCTCTTGGTTGAAGATATTGATGGGCATGTTATTTACTTCTGTGATGAAGCTGCTAGAATTGCTAGACCCTATACTAAAAATAAACATAGACCTATTGTAGGCATGCCTGTTATTTCTGTTAAAATAGGAGATCATTGCTATCATGGCTTATGTGACATGGGTGCTAGTGCTAGTGCAATACCTCATTTCTTATACGAAGAAATTATGCATGATATTGCACCTGCTGAGCTAGAAGGTATTGATCTTTGCTACTTCTCGAGCTTGCGTTGTATTCCCTCGAAGAGGAAAGGGAGATGCACCACAATAGCGTAAGTGTTTCCCTCAGTTTTTGACAACTAAGGAATCAATCCAGTAGGAGACCATGCGCGAGTCCCTCGCACCTGCACAAACAAATAAGAACTTCGCAGCCAACGCGATAAGGGGTTGTCAATCCCTTTACGGTCACTTACGAAAGTGAGATCTGATAGAGATGATAGTTTATATTTTTGGTATTTTTGGTTTATAAGAACAACAAATAAAAGGAATAAAAGTAAAGTAGATGCAGATTGATATGTTGAGAATAGACCCGGGGGCCATAGTGTTCTCTAGTGGCTTCTCTCATGATAGCGATATTCTACGGCGGCTAAACAAATTACTGTCGAGCAATTCGTAGAAAAGCGAATAATTATGAGACTATCTAGGCATGATCATTGTATATAGGCGTCACGTTCGAGACAAGTAGACCGACTCTTGCCTGCATCTACTACTATTACTCCACACATCGACCGCTATCCAGCATGCATCTAGTGTATTGAGTTCATAAGAACAGAGTAACGCCTTAAGCAAGATGACATGATGTAGAAGGATAAACTCAAGCAATATGATATAAACCCCATCTTTTTATCCTCGATGGCAACAATACTATACGTCCCTTGCTGCCCCTACTGTCATTGGGAAAGGACACCGCAAGATTGAACCCAAAGCCAAACACATCTCCCATTGCAAGAACTATAGATCTAGTAGGCCACACCAAACCAATAATTCGAAGAGACTTGCAGGGATATTATGAGCACACATAAAAAGTATAGAGAAGACCCAAATATTTCTCATAGATAATCTTGATCATAAACCCACAATTCATCGGATCTCGACAAACACACCGAAAAAGGGTTTAGATTGAATAGATCTCCTCGAAGACCAAGGAGAACTGTGTATTGAGATCCAGAGAGAGAGAAGAAGCCATCTAGATATTAGATATGGACCCGAAGGTTTGTGGTAAACTACTCACAACTTATGGTGAGGGCGATGATGATGATGAAGAAGAACTCCGTGATGGATCCCCCTCCAGTGGAGCTCCGGAACAGGCTCCAAGATGGGATCTCATGGGAACAAAAGGTTACAGCGCTGGAATTAGGGTTTTCTCTTTGTTGTCGAATGTTTCGGGGTACGTAGACTTATATAGGAGGAAGGAGGAGGGTGCTCGAGGGGCCCACGAGGAAGGGGGTGCGCCCTGGGAATGGGGGTGTGCCCCCCACCCTCGTGGACACCCCGAGGCTCCCCTGACGTGCTTCTCAAGTCCCCCGTGCATGATTTTCTCCAATAATATCTCTCGCGAAGGTTTCATTCCGTTTGGACTCCGTTTGATATTCTTTTTCTGCAAAACCCTGAAACAGGAAAAAAATAGCAATCTGGACTCGGCCTTTGGGTTAGTAGGTTAGTCCCAAAAATGCTATAAAAGTGTATGATAAAGCCCATTAAACATCCAAGACTTCATAAATAATAGCATGGAACAATAAAAAATTATAAATACATTGAAGACGTATCAAGCATCCCCAAGCTTAATTCCTGCTCGTCCTCGAGTAGGTAAATGATAAAGAAAGAATTTTTGATGTGGAATGCTAACCAATATAGTTTTTCAATGTAATTCTCTTAATTGTGGCATGAATGTTCAGATCTGAAAGATTCAAGATAAAAGTCTATATTGACATAAGAAATAATAATACTTCAAGCATACTAGCAAAGCAATCATGTCTTCTCAAAATACTATGGCTAAAGAAAGTTATCCCTACAAAATCATATAGTCTGGCTATGCTCCCTCTTCACCACACAAAATATTCATATCATGCACAACCCTGATTTCAGCCAAGCACTTGTTTTCATACTCTATCTTTTCAAACCTTTCAACTTTCACGCAATACATGAGTGTGAGCCATGGAGATAGCACTATGGGTGGAATAGAGGTGGTTGTGGAGAAGACGAAAACGAGGAAGATAGTCTCACATCGACTAGGCGTATCAACGGGCTTTGGAGATGCCCATCAATAGATATCCATGTGAGTGAGTAGGGATTGCCATGCAACGGATGCACTAGAGCTAAGTATGTATGAAAGCTCAACAAAAGAAACTAGTGGGTGTGCATCCAACTTGCTTGCTCATGAAGACCTACGGTATTTGAGGAAGCCCATCGTTGGAATATACAAGCCAAGTTCTATAATGAAAATTCCCACTAGTATATGAAAGTGACTAAACATGAGACTCTCTACAATGAAGAACATGGTGCTACTTTGAAGCACAAGTGTGGAAAAAGAGTAGCGATTGTCCCTTCTCTCTTTCCTCTCATTTTTTGGAGGGGCTTTCTCTTTTTTTATTAGGCCCTCTCTAATTTTTTTGGGCCATCTCTTTTTTTATTGGCCTTTCCTCACATGCGATAATGCTCTAATAATGATGATCATCACACTTTTATTACAACTCAAAATTACAACTCGATACTACAACAAGTATGACTCTATATGAATGTCTCCGGCGGTGTACCGGGATGTGCAATGAATCAAGAGTGACATGTATGAAAAATTATGCATGGTGGCTTTGCCACAACTACGATGTCAACTACATGATCATGCATGGCAATATGACAATATGATGTGTGTCATATGAACGGAACGGTGGAAAGTTGCATGGCAATATATCTTGGAATGGCTATGGAAATGCCATGATAGGTAGGTATGGTGGTTGTTTTGAGGAATAATATGCTGGCTGTTTTGAGGAAGGATATATAGTGGGTTTATGGCACCGGCGAAAGTTGCGCGGTACAAGAGAGGCTAGCAATGGTGGAAGGGTGAGAGTGTGTATAATCGATGGACTCAACATTAGTCATAAGAACTCATATACTTATTGCAAAAATCTACGAGTCATCAAAACAAAGCAATCAACGCATGCTCCTAGGGGGGAGGTTGGTAGGAGTTAACCATCGCGCGCCCCCGACCTCCACACAAAGGTTGGCACTCTACAAATACCTCATGCTCTAACTTCGTCACATAAGGGTTCACCATACGTACATGATACGGGAATCACTAACCTTAACACGAGTATTTCTCAATTTCATAATAACTTCACTAGCATGATTGTAATATCACTATCCTCATCTCAAAACAATTATCAAGCATCCAACATCTCATCATATTCAATGTACTTAGTGTGAATTTTTTTACTACATTGACATTGGATGTCTATCATGTGAAGACAAGTTTCTTAGCCTAAACACATTACCATGCAGTTTTAGAAAACTCTCAAATAGATATAAGTGAATCATGAGAGTTCAACAATTTCTACAAAATATAACCACCACCGAGCTCTAAAAGATATAAGTGAAGCACTAGAGCAAAAACTATTCAACTCAAAAGATATAAGTGAAGCACATAGAGTGTTCTAACAATTCCTAGGCCATATTTAACTCTCTCAAATAGGTGTGTCCAGCAAGGATGATTGTGGAAAACTAACAAGCAAAGACTCAAATTATACAAGACGCTCCAAGCAAAACACATATCATGTGGTGAATAAAAATATAGCTCCAAGTATAGTTACTGATGGATGAAGACGAAAGAGGGGATGCCTTCCCGGGGCATCCCCAAGCTTAGGCTTTTGATTATCCTTGAATTTTACTTGGGGTGCCATGGGCATCCCCAAGATTAGGCCTTTTCTACTCTTTGTTCCATAGTCCATCAAAGCAATACTCAAAACTTGAAAACTTCACAACACAAAACTTAGACAAAAATTCTCGTGAGCTCCGTTAGTATAAGAAAGCACACTACTCAAAGGTAATGCAATTAATTCATTCTTTGTTTATATTGGTGTTAAACCTACTGTATTCCCACTTCTCTATGGTTCATACCTCCAAATATTACTCATAGATGCATTGGAATAAGCAAACAACACACGAAAAACAGAATCTGTCAAAAACAGAACAGTCTGTAGTAATCTGCAGGTTTCGGCTACTTCTGGAACTCCAAAAAATTCAAGATAAATTGGTAAATTTGAGGAATTTGTCTATTAATCATCTGCAAAAATAATCAACTAAATAGCACGCTCCAGTAAAATATGACGACCACTTTAGCAAGCGCTAACGATTTTGTTTTTCACAGCAAGATCACATAAACTTCACACAAGTCTTCCCAAAGGTTCTACTTGGCACAAACACTAAACAAAACATGAAACCATATCTAATCAGAAGCTATATGAAATAATTATTCCCTAACAGCAACGGAAAAAAAAATATAAAATTGGGTTGCCTCCCAACAAGCGCTATCGTTTTACGCCCCTAGCTAGGCACGATACAAGATAAATCTAGGTATTGCCATCTTTGGAAGGCAATCCATAAGTGGCTCTCATGATGGATTAATATGGTAATTTGATTTTATTTCTAGGAAACTGTTCCATGCCTTTCCTTAACGGAAATTGGAATCTAATATTTCCTTTCTTCATATCAGTAATTGCACCAATCGTTGTAAGGAAAGATCTACTAAGAATAATAGGACATGAAGGATTGCAATCTATATCAAGAACAATGAAATCTACGGGCACATAATTACTATTGGCAACAATAAGAAAATCATTAATTCTTCCCATAGGTTTCTTAATAGTGGAATCCGCAAGATGCAAGTTGAAAGAACAATCATCAAGTTCATGGAACCCTAGCAAATCGCACAAAGTTTTTGGGATAGTGGAGACACTAGCACCCAAATCACACAAAGCATAGCATTCATGATCTTTTATTTTTATTTTGATAGTAGGTTCCCACTCATCATAAAGCTTTCTAGGGATAGAAACTTCTAACTCAAGTTTTTCTTCATAAGATTGCATCAAAGCATCAACTATGTGGTTGGTGAAAGCTTTACTTTGACTATAAGCATGCGGAGAATTTAGTATGGATTGCAAGAAGGAAATACAATCAATCAAATAGCAATTGTCATAAATGAATCCCTTGAAATCTAAAGTGGTGGGTTCATCACTAGGTAAAGTTTTAATCTCTTCACTCCCACTTTTAACAATTTTAGCATCAAGATCTAAAAACACCAAATCATTGGGACACCTTAAAGCAGAATCATCTCCAATCCTATATTCATCAATATTAATACTAGAAAACAAGGATCTAATAGGAGACACATCAATAACTTTCAGATCTTCATCTTTATTTTCATGATAACTAGAAGAACACGCTTTAATGTAATCCTCTCTTTTAGCACGCATCCTAGCGGTTCTTTCTTTGCATTCATCAATGGAAATTCTCATGGCTTTGAGAGACTCATTGATATCATGCTTAGGTGGGATAGATCTAAGTTTCAAAGAATCAACATCAAGAGTAATTCTATTACACTTCTAGCCAATTCATCAATCTTAAGCAATTTCTCTTCAAGCATAGTGTCGGTGTACTAAGGTAGGGGTACCTCAGTACCCCAACTTGTGCACGGGCAGTCGCAGCTTCCCGCGGCAAGGTTTACCGCGTGCTCGCCGGAGACCTTCCTGCTCCTTATTAAACCATTCAAAAACAAAGTATACAAGAAAGAAGATCGAGACCCCGGCAAGAGGAGCTTGCCGGGAAGGCCGTACCAGGCTCAAGATTACCTCACTAGCACAAGGCCCTGGCAGGAGGAGCTTGCCAGGAAGACTAGAAGATTCCATCATAGAAGACCCGGCAAGGGCCCGGGGAGCGGCAAGCTCCTAGGCCCGGCAAGATCAAAGCCCCGGCAAGGTGCTTGCCGGGAAGGCTGCGCTGTGTGCCCGCGCTCCAGCTCATCGGCCCACGCGTCGCCCTGGGGCCTATCCAGGGACGCGTGGCGGATGGCTGTGCAGCCTAGGGGGACACGGTGGCACTCCACGGTGGTGGATCCATCGCCGTGGCGGACGGAGACGCAAGGGCGGGAGCTTTTGGGGTCGACGACGACGGGCATTGAATGCCCTTGTCCCCCACTGTTAAAGTAGGTATAGACCACTGTTCTGCACTGTAGCTCCACTGTTCCCGCACTGTTACAACTACCACCTTATTTACGTTTTTACCCCTTTCTCCTACGTTGACACCTGTCGGTGACCCCTTGCACTATAAAAGGAGGCCCATGCACAACGTGGAGGGGGTTGGGAACCTTGATCACTCTCACGCTCGGTGTAGCTGCTTCTTCAAGCTCCCGAGCTCTCCAACTTAATACACAACCAAGCAGGAGTAGGGTTTTACGCGTCTACCACGGCCCGAACCTGGGTAAAACTGCCCGCGTGCTCGCCTCGATCTGCTCTTCGTGCTCCCTCCGCCCTCGTACCGCAAAGACAAGGGGCTCCGGTCCCATAGGTGTTCGTGGCGGACAGTTTCCCCCGACATCTTTGGCGCGCCAGGGAGGGGGCGTCGAGGTTGTGCGAACCTGATCCGGCGTTCGCGCGGGCGCATCCTTCATCAACCTCTCCGGATTCACCAACTTCACCAGCGACAACTCCATGGCCCCGAAGAAGAAGGCTTCGGAGGTCGGAGGCCCGTCTGCGTCTCACCCGCCGCCACCAGAGCCGACGGTGGGCGGGGGAGACGCCGTCGGAAGGGTGGTCGCCGGCGAGGACACTCACGGCGCCACCAGATCCAAGAACAGGACGGATGACCGAACCTCGGTCTCCGTGGACGCGCCGCGTCCATCTCAGCACACGACGACCCAGCAGCGCCATGTCACGGGAGGTGGCATCCGCTTGCTGGGGCAAGGCCAAACCGGAGGCTCGCGGGACGCCCCGGACCCCCGTCCGGGCACAAGCAAAGCGAAGGCGCCGGCGCGGGACCCCGCTCCTTCTAACGTCGTTAGAAGTCCGAGCGCATCCCGCTCCTCGCACCGCTCGCCCGCGTTCCCCTCCACTCCGACAGAAGCGCTCGCAAGAGCGCAACTGCTCCTCGACTTCCCTCCAGCGGCCGACAAGGCCGAAGAATGGAGGACCACCATCCGGAGCCTGATAGACTTCGCCAACAACGATTCTCCACAGCAGCCGTCGACCTCACGGCCGCGGCAAGCTGAGAAGACGAAGGCTGACGGCGACAAGACCGCCGGGGGTGCGACAAGCGTGCATTCCCCGCCGCAGAAGCAGAAGACGCCGCCCCGCCGGAACAACGCCGACGACGGCTCCACGGCCTCGTCGGACCCGCGGGCCCGTCGGGACCAGCGTCAGGTCCTCGACGACCGGCGAGAAGAAGACGCTCGGACCACAATCGAGCGCCGCCGAGAAGCTCGGCGACAATCAGACAAGAGAGCTGGGAACACAGTCGACGCGCACGCGCCCGGTGAGCCAGGCGACTTGCCGTACGCGGCAGGCTGCCCTGCGTTTACCCGCGAGCTGCGGCGCATCCAGTGGCCCAGCATGAAGAATTTTAAGCCCGACGTACCTGAGAAGTACGACGGCAAGACGCACCCCTCGGAATTCCTCAGCGTCTACACCATCGCAGTGCAAGCTGCCGGGGGGCGCGACGAGAAGATCTTGGCGAATTACTTCCCGCTCGTGCTAAAGCCGAACGTCCGTTCGTGGCTTATGCACTTGCCGGAAGGTTCTATATCTTCTTGGGCCGACCTTTGCCACCAGTTTGTCGGCGCCTTCACCGGCGGCCACAAACCTGAAGGCCAGGAGAGCGATCTCCACATCTTGGCCCAGAAGGAAGGCGAAACTCTGCGCAAGTACATCCAATGCTTCAGCCGTGTGCAGCACAACATCCCTGATGTCCACCCTGCCGCGGTTATCAGCGCATTCCATCAGAACGTGCGTAACCGCCGCATGCGTGAAGAGATGGCGATGACGAAGATTCGGGATGTCAGCGAGCTCTATGCTCTGGCTGACAAGTGCGCACGCGCGGAAGAGGGGAGGAGACTACCCGGAGAGGATGCTGGCGCAGGAGGAAGCGACAGCGACGACGCCGCCCCGGCAAAGAAGAGCCGGCGGCGGAACAACAGAAGGAAGGGCAAGAAAGAGGTGCTTGCCGTCGAGAAGTCCGGCAAGGAGGCCCCCGACAAGCAAGCACAGGCTGGCGGCTCCGGCAAGGAGCCTGCCCCTGCAGCGGCGGCCGACAAGCCGGGTAGCTCCGACAAGCAATACTGTAAGATCCACCGCACCAAGGGTCACGACCTCTCCAACTGCAAGCGCGTCGAGTATCTCGTCGAGCAGCAGAAAGCTGAGTACGAGAGGCGCGACAAGGAGAAGGCCCAAGGTGGCGGGGAGGAGACGAGCAAGAAGCGGCCGTTCAACGGCCGGGGAGGGCGCCGCGGCAAGGCCAAGCAGCGGCAAGGAGATCGACCTCCCCGGGGCCGCGACAAGGACGAAGAAGACGACGATGAAGACATGGAGGACGAGGATAACAGCGAGCAGGAGTTCCAGAAGGCCACGGAGGTGCTCTGCGTCGACGGTGGCGCCTCTCTGCACACCTCCCACCGCCAACTCAAGCAGTGGGTGCGTGAGGTGAATGCGGCGGAGCCGCCCGTGGAGTCGCGCAGGCTCCTCAAATGGTCCAGCACGCCCATCGTTTTCGATCTTGAGGATCACCCTGACCGCACCACTGCGGTCGGGTGCTTGCCGATGCTGGTTTCTCCCACCATCCGTAACCTCAAGGTCACCAAAATGTTGGTTGACGGCGGGGCCGGGCTGAACTTGATCTCCTCTGCTGTGATCAAGAAACTCCAGATTCCAGATGGCGAGCTCGAAGAGACCGGTTCATTCCAAAGAATCAACCCGGGAAGGAGCAAGCCCAAGGGAAAGATCACTCTGCCGGTGACCTTTGGCGGGGAGCTCAACTTCAGGACTGAGCGCATCACTTTCGACGTTGCCGATATTCCATTACCCTATAATGGAATACTTGGCCGTCCTGACCTCGCCAAGTTCATGGCAGCTTCCCATTATGCCTACAACGTACTGAAGATGCCGGGGCCGATAAGCGTCATCACTGTCCACGGCGACAAGAAGGATGCGCTTATCTGCGCCGACAAGATCTACCGGGATGCGGCAGCCGCGGGCGAGAAGGATACTCTTGCCGCTGAAGCTCCCGGAGGGAAGAAGACGAAGACCAAGTCCGGCAAGTGCTCTGGGACCCACTCCGGCAACCGCACCTCTTCGGAGTGCTGCGCTGCCGTCGAGGACGTTCCATCGAGCTCCACCGGCAAGAGTAAGAAAGGAATGGCTGCTCCTCCGGCAACCAAGAAAGTGTCCGCGAAGGAGGACGGCACTGGTGGTACCTTCACCATCAGTGCCACCCTTGACAGCAAATAGGAAAGCGCGCTCGTTGCCTTCCTGTGGGCGAATGTCGATGTGTTTGCCTGGCAACCATCTGACATCCCCGGTGTTCCCAGGAAGGTGATTGAGCACAAGCTTGCTGTCTGTCCTCATGCGCGGCCCATCAAGCAGAAAGTGAGGAAGCAAGCCGTGGAGCGCCAAGAGTTCATCAACGAAGAAATCAAGAAGCTAGAGGCAGCAGGCCTAGTTAGAGGTGTGATCCATCCGACGTGGTTGGCAAATCCAGTCGTTGTGCGCAAGGCCAATGGGAAATGGAGACTGTGTATAGACTTCACCGATGTGAATAAAGCATGTCCCAAGGATCCATTCCCTTTGCCGCGCATTGACCAGATCGTTGACTCCACTGCCGGATGTGAGCTACTCTGTTTTCTTGATGCATACTCAGGCTATCATCAGATTTTCATGGCCAAGGAGGATGAAGAGAAGACTGCATTTATCACTCCATGTGGCACTTATTGCTTTATTCGCATGCCATTTGGATTGAAGAATGCAGGCTCAACCTTTGCAAGGGTAGTATACACTGCTTTTGAGCCACAGATCCACAGGAATGTAGAGGCTTACATGGATGACATCGTGGTGAAGAGCAAGAGCAAGGAAACCCTGATCCAAGATTTGGAGGAGACGTTTCAGAACCTGCGCAGGATACATCTCAAGTTGAACCCCGAGAAGTGCGTCTTTGGAGTCCCCTCCGGCAAGCTCCTCGGGTTCTTTGTATCACAGAGGGGGATTGAAGCCAACCCCGACAAGATTAAAGCCATTGAGCAGATAGAGGCCCCAAAGCGCGTCAAGGATGTCAGGAGGCTTGCAGGTTGTGTGGCTGCCCTCAGTAGGTTCATTTCAAAATCTGCAGAGCGCGCCCTACCTTTCTTTAAAATCTTGAAGAAGGCGGGTCCCATGAAGTGGACTCCGGAAGCGGAGGCGGCGCTGCAGGATTTGAAACGGTACCTGTCCTCCACTCCAATACTTGTCGCACCTAGACCACAGGAAAAGTTGTTGCTATACTTAGCGGCAACCAACCAGGTGGTTAGTGCTGCGTTAGTAGCGGAGAGGGAGTCCGACGAGGAGTCAGCACCACCGGCAAGCGAATCCAGCGACAAGCAGGGGGCTGTCCCGGCAAGCTCTGGCCCCGACAAGGATGACTCTGCGCAGGAACAAGGAGGGGTACGGAAGAAGATGGTGCAGCGCCCAGTGTATTTTGTAAGTTCCCTTCTCCAGGGGGCTAGATCAAGGTACTCTGGTGTGCAAAAGTTGCTTTTCGGCCTCCTCATGGCCTCGAGAAAGCTGCGCCATTACTTCCAAGCCCATGAGATAACAGTGGTCACTCGCTTTCTGCTGAAGAGGATATTGCACAACCCAGAAGCAACAGGCAGGATCGTTGAGTGGGCACTGGAGCTGTCGAGCTTTGGACTCAAGTTTGAAAGTACTTCAACTATACAGAGCCGAGCCTTGGCAGAATTCATAGCTGAGTGGACTCCAACACCCGATGAAGAAGTTCAAGAAACAAGCGTACCCGTACAAGAAGCGACAAGTGAATGGGTAATGTATTTTGACGGTGCCTTCTCGCTGCAAGGCGCCGGTGCTGGCGTGGTACTCATCGCGCCCACCGGAGAGCACCTCAAATATGTTATCCAGATGCACTTTCCCAGGGAGCAAGCGACAAACAACACCGCAGAATATGAAGGCTTGCTTGCCGGCCTCAGGATTGCGGCCGAACTGGGGATCAGGAAGCTGATTGTGCGGGGAGATTCTCAGTTGGTGGTCCGGCAAGTCAACAAGAGCTATCAGAGCCCTTTGATGGAAGCTTATGTCGATGAAGTGAGGAAGCTTGAGGAGCACTTTGAAGGTCTGCAGATGGAGCACGTCCCGAGAGCTCAAAATGAAATTGCAGACGGCCTTTCAAAGTGCGCTTCGATGAAGTTACCTGTGGAACCAGGGACTTTCTTGCTCAAGCTGACTCAACCATCCGTTACACCATCAATTGGGCAGTCCAAGAAGAGAAAGTTGGTCTTCGGCGACTACTTGCCGGCGGATCTTCCTGAAACCGCCGCCAAGGTCCCCAAGATCAACAACCAGAACGTTGAGGAACAGTTTGCTCCTGCAAGTCCTCGGGCTTGTACAGTTGAAGCAAGCGTTCCCGGCAAGCCTCGCCCCGGCGAGCTTGCCGGGGGACCGTCAGCTCCGGCAGAACCAGAGGTCCTTGCCGTAGAAGCTGAGGTTCCCGCAGCGGCCCTCGAGCCTTTGGTCCTTGCCGTTGAGCCTCAGGCTCCGGCATGGGCGCAGCAGATCGTCCGCTTCCTTCAAACTGGAGAACTTCCCGACGACCCAGAAGAAATAGAGAAGATAACCAGGCAGTCAAGTATGTACCAGTTCGTGGATAACGAGCTGTGCAGAAGAAGACTCAATGGTGTCAGGTTGAAATGCATCTCCAGGGAAGATGGACAGAAGCTGTTGGCGGAAATACACGGAGGCATATGCGGCCACCACATTGGCGCAAGGGCGCTTGCCGGGAAAGCTTTCCGGCAAGGGTTCTTTTGGCAAGAAGCCCTCCAAGATGCAGCTGCACTAGTAACCAAGTGTGAAGCGTGCAAGTTCCATGCAAAGCAGATTCATCAGCCAGCTCAAGCTCTCCAAACAATCCCTTTGTCCTGGCCCTTCTCGGTCTGGGGGCTCGATATCCTCGGCCCCTTCCCCCGAGCCGTCGGGGGCTTTGAGTACTTGTACGTTGCAATCGACAAGTTCACAAAGTGGCCAGAAGTGGAGCCGGTGAGAAAGGTGACAGCACAGTCAGCAGTGAGGTTCTTCAGGTCGATTGTTTGCCGTTTCGGGATCCCTAACCGGATCATCACCGACAACGGTACACAATTTACTAGTCGCACCTTCATGCAGTACGTCCAAGACCTTGGCGCCAAGGTCTGTTTCGCTTCTGTTGCTCACCCGAGGAGCAACGGTCAAGCGGAGAGGGCAAATGCTGAAGTGCTGCGCGGACTCAAGACGAGGACCTTTGACAGGCTGCGCAAGTGCGGAAGAAATTGGATAGAGGAGCTACCGGCGGCTCTTTGGTCAATCAGAACGACACCAAGTCGAGCCACCGGACAGACACCCTTTGCTCTAGTCTATGGAGCAGAAGCAGTTCTCCCCACGAAACTCGCATACGGATCTCCTCGAGTACTCGCTTATGATGAGCTCGAGCAAGAGCAACTGCGGAAAGATGACGCATTGCTCCTCGAGGAGGGACGTCTCCAGGCTGCTGTACGAGCTGCTCGATACCAGCAAGCTTTGCGCCGCTACCATAGCCGCAAAGTCAAGGCCAGGAGTCTCGAGGAAGGCGACCTTGTTCTTCGGCGTGTTCAGTCCGCCAAGAATTCCAACAAGTTGACGCCGAAGTGGGAAGGACCTTATCGGGTGAGACAAGTTACGAGGCCCGGCGCTGTCCGCCTCGAGACCGAAGAAGGCTTACCGGTGAGCAACTCCTGGAACATAGAGCATCTTCGCAAGTTTCACCCATAAGGCGCGGTTGCCGTGACCCGTTCCGGCAACCACCTTTTGTACAAGCTTTGCCGCTGTTGCATGTAACCCTTTGTACAAAGCCGGGCGCAGACCCCGTGCATCAGTAAAGTTTTCGTGTCTTTCGCACCGATTGCCTTTTGCATGCTTTTCTTTGCTATTTGCATGTTCTGTTTCGCATTTGGTGCAACACACAAGTATACGGTAAGCATTAGCACGCCGAAAGGCCACATACTTGTTTCCCTCTCCCTTTTCTTTCCTCTTAAACAGAAGGAACGTTCCTCGCGCACAAGTTTGCCGGGGGGGAAGGGGGTGGAGGAGGAATCAAGTGCTGTTCAAGAAAGAGAAGCCTTACCGGAAAGCAAGCAATATAAGCAAGCAACTTATGAAAGATAAGTTGTTAGAATTTGACCAGTTCAAATTTTAAATTTTAGTTGTCTTCCTTGAACAATCACACTTTGTATGGAAAACCTGTGCGTGGAGGAACCTACCCGTAGCTTGCCGCACCCTTATCTTGTTTTCGAGTTCGCTCAACGATTTAAGTGAGCTGCGACAAGTGTCGCGCCCTTGCTTCGTTTCCGAGTACGCTCAGCAAGCTAAGTGCGTTGCGACTAGCTGCGGCAAGGTTGCTTGCCGGCGAAGACCTTGGCCAGCAGGCTGCTCAGGGTCCAGCACTCAGCGCTCGCGGCAAAGGCTCCTTGCCGGCAAGCTCCCCGGGAGCGTAGGGTGAAAAACGTACAAAGTCAAGGATTAAGACAAGGAAGATAACATTGCACTGATTGATCAAAATAAGATAAATATCTTACAAAGGATGACTTGTCACAATGGACTAATGAGTTCATAACATAATGTGCAGCAGCAAAAAAGAGATAAAGATAACGGAGCCCTAATCTACGCGGTCGCCCTCCTTCCTGCCGAGCTTAGCCACCTTGGCGATGATGTGGGCGACCTGCTCCTTCAGGGCCTCCGTGTCTGCATCAGCCGGCAAGCTGCGAAGAACGTTGGTGAGATTGATCCCCGGGTTGCGGTACACGATCTTCGTCAGCACCCGCTCCAGAGTTCCCGCGCAGAGCAGGCGCGACTCCTCGGCCAGCTGCGCGGGGATACGGTTCCGGAGACCTGCAAGGGCCGGCGCGATCCCTCTGAAGAAGAGGCTGAGCTTGGCGCTGTGCGGGAGATCCGGATCCGGCGAGTAGATGAGATGTTCGACCTTCAGCGCCAGCAGCTCCTGGTCAATGTTGGACGCTGAAGATACCAAGTCTTCAGTCCATACCTCAATGGTCTGGCGGAAGAGCTCGGATGCTTTGTTGACGCTGTCCACCAAGGTCCGCTCCTTGCGGAGTTCCTCCTTCAGCTTGTTCTCCTGAGCCCGGGCAGCGTCGAGTGAATCCTTCAGAGTGGTGACCGTCAACTCCAAGTCCTCGATGGAGTCCTTGGCGGCCTTCAACTCGTCGCCCCTCTTAGAGAGGCTCACTTGGAGCTCTGAATTTGTGTGAGCGTCCTTCTCGCGCTCCGTGATGAGCGCGGCAACCTTCTCCGCGCTCACCTTCAACGCCTTCTCCAGCTGTACGACCTTGGCGGCGAGCTCCTTCTTGGCGTTTTCCGCGGCAACTGCGGTGGCTTTCGCCTCCTTCAACTCCCCGCCAAGGGCCGTCTCGCGAGCGGCGAGGTCCTCCTCATGGGAGTCGAGCTCGACCTTCCGCTGCGCAAGCTCTCCTTCTCGCCGGGACAGCTCCACCCCGGCGAGCCGCTGCTGTTCCTCAGCTTCAGCCTTCTCGAGCACCCACTCCTGGTACTCGCCGGCGAGACGCTCGCGCTCCTCCGCCACCTCGCGGAGGGCCGCCTGGTTGGCGGCGCTGAGCTCTGCCGCGCGCTTCTCCATCTCCGCGGCGGCCTTGGCAGCAAGGGCTTCCCGGGAGGCGAGCTTCGCCTGCCTGGCCCGGTAAAGGGCCAGGAGCTGGTGGAGCAGCTTCTCCTCCTCGGGCCCCTCACTCCCGCCGGGCGCCTCGACGATCTTCAGGCCCGCGGAGGCGAGGACTTCTCTGTCAAACGCCTCGCCCTCCACGGGAGCTCGCGATGAAGACCCCCAAGGCATCTGGATGAAGACGCCGTTGGGGGCCTCAAGGTAGTACCCCTGCTCCTTGCTGGCGGAGGGGTCGGCGGCCGGTGCAGCATCTGATGCTCCCGCCACCTCCGGGTCGGCGGTGCGGTCGCCGTCCCCCTCCCCGGCCGCTGCGTCCGCAGCCGGAGCAGTCTCCTGCGCGGCCGGCTCGGCGGCCTCAGCCATCTCCTCGGTGGCAGGGACGTCACCGCCGCCGCCCTGCGCGCCCTCCTCCTCGAGGTTGATAACCTCCGTCTCCATGGGCTCAGGAGGAGGAAGATCTAAAAAGAAAAAGAAGAAAAAGAAGTTCAAGTTCAAGCAAATATCCAAAAAGAGGCAAGGCCAAGAAGGCAAACTACAGAACATACCTTGGCGGACGTCCTCAGCGGCGGGCTCCCTCGCCGGGGAGCTCGGCCTTGGCGGAGTGGCCGCCCTCGCCGGGCTGCTCGCCCTTGGCGGGGTACTCTGCCTTGGCGGAGTACCCACCCTTGGCGGAGCACTCTCCCTTGCCGGAGAGTTCTGCCTTGGCGGGGACGGCGGGGCCTGCGGCTCCTCGACGACGGCCTCCGGGCGCTCTTCCCGCTGTGGCTCCACCTCTGCACAAATCAAGATAAGAAACATCAAGATATGAAGACAAGACCAATCCTCAAGCGTACCCCGATAAGCGAAAGAGTAAACCCCAGACTTACGCTGGGGGCTGCGCTGGGGGCTGCGCCGGGGGCTGCTCCCCGGAGCAGCGCTCGGGTCCGGCAGGCTCGGCTCCGGCACGCCTCCTGTTGCCGCAGCTGCTGAGTCTTCCGCGACCTCGACCGCGGGCGCCTTGGCCTTCTTCGCCGCGCGCTGAGTCAAGGTCCTGAAATCAAAGCAATGAACAGAGTCAGCATCAACAGAAATCAAGACAAAAATCGAGAAGGTGTAAGGCCCTAGATCCTTACTCCTGGTCCTCCTCGTCGTCCTCGCTCAGGGCGGAGAAGTCGTACTCCACCGTGGGCGCGTCGGCGCGAGGAGCGGAAGACGAAGATTCCCTCGGGCGCTTGGCGGTCCCGGGGGCTGGGGGCTGCGAAGACCCAGCCCCTGTGGTAGCCGGCGCCCGAGGAGCAGGCGGAGCCGCTGCTCCACTCCGAGAAGACCCCTGCCGGCTTGGCGCCGGCCTGCGAGACGCCTCCGTCGTGGCCCGCGCGCGGGCCGCCTCTGCTGCGGCTGGTACGCCGGTCGCCCTTGGCGCGGCTTGGCTCCCCCGGGGAGCTGCCCGGCGAGCTGGTTGTTGCCGGGGCGCCTGCGCCCTTTCCCCCGTCGCCGTCTTGCGGAGGCGCTTCGGTGGGGACTGCCTTGGGCTTGCCGGGGGCGGGGAGCTCTCCGACGAGGAGAGGTCGTCGGCATAGAGCTCCGTTGATCCGCCGGAGTCCTCGGCCTCCTCCTCCCCCTCCTCTTCCCCGGCCGGCTCACTGGGCCCAGCGTCCTGCGCTGCGGCCCCCTTTCCCTTGGCACCTCCGCCCCTCGCGGCGCCTCTGCTCCCTCCGGCGGCACCCTCCATTGCCGCGGCCTCGGCCACGATTCCGTGGATCCCGGAGTGCCTCAGAGAGGGGACTCCGGCGAGCGTGTCGGGAGGGAGCTGCAGCAATCTGCGGATCTCCGCCTCCTCAGCCTGGCTGGTCGCATCCGCAACCTCCGCCTCTTCAGGCGTGTATCCAAAAATTCCTGCCGCCGCGGCTGCGGCGGCCTCTTCAGCCCGAGAAGCCATGTAGGCAATCTCCCGGTCGGTGGTGTCCCGCGTATGCTCCTTGAGGTCGTTCTTGTTCTTCGCCACCTCCGCGAGGTTGTCGTAGAAGTTGAGGATGTCGATGGGCTTGGGCGCGATCCACGTGCGGTCCACGCCGTGCGAGTCACACATGGGCATCATGGCGAGGATACGGTCCCGGACGATGTTGTTGCAGAGCGGCACCACTTCCCGGGGAGGCCTGAACCACTCAGGGTGTGCCGGGTCGTACTTGAAGAGTTCCCGGACCATCCCCTTCAGCTCCAGCGTGGTCAAGTTGAAGTTGAGCCCGGGGCGCAGCCTCATTATGTCTGCCGGCCGCCGTACTCCCAGGCCGGCCTCTTCCGGTCTTGGAGAGGGGCGATGCGCCGGCGGAGGAAGTCTGCGCCCACCTCTGCAACTGACAGCTTGGCCATCCGAAGACGAAGAATCCGGACGAGGGCGATGTCGAGCTTGATGTCGTCCGAGTCCAGCTCGCTCCAATCCCTGCCGCGCACGGTGGGTGTTGTGCGCGGCGTGGTGAAGGACTGCGGCGCATCCTCAACAATCCAGCACCACTCCGCGCGCCATTCCTCCCACTTGCCGCGGAGCTCCCCCGGCAAGTACGCTCCCTTTTTATTCAGACGGAAAACCCAAGAAATTCCTCCGGAGAGGGGGGCATCGGCCTCGGCTCTAGGAGTGAAGAAGTGCCTAAAAAGCGCTACGTTTGGGTGTACTCCTATGAAGTTTTCGCACATGTGTGCGAAAACCGCCATGGTGAGGATGGCGTTGGGGGTGAAGTCAAGCAGATGGAGGCCGTATGTGTTCATAATGTCGCAGAAGAAGTTTGAGAAAGGAGGGCAAAGACCACAGTGAAAGAAGGCTGCGAAGAAGTGATACCCGCCGGGATAGCTGTCCTTGGCGGCGGCCGGATATGCTAGGGTGCGGGGGTGCGCCTTGGTTTCCTTGGCCCAGAACAAGTAGTACTTGTTCCAGAGCTCCCGCATGCCGAGCTTCGGCGGAAAGACGAGATGCTGCTTCCGGTACGCGGCGAGCTTCGCCGCTTGCTCCGACTTCTCCCTCTTGGACTTCTCCGCCTTCGCCTTGTCGGTCTTTGGGGCCATGGCGGACGCGGCGGAAGGAGGGGGACGAAGAGCTCGGCGGCGGCGGAGGTGTGGAGGCAGAGCGCAAGAGAGATCTCTGGAGGAAGGAGACGATGCAATGAAAGCGCAAGGAGGGGAACCGCGCCCGCTTCCTCCGCTTTTATGGGGGAGTGGGGGGCGTTTCGCCCTTTCCATTAAGAGATCGTGGGCACGTCCCATCCCACGACGCCGCGATCGACGCGTGCCGTTACGGTGGGGTGCGGCGGATGCGGAAGTGGATTCGGCGCGCCGCGGGCCGCGGGTGCCCGTGCACTGTTTTGGGCCTGGCCCAACAGCGCTCGGCACCGTGTGTGGCCCAGGCCCGGAGGCTCCTGTCGGTGTACTAAGGTAGGGGTACCTCAGTACCCCAACTTGTGCACGGGCAGTCGCAGCTTCCCGCGGCAAGGTTTACCGCGTGCTCGCCGGAGACCTTCCTGCTCCTTATTAAACCATTCAAAAACAAAGTATACAAGAAAGAAGATCGAGACCCCGGCAAGAGGAGCTTGCCGGGAAGGCCGTACCAGGCTCAAGATTACCTCACTAGCACAAGGCCCTGGCAGGAGGAGCTTGCCAGGAAGACTAGAAAATTCCATCATAGAAGACCCGGCAAGGGCCCGGAGAGCGGCAAGCTCCTGGGCCCGGCAAGATCAAAGCCCCGGCAAGGTGCTTGCCTGGAAGGCTGCGCTGTGTGCCCGCGCTCCAGCTCATCGGCCCACGCGTCGCCCTGGGGCCTATCCAGGGACGCGTGGCGGATGGCTGTGCAGCCTAGGGGGACACGGTGGCACTCCACGGTGGTGGCTCCATCGCCGTGGCGGACGGAGACGCAAGGGCGGGAGCTTTTGGGGTCGACGGCGACGGGCATTGAATGCCCTTGTCCCCCACTGTTAAAGTAGGTATAGACCACTGTTCTGCACTGTAGCTCCACTGTTCCCGCACTGTTACAACTACCACCTTATTTACGTTTTTACCCCTTTCTCCTACGTTGACACCTGTCGGTGACCCCTTGCACTATAAAAGGAGGCCCATGCACAACGTGGAGGGGGTTGGGAACCTTGATCACTCTCACGCTCGGTGTAGCTGCTTCTTCAAGCTCCCGAGCTCTCCAACTTAATACACAACCAAGCAGGAGTAGGGTTTTACGCGTCTACCGCGGCCCGAACCTGGGTAAAACTGCCCGCGTGCTCGCCTCGATCTGCTCTTCGTGCTCCCTCCGCCCTCGTACCGCACAGACAAGGGGCTCCGGTCCCATAGGTGTTCGTGGCGGACAGTTTCCCCCGACACATAGTATTGAAATTCTTTTGCGAGATCATAAACTCCTTAACACTAGTTTCAAACTCAGAAGGCATCTTTCCATAAGAGTTGTTGTAGGAATTACCATAATTATTAGAGGATTTACTAGGAAAAGGCCTAGGATTAAAATACCTCTAAAAGAATTGTGTCGGGGAAACTGATCGCCCACGAACACCTATGGGACCGGAGCACCTTCTCGGTACGGCAGGGGGCGGAGGATGCACAAAGAGCAGATCGAGGCGAGAACACGAGCAGTTTACCTAGGTTCGGGCCGCACGGATGCGTAAAACCCTACTCCTGCTTTGGTGGTTGTATTGAGTTCTTGACTCGGGAGCGAGGAGAGCTACAGTACACTCTAACCGCTAACAACACCGAGCGCGCGAATGATCGATCTTCAGAACCTCTTCTACGTTGCACATGGGCCTCCTTTTATAGGTCAAAGGGGTCACCGACAGGTGGCAACACAGATGGGGGTAAAAATGTAAAAAGAGTGGTAGTTGGAATAGTGTTTGTATAGTGCTCTAGACCTAACCCTGACGGCGGGGGACAAGGGCATTAAATGCCCGTCGCCGTCGCCCAAACAGTGCAAAAAGTGGCCGTCAGGGGTGCCACCGTCCGCCACGACGGTAGCCTTGTCATCGCTGCTTGCCACCATGTACCCCTGGCTGCACAGCCTTCCGCCACGTGCGCCTGGAAGGGTCCCAGAGCGACACGTGGGTGGATGCGCTGGAGCGCGGGTACTGAGTGGAAGTTTGCCTCGGCAAGTGCCTTGCCGCGGTCGCTATCTTGTCGCGCCTGGGAGCTTGTCGCTCACCGGGCCTTGCCGCGACGCGTGGCGCGCCGCGGCAAGTTCCTTGAGATGCCTTTGATTGGCCTTCCCGGCAAGCTCCTCTTGCCAGGGTCTTGTGCCTTGAGTGGTTTTGTGCCTTGAGTGGCCTTCCCGGCAAGCTCCTCTTGCCGGGGTCTTGTCTTCTGGACTTGGATACTTTGTTCTTGAATGGCTCCAAGGGAACCACGAGAGGTCTTGGCTGTCGCCTGGCTAGCCTTGCCGCGGGACGCTTCAACTGCCCGTGCAGAAGTTCGAGATACTAAGATACCCCTACTTTAGTACACCGACAGGAGCCCCCGGGCCTGGGCTAGACACGTTGCCGAGCGCTGTTGGGCCAGGCCCAAAACAGTGCACGGGCACGCGCGGCCTGCGGCACGCCGTATCCCACTCCGTATCCACCGCGCCCTCCCTTAACAACACGCGTTTAATGCGGCGTCGTGGGGGAGATCGTGGCCTGTTTCTTTAATTGGAAATGTGGAACGTCCGCCCCCTTCCCCTTTATAAGCAGGGGAAACAGGGGCCGTTTGTCTGTCTGCCCGTTGCTTCTTCAATCCTCAGAAACCCCCGTCGCTCCCCTCCTTCCCGAAGGCCGAAAGAGAGCAGCGCTCCGCCCTCCGTCGCCACCAGCACCACCAGCACCGTCAACCTCCTTCACCGCTTCCACCATGGCCCCGAAAGGCGAGAAGGGGAAGTCCACGAAGTCGGCCGAGGCGCTGCGTCTTGCGGCAATGCGGAAGAAGAAGGCGGTCCTCCCGCCAAAGCTTGACGCGGAGGAGCTGAGGGATTCGTTCTACCTTTTCTGGTCGAGGGAGACGAAGGCGCATCCGCGCACCAAGGTACTCCCAGCCGCCGCTTGCAAGATGTTCCCGAATGGCTACGCATTCTTCGCTCTGTTCTTCTACTGCGGGCTCTGCCCGCCCTATTCTGAGTTCTTCTGCGACATCATGAACACCTACGGGTTCCACCTCCTTGACTTCACCTCCAACGCCGTTCTCACCATGGCCGTTTTCGCACATCTGTGTGAAAACTTTGTCGGAGTCTTCCCAAATGTAGCTCTTTTCCGCCATTACTTCACGCCTCGAGTTGAGAGGGGAGAGCCTCTGTCTGGCGGAATCTCTTGGATCTCTAGGACCCACAAGAAGGAAGCTTACTTGTCGGGAGAGCTCCGCGGCAAATGGGATGAGTGGAGAGCCAATTGGTGTTGGATCGTAGAGGATGACCCGCAGCCATTCACCGCCCGACGCCAAGCCCCAGTAGTACGCGGCAACGACTGGAGCGATTTGGCCCCGGAGGATAGCAGATTGAAGATTGCTACTACCCGGATCCTTCGCCTCAGGAATGCCAAGCTCACTGTAGGCGCAGTTGGAGCAGACTTTCTCCGCTGCCGCATCGCCCCCTTGCAGGAGAGGAAGAGGCCCGCCTGGGATTTCGAGAACGCGACAGATATCATGAGGCTGCGCCCGGGCCTCAATTATAACTTCACTGTCCTGGAGCTCAACGCGATGCTCCCGGCGCTGTTCAAGTACGACTCTGACCATCCCGAGTGGTTTACGTTGCCGAGGGGCGTAGTTCCGCTGTGCAACAACTCGTCGCTCAGCGCCATCCGTGCAGCGATGTCGTTGTGCAATTCCCACGGGATTGACCCGACTTGGCAAGAGCCTTCCGACGAAGTTGTGCAGGCATTCTTCGACAACTTGGAGGAAACGCCAATTAACACCGACGAGAAGAAGGTCCTCACCCGTGACACCACTGACCAGGAGATGGCATATATTGCCACCAGACTGGAAGAGGCAGCGGCAGCCACGGCCGCGGGCGAGTTCGGGTACACAGTGGAGGAGGCGGAGGCAGCGGAGGCGACAAGCCTTGCCGAGCAGGAAGAGCTTCTCAAAGCGGGGAAGCTTGCGGGGAAGGTTGCCGAGACAAGTGAGCCCGCCGAGCAGGGCGCCGAGTCGAGCGGGCCCGCCGAGCAGGGCGCCGAGTCGAGCGGGCCCGTTGAGGACACGAGCGGCTCACTAGAGATCGGCTCCTCTTCTTCCTCGTCCTCAGGCAGCTCGCCGCCGCCAGCAGAGCCTCCAGCCGCACCGAGAAGGCGTTTCCGCAAGGTCGGGGACGTGATGGAGCGGCAGACGGGCCAGCAGCAGGCACGTCGCGCGACGCGCTCCACCGCGTCGAGCAAGGCTGCCGCGGGAGCACCCCGCGCATCTACTGTAACTGGAGCAGGGTCTTCCCGGAGCACCGCACCTGCCCCTGCAGCTCCCCACGCCTCGGCGGCAGCCGGAGCGGGGTCTTCTCAGACCACTGCCCCTGCCCCCGCCAAGCGACCAAGGGAGTCCACTCCTCCGCCTCCTCGCGTCGGGACGCGTGAGCCAGACTTCGATTTTTCTGCGCTCAGCTCCAACGAGGAGGAAGAAGAGTAAGTCTTCGTATTTCTATAATTTTCTATTGTTTTGTCTTGTATCCCCTTTGCCTAACTCTGAACTTGTTCTTTTTCAGAACTCTGGCCCAGAGGGCAGCGAAGCGGGCTAAGGTCCCGGTGATCGTCATCGAGGACGAGCCCACCGCGACAGCAGGGGACGCGCCTGAGATAAGCTTGCCGGACCCGGCAACTGTTCTTCTGAGCAGCCCCCAACGTAAGTGTAGTGCATCTTCTGCTGTTGGGCGCGCGTGGGTGCTTCTTCTTTACTGACGTCTTGTTTGTTGGTTCGTGCAGGAGCAGAGCAGCAGCACCAAGAGCGCCAGGAGACCGCCCCCGACGTGCCGCACGCCTCGACCACACCGCCAAGAGGAAGCTCTCCGGCAAGGGCGAACACTCCGCCAAGGGCGAGCTCTCCGCTAAGGGCGAGCACTCCGCCAAGGGCGAGCACTCCGCCAAGGGCGAGCTCTCCGGCGAGGGATAGCACCAGCGGCCCTCTGCCGGCGGGAGCTACAACCACGCCGCCGAGGGAGAGCTCCCCGGCAAGGAATCTCACCGAGGAGCCGGCCCGCGCAGGTAACCCCTTTGATTCAAGCTTCCCTTGGCTTTTCTTCGTTCGACTCTTCTTTTTGGATATTTGCTTGACTATTTTTCTTTTCTTTTCCTCCGCCAGATCCTTCCGTAGCTGAGCCAATGGAGACGGAGGTCGTTGCTGACGACGTCGCCGTTGCCGAAGAAACGGTCGGCGCAGACGATCCCGCTGGCGCAGAGACCGCCGAGGCTGCCGCCGCAGCAGCTGGCGAAGGGGCTGGTGGTCTTACTGATGGCCCTGAGGCCGCAGGAGCGCCAGGCGCTACACCGGCCGCCGAGCCCTCCGCCGCTGCCGCAGCCCCCAGATCCGACGAGGCCGAGCCAAGCGCCTACCTAAAGGCCGGCGATGACGTCTTCATCCAGCTCCCGTGGGCGTCCATGTCTAGGGCGCCAGTCGAGGGAGTGGTCTACGACGGAGAGGTTCTCGCCTCCGCCGGGCTGAAGCTTGTGGACACGCCGGGCAGCAGTAGCAGCAGAGAGGCCGAAGAGGAGCGGCTGCTGCGGAAGTTGCTGGCGCTTTATCGCGCCCGGCAAGCCAAGCTGGAGTCCCGTGAGGCTCTGGCCGCCAAGGCGGGAGTTGACTTGGAGAAATGCGCAGAGGAGCTCCGGGCCATCAACCAAGCAGCTCTCCGGTCCTTGGCAGAGGAGCGGGAGCAGCTTGCCGAGGCGCAGCAGGCCTTCATCTTGGAGAAGGCTGAGGTGGAGGAACAGCAGCGGTTTGCCGCCGAGAAGCTGTCCACGCTAGAGGGCGCAGCGGAAGGTCAACCTCGCTGGCCACGAGGAAGAGCTTGCCGCGTGCGAGCAATCGCTTGGTGAGGCTCTACATGAAGCGAAGGATGCTGCCGCAGCCGCCGAGACCGCCAAGAGAGAATTGGAGACGAGGGTGGCGCAGCTGGAGGCCAACCTCAAGACGAGCGGCGAGGTGGTTGCCGCACTCAAGCTCGAGAGGGAGAAGGACGCCCACAGCCATTCCGAGCTGCAGGTCCGCCTCTCCGAGAAGGGCAAGGAGCTCGCCGTCGTCAAGGACTCCAACGCCGACCTCGAGCTGAAGCTGGCCACTCTAACCGAGACGCTGGATGGCGCTAGGGAGCGGGAGGCGACCCTGATGGAGGAGATCAAGGCCGAGAAGGCATTGCTGGCGACTGCTGCCGTCACTCAAAATAACTTTAGGCAGACCGTCGAGCACTGGACGGAGGGTCTTGTCAACGCCGCCACAGACATCGACAAGGAGTTGGAGCAGCTGGGGGCGGAGTATCTCGGGTACTCCACCGATGAGAGTCTCCACCCCAGCGCCAAGCTCACTCTGTTCTTCAGAGGCGTGGCGACGGCCCTCCAGCAACTCCGGGAGAAGATCCCAAAGCAGCTGGTGGACGAGTCGCGCAGGCTCTGCACGGGGGCCCTGCAGAAGGGGTTGGTGAAGGTGGCCTTCCGCAATCCAGGGCTCAACCTCACCAACGTCCTTAGGAGTTTGCCGCCGGACGCTGACCAAGAAGCGCTCAAGGCCCTTGTCGCACCCATTGTGGACAAGGTGGGTGGCATCAAGAGGGTCGAGGGCGACCGCGCGGACTAGTCTTGTCCACTTTCTTCTTTTCCTTGTCATTGTTAACCATGTTATGAGAACAGTCTATTAGAGTTGCGACAAGTTGATTTGTAATATAACTTTATTTTGGGTAGTTAATGCAATGTTATTTCCTCTACTTGATTCCTTTGCTTTGTATGTTTTCACCCTACGCTTTAAGGGAACTTGCCGGCGTAGGCACCTTTGCCGCGAGCGCTGAGTGCGGGACTTCAGCAGCCTGCTGGCGGTGCCGTTGCTGACAAGAAACCTTGTCGCAACTAGTCGCAGCACACTTAGGTTGTTGAGCGAACTCAAAAACGAGGTAAGGGCGTGACACTAGTCGCAGCACACTTAAGTCGTTGAGCGTGCTCGAAACAAAGTAAGGGCGCGGCTAGCCACGAGTTGGTTCCTCCGCGCACAGGTTTTCCATACAAAGTACGGTCGTTCAAGGAAGATAACTTAGAAAATTTAAAAATTTGATTGCTCAAACTTTTGCAACTTAGCTTTTGCGTTGTTTGCTTCCCGGTGAGGCGGAACTTTCTTGAACGGCGCTTGGTCCGTACAACTGTCTTCCTCCCCCCCCCC
>LR738711.1:572548801-572601920 GCA_902687465.1 Secale cereale | reverse complement strand
CCCCCCCCCCCCCCCCCCCGGCAAACTTGTGAGCGAGGGAACCTTCTTCTCCTTGAAAAAAAAAGAAGAGAAAATACAGATATGGAGCCTTTGGGCTCGTTATTGCTTACCGGGGATAGGTGCTGCACAAAGTGTCAGGTAGTACATGCAAAAAGTAAAAGAGCATGAAATGACAAGATATGCGGGGCACACAAGCTTTACTGATGCACGGGGTCTACGCCCGGCTTTGTACAAAGGATTACATGCAACAACGGCAAGACTTGTACAAAAGGTGGTTGCCGGAGCGGATCACGGCAACCGCGCCTTACGGGTAAAACTTGCGAAGATGTTCAATGTTCCAGGAGTTGCTCACCGGAAAGTCATCTTCGGTCTCAAGGCGGACAGCGCCGGGCCTAGTTACTTGTTTCACCCGATAAGGGCCTTCCCACTTCGGCGTCAACTTGTCGGAATTCTTGGCGGACTGAACGCGCCGAAGAACAAGGTCGCCTTCCTCGAGACTTCTGGCTTTAACTTTGCGGCTATGGTAGCGGCGCAAAGCTTGCTGGTATCGAGCAGCTCGTACAGCAGCCTGAAGACGGTCTTCCTCAAGGAGAAAAGCGTCATCTCGTCGCAGCTGCTCTTGCTCGAGCTCGTCATAAGCGAGCACTCGAGGTGACCCGTATACGAGTTCCGTGGGGAGAACTGCCTCTGCTCCATAGACTAGAGCAAAAGGTGTCTGTCCAGTGGCTTGATTTGGCGTCGTCCTGATCGACCAAAGAACCACTGGCAGCTCCTCGATCTAGTTTCTTCCGCACTTGTGCAACCTGTCGAAAGTTCTTGTCTTGAGTCCGCGCAGCACTTCAGCGTTTGCTCTCTCCGCTTGACCGTTGCTCCTCGGGTGAGCAACATAAGCGAAGCAGAACTTGGCGCCAAGGTCTTAGACGTACTGCATGAAGGTGCGACTTGTGAATTGCGTACCGTTGTCGGTGATGATCCTGTTAGGGATTCCGAAACGGCAAACAATCGACCTGAAGAACTTGACCGCTGACTGTGCTGTCACCTTTCTCACTGGCTCCACTTCCGGCCACTTTGTGAACTTGTCGATTGCAACGTACAAGTACTCAAAGCCCCCAGCTGCGCGGGGAAAGGGGCCGAGGATGTCGAGCCCCCAGACCGAAAATGGCCAGGACAAAGGGATCGTCTAGAGAGCTTGAGCTGGTTGGTGTATCTGCTTGGAATGGAACTAGCACGCTTCACACTTGGTTACTTGTGCAGTTGCATCCTGGAGGGCCGTAGGCTTGAAGAAACCTTGCCGGAACGCTTTGCCGACAAGTGCTCTTGCGCCAATGTGGTGACCACATATGCCTCCATGTATCTCTGCCAACAGCTTTTGTCCATCTCCTGGGGAATACACTTCAATTTCACACCGTTGAGTCTTCTTCTGCACAGTGTGTTGTCAACAAACTGGTACATACTTGACTGCTGTGCTACTCTTTCAGCTTCTTCTTGCTCTTCGGGAAGTTCTCCTGTCTGGAGGAAATGAACAATCTGCTGCGCCCATGCTGGAGCTTGTGGCTCGACAACGAGGACCAAAGGCACATCTGATGCTGTGGGAACATTCGCTTCTACGGCGAGAATTTGCGGCTCAGCCGGAGCGTGATGTTCCCCGGCAAGCTTGCCGGATCAAAACTTGTCGGGAGCTTCCGCTTCAACGGAACAAGTCGTGGGACTTGCCGGAGCGGATTGCTCCTCAGCACTCTTATTGTTGATTTTGGGGACCTTCTTGGCGGCGGCTTCGGGAAGCTCTGCCGGAAGTAGTCGCCAGAAACCAACTTCCTCTTCTTGCTCTGTCCAGTTGATGGTGTTACGGATGGTTGAGTTAGCTTGAGCACAAAGATTCCTGGTTCCACAGGTAACTTAAGTGCGGCGCACTTTGACAGGCCATCTGCGATGTCGTTTTGAGCTCTTGGAACATGCTCCATCAAAGTGTTCTTCAAACTTTCTTACTTCGTCAACGTATGCTTCCATCAACGGACTCTGGTAATTCTTGTTCACTTGCCGGACGACAAGCTACGAGTCACCCCTGACAATAAGCTTCTTGATCCCAAGGTCTGCCGCGATCCTGAGACCGGCAAGCAAACCCTCACACTCTGCAATATTGTTTGTCGCTTGCTCCTTGGGAAAGTGCATCTGGACGACGTACTTGAGGTGCTCTCCGGTGGGTGCGACAAGCAGCACGCCGGCACCGGCGCCTTGCAGCGAGAAGGCACCGTCAAAGTACATCAGCCACTCTTTGCTTGTTTCCTTGACGGGGATGCTCGTCTCTGGAGTTTCTTCGTCTGGTGTCGGCGTCCACTCCGCTATGAACTCTGCCAATGCTCTGCTCTGAATGGTTGAAGTGCTTTCAAACTTGAGGCCAAAGCTTGACAGTTCCAGTGCCCACTCAACAATCCTGCCTGTCGCTTCTGGATTCTGCAGTATCCTCTTCAACGGAAAGCGAGTGACCACTGTTATCTCATGTGCTTGGAAGTAATGGCGCAGCTTTCTCGAGGCCATGAGAAGGCCGAAAAGTAGCTTCTGCACACCAGAGTACCTTGACCTAGCCCCCTGCAGAATGGAGCTGACAAAGTAGACTGGGCGCTGCACCATCTTCTTCTGTACCTCCTCTTGCATCTGCGCTGATCCATCCTTGTCAGGACCAGAGCTTGTCGGAGTAGCCCCCTGCTTGTCGCTGGATGTGCTTGCCGCGGCTGCTGGCTCATCGTCTGCCTCCCTTTCCGCTACTAACGCAGCACTAACCACTTGATTGGTTGCCACTAGATACAGCAGCAACTTCTATTGTGGCTTAGGTGCGACAAGTATCGCAGTGGAGGATAGGTACCTCTTCAAGTCTTGCAGCGCAGCCTCTGCTTCCGGAGTCCATCTCATTGGACCCGCCTTTTTCAAAATTTTGAAAAACGGCAGGGCGCGCTCAGCAGACTTAGAGATAAACCTGCTGAGAGCAGCTACGCAGCCGGCAAGTCTCCGTACATCCTTGACGCGCTTCGGTGCTTCGATCTGCTCAATGGCCTTGATCTTGTCGGGGTTGGCTTCAATCCCCCTCTGAGACACGAAGAACCCGAGAAGCTTGCTGGAGGGGACTCCAAACACACACTTCTCGGGGTTGAGCTTGAGCTGGATCTTACGCAAGTTTGCAAAAGTCTCATCTAGATCTTGGATCAGAGTAGCCCTGTCCTTGCTCTTGACCACTATATCATCCATGTATGCTTCTACATTTCTGTGTATCTGTGGCTCAAAAGCTGTATGGACTACCCTTGCAAATGTTGAACCAGCATTCTTCAAACCAAAAGGCATCCGTATGAAATAGTATGTGCCACATGGAGTGATAAATGCGGTCTTCTCTTCATCTTCTTCAGCCATGAAGATCTGGTGGTATCCTGAGTATGCATCAAGAAATGAAAGCAAATCACATCCGGCGGTGGAGTCGACAATCTGGTCAATGCGCGGCAAGGGAAATGGGTCTTTGGGACAAGCTTTATTCACATCAGTGAAGTCAATACAAAGCCTCCATTTTCCATTCGCCTTACGCACGACAACGGGATTGGCCAACCACGTGGGATGGAGCACTCCTCTGACAAGGCCTGCTGCTTCCAACTTCTTGATTTCTTCTGCTATGAACTCTTGGCGCTCCACTGCTTGCTTCCTAACTTTTTGCTTGACGGGCCGCGCGTGAGGACAAATGGCAAGCTTGTGCTCAATCACTTTCCTGGGAACACCGGGGATGTCAGACGGTTGCCATGCAAACATGTCGATGTTCGGCCGCAGGAAAGCAACGAGCGCGCTTTCCTATTTAGGGTCGAGCGTGGCACTGATGGTGAAAGTACCACCAGTGCCGTCCTCCTTGGCGGACACCTTCTTGGTTGCTGGCGGAGCTGCCAGCGTCTTCTTGCACTTGCCGGTGGAGCTCGATGGTGCGTCCTCGACGGCAGCGCAGCACTCCGAAGAGGTGCGTTTGCCGAAGTGGGCCCCAGAGCTCTTGCCGGACTTGGTCTTCTTCCCCTCGGGAGCTTCAGCGGCAAGTGTCTTGCGTTCTATTGCTGCTGCTGCTTCCCGGTAAATCTTGTCGACGCAGATAAGGGCATCTTTCTTGTCGCCAGGGACAGAGATGACGCTTATCGGGCCTGGCATCTTGAGCATGTTGTAGGCATAGTGAGAGGCTGCCATGAACTTGGCGAGTGCTGGACGGCCAAGTATCCCATTGTAAGGCAATGGGATATCGGCAATGTCAAAAGTGATCCTCTCAGTCCTGAAGTTCAGCTCGCCGCCAAACGTTACTGGCAACGTGATCTTCCCCTTCGGCTTGCTCCTTCCCGGGTTGATCCCTTGGAATGTGCCGGTTTCTCCGAGCTCGCTGTCGGGGATCTGGAGTTTCCGGACCACAGCGGAGGAGATCAAGTTCAAGCCGGCCCCGCCGTCAACTAACATCTTGGTGACCTTGAGGTTGCGGATGGTTGGTGAAACCAACATCGGCAAGCACCCAACCGCAGTCATGCGATCAGGGTGGTCCTCAATATAGAAGATGATAGGCGTGCTGGACCACTTCAGAAGTTTGCGCGATTCGACATGTGGTTCTGCCGCATTGACTTCACGCACCCACTGCTTGAGTTGGCGGTGTGAAGTATGCAGAGAAGCACCGCCGTCAACGCACAAAACCTCTGTTGCTTTCTGAAACTCCTTCTTGCTGGTCTCTCCTTCATCCATGTCTTCGTCGTCGTCATCGTCTTCGTCCTAGTCGCGGCCGCGGGGAGGTCTGTCTCCTTGCCGCTGCTTGCCTTGCCGCGGCGTCCTCCCCGGCCGTTGAAAGGCCGCTTCTTGCCGGATCCCGCATCACCTCCTTGGGCCTTCTCCTTGTCGCGTTGCTCGTACTCAGCTTTTTGCTGCTCGACGAGGTACTCGACCCTCTTGCAGTTCTGGAGGTCGTGGCCCTTGGTGCGGTGGATTTTGCAATACTGCTTGTCGGTGTCGTCCTGCTTGTCGGCGGCCGCCACAGCCTGGCAGTTGGTGCACGCGGCACTCTCCTTGCCGGAGCTACCAACTTGGGCTTTCTTGGCGCCAGCCTCCTTGCCGGACTGCTCAACGACTAGCACTTCCTTGTTCTTCTTCTTCCTATTGTTCCGCCACCGGTTCTTCTTTGCCGGGGCGGCATCCTCGCTGTCTGATCCCCCTGCTCCTGTATCCACTCTGGGGAGTTTCCTCCCCTCTTCAGCACGTGCACACTTGTTGGCCAGGGCGTACAGCTCGCTGACGTCCCTGATCTTGCACATCGCCATCTCCTCCCTCATCCTGCGGTTACGCACGTTCTGGTGGAACGCACTGATAACCGCAGCAGGGTGGACGTCTGGGATGTTGTGTTGCACACGGCTGAATCTCTGGATATACTTGCGCAGGGGCTCTCCTTCCTTCTAGGCGAGCAGGTGAAGGTCACTCTCCTGGCCATGTGGCTTGTGGCCGCCCGTGAAGGCGCCGACGAACTGATGGCACAGGTCGGCCCAACAAGAAATGGAGTTGTCCGGCAAGTGCATGAGCCAGGACCTGACGTTTGTCTTGAGCACCAGCGGGAAGTTATAGGCGAGTATCTTCTCGTCTCGTCCACCAGCAGCCTGCACCGCGATGGTGTAGATGCTGAGGAACTCCGACGGGTGTGTCTTGCCGTCGTACTTCTCCGGTACGTCGGGCGTGAAGTTCTTCATGCTGGGCCACTGGACTTGCCGCAGCTCACGAGTGAACGCAGGACAACCTACCGCGTACTGCAAGTCACCTGGTCCCCCTGGCGCATGCGCGTCGACAGTGGGCCCAGCGCACTGGTCAGATTGACGCCGCGCTTCTCTTCGACGCTCGATGCGGGTTCGAGCGTCCTCTTGTTGTCGATCGTCGAGAACTTGGCGCTGATCGTGGCGAGCTCGCGGATCTGATGACGCAGTGGAGTCGTCGTCGATGTTGATCCGGCGAGTCGGCGATTTTGGCCTTCGGGGCGGGGAGTGCACGGTAGTTGCACCCCCACCAGTCTTGCCGCCCTCGGCCTGCGCCTGGCTGACTTGTCGCGGCCGTGACGTGCTCGGCTGCTGCGGGGTGTCGCCGTTGGCGAAGGCGATGAGGCTCTAGATGGTGGCCCTCCAGTCGTCGGCCTTATCTGCCGCTGGAGGGAAGTCTAGAAGCAGTTGAGCTCGTGCTAGAGCTTCTGCTGGAGTGGCGGGTAGCGGTGGCGAACGGTGCGAGGAGTGGGATATGCTCGGACTTCTAACTACGTTAGAAGGAGCAGCTTCCCGTCCCGGCGACCGTGCCTTGCTGGTGCCAGCATGTTGGTGTGCATGCTGGCCTTGAGCGTCCCTAGATCCGCCAGCTTGACCTTGGCCCAGCAAGCGTATGGTACCTTGAGTACCACGACGCTACCGGTCCCGCGCCTCCTGGGATGGGCGCGGTGCGTGTACGGAAGCCGAGGCCTTGGAGTGCGCCTGGTCGTCCGCCTTGTCCTTGGACTTGGCGGCACCGTGAGTTTCCTCGCCGACGTCCGTTCTTCCGTCGGCGTCCACCCCACCAGCCGTTGGCTCCGGCGGTGGCGGGATCGACGCGCACGGGCCTGCTGCCTCCGAAGCTTTCTTCTTCGGCGGCATGTTGATGAAGAAGTTTAAGATCTAGCCCGTGTGCAGGTCGGATCAGGTTCACACAACCTCGACGCAACCCCCCTACCTGGCGCGCCAAAGATGTCGGGGAAACTCATCGCCCACGAACACCTATGGGACCGGAGCCCCTTCTCGGTACGGCAGGGGGCGGAGGATGCACAAAGAGCGGATCGAGGCGAGCACACGAGTAGTTTACCCAGGTTCGGGAAGCACGGATGCGTAAAACACTACTCCTGCTTTGGTGGTTGTATTGAGTTCTTGACTCGGGAGCGAGGAGAGATACAGTACACTCTAACCACTAACAAGACCGAGCGCGCGAATGATCGATCTTCGAAACCTCTTCTACGTTGCGCATGGGCCTCCTTTTATAGGTCAAAGGGGTCACCGACAGGTGGCAACACAGATGGGGGTAAAAATGTAAAAAGAGTGGTAGTTGGAACAGTGTTTGTATAGTGCTCTATACCTAACCCTGACGGCAGGGGACAAGGGCATTAAATGCCCGTCGCCGTCGCCCAAAAAGTGCAAAAAGTGGCCGTCAAGGGTGCCACCGTCCGCCACGACGGTAGCCTTGTCATCGCTGCTTGCCATCGTGTACCCCTGGTTGCACAGCCTTCCTCCACGTGCGCCTGGAAGGGTCCCAGAGCGACACGTGGGTGGATGCGCTGGAGCACGGGTACTGAGTGGAAGTTTGCCGCGGTAAGTGCCTTGCCGCGGTCGCTATCTTGTCGCGCCTGGGAGCTTGTCGCTCACCAGGCCTTGCCGCGACGCGTGGCGCGCCACGGCAAGTTCCTTGAGATGCCTTTGATTGGCCTTTCCGGCAAGCTCCTCTTGCCAGGGTCTTCTGCCTTGAGTGGTTTTGTGCCTTGAGTGGCCTTCCCGGCAAGCTACTCTTGCCGGGGTCTTGTCTTTTGGACTTGGATACTTTGTTCTTGAATGGCTCCAAGGGAACCACGAGAGGTCTTGGCGGTCGCCTGGCTAGCCTTGCCGCGGGACGCTGCAACTGCCCGTGCACAAGTTCGGGATACTAAGGTACCCCTACTTTAGTACACCGACAAATTGTTACCAAAATTATTCCTACCAACAAAATTCACATCCAAGGATTGATTGCTATTTTCAATCAAAGTGGACAAAGGCATATCATTAGGAGCAGAAGAAGCACTCTTAGCAGCAAACAATTTCATAAGTTCATCCATCTTTCCACTCAAAACACTAATTTCTTCAATAGCATGCACTTTTTTAATAGTAGATCTTTCGGTGTGCCATTGAGATTAATTAACCATAATATTATCTAGGAGTTTGGTAGCTTCTCCTAAGGTAGTTTCCATAAAAGTCCATCCCACGGCCGAGTTTAAAAGATTTCTAGAAGAAAAATTCAAGCCAGCATAAAAGTTCTGAATAATCATCCATAGATTCAAACCATGTGTAGGGAAATTACTTATCATTAATTTCATTCTCTCCCAAGCTTGTGCAACATGCTCATGATCTAGTTGCTTAAAATGCATAATATCGTTTCTAAAAGAGATGATCTTAGTAGGAGGGAAATACTTAGAGATAAAAGCATCTTTGCACTTATTCCACGAATCAATACTATTTCTAGGCAAAGAGGAGAACCAAGTTTTAGCACGATCTCTAAGTAAAAACGGAAATAACTTCAATTTAACAATATCGTTATCCGTATCCCTTTTCTTTTGCATATCACACAAATCAACAAAGTTGTTTAGATGGGTAGCGGCATCTTCACTAGGAAGGCCGGAGAACTGATCTTTCATGACAAGATTCAACAAAGCAGCATTGATCTCACAAGATTCAGCATCGGTAATAGGAGCAAACGGAGTGCTAATAATATCATTGTTGTTGGTATTGGAGAAGTCACACAATTTGGTATTGTTCTGAGCCATAGTGACAAGCAAGCAAGCCAACACACACAAGCAAACAAGAAGCAAGCGAACGATAAACACACGGCGGAAGAAGGGCAAATAAAACGGCAAGGGTGAAGTGGGGGGAGGAAAACGAGATGCAAATAAATGTAATGCGAAGGATAAGGGTTTGTCATAGGTACTTGGTATATGACTTTTGCGTAAGCTTACCCGGTAACGGCGCTAGAAATTCCGCTTGCTACTTCTCGAGCTTGCGTTATATTCCCTCGAAGAGGAAAGGGAGATGCAGCACAGTAGCGTAAGTATTTCCCTTAGTTTTTGAGAACCAATGTATCAATCCAGTAGGAGACCACGGGCGAGTCCCTCGCACCTGCACAAACAAATAAGAACTTCGCAGCCAACACGATAAGGGGTTGTCAATCCCTTTACGGTCACTTACGAATGTGAGATCTGATAGAGATGATAGTTTATATTTTTGGTATTTTTGGTTTATAAGAACAATAAATAAAAGCGATAAAAGTAAAGAAGATGTAGATTGATATGTTGAGAATAGACCCGGGAGCCATAGTGTTCTCTAGTGGCTTCTCCCATGATAGCGATATTCTACGGCGGGTAAACAAATCACTGTCGAGCAATTGATAGAAAAGCGAATAATTATGAGACTATCTAGGCATGATCATTGTATATAGGCATCACGTCCGAGAAAAGTAGATCGACTCCTGCCTGCATCTACTACTATTACTCCACACATCGATCGCTATCCAGCATGCATCTAGTGTATTGAGTTCATAAGAGCAGAGTAACGCCTTAAGCAAGATGACATGATGTAGAGGGATAAACTCAAGCAATATGATATAAACCCAATCTTTTTATCCTCGATGGCAACAATACAATACGTGCCTTGCTGCCCCTACTGTCACTGGGAAAGGACACCGCAAGATTGAACCCAAAGCCAAGCACTTCTCCCATTGCAACAACTATAGATCTAGTAGGCCAAACCAAACCAATAATTTGAAGAGACTTGCAAGGATATTATGAGCACACATAAAAAGTTCAGAGAAGAACCAAATATTTCTCATAGATAATCTTGATCATAAACCCAGAATTCATCGGATCTCGACAAACACACCGCAAAAAGAGATTACATCGAATAGATCTCCTCGAAGACCGAGGAGAACTTTGTATTGAGATCCAGAGAAAGAGAAGACGCCATCTAGATACTAGCTATGGACTTGAAGGTTTGTGGTAAACTACTCACAACTCATGGTGAGGGCGATGATGACGATGATTAAGAACTCCGTGATGGATCCCCCTCTGGTGGAGCTCCGGAACAGGCTCCAAGATGGGATCTCACGGGAACAGAAGGTTACGGCGGTGGAATTAGGGTTTTCTCTCTGTTGTCGAAGGTTTTGGGGTACGTAGACATATATAGGAGGAAGGAGGACATCGGGGGGTGGTCGAGGGGTCCACGAGGCAGGGGGCGCGTCCTGGGAAGGGGGGCGCGCCCCCCACCCTCGTGGACACCCCAAGGCTCCCCTGACGTGGTTCTCAAGTCCCCCGTGCGTGATTTTCTCCAAAAATATCTCTCGCAAAGGTTTCATTCCGTTTGGACTCCGTTTGATATTATTTTTCTGCCAAATCCTGAAACAGGCAAAAAAACAGCAATCTGGACTGGGCCTTTGGGTTAGTAGGTTAGTCCCAAGAATGATATAAAAGTTTATAATAAAGCCCATTAAACATCCAAGACTTCATAAATAATAGCATGGAACAATCAAAAATTATAGATACGTTGAAGACGTATCAATCTTACAATTAAGCTTGCCAATAGAGACACTATTTCACTAGTTGGTATTGTTAGAGATGTTGAAGTCTTGTGTGGGAAAGTTAAATACCCTACTGAATTTCTTGTTCTTAGTTCCCCACAAGATGATTTTTGCCCCACTATATTTGGTAGACCCTTCTTGAATATTGTTAATGCTAAGATAGACTGCAAAAAGGATGTTGTTACTATTGGTTTAGGGGATATGTCTCATGATTTTAACTTTGCTAAATTTCCTAGACAACCCCATGATAAAGAATTGCCTAGTGAGGATGAAATTATTGGTCTTGCTTCTATTGCCATGCCTCCTAATGACCCTTTAGAACAATATCTACTAGAACATGAAAATGATATGTATATGAATGAGAGAAGGAAAATAGATGAAATATTCTTTAAACATGGACCTTTATTGAAACACAACTTGTCTGCTAAAATTCTAGGGGATCCTCCTCCACCCAAGGGTGATCCCGTGTTTGAACTCAAACCATTGCCTGATACTCTTAAGTATGCTTATCTTGATGAAAAGAAGATATATCCTGTTATTATTGGTGCAAACCTTTCAGAGCAAGAAGAAAAGAAATTATTGAAAACTCTGAAGAAGCACCATGCTGCCATTGGATATACTCTTGATGATCTTAAGGGGATTAGTCCCACTCTGTGCCAGCATAAAATAAAATTGGAGAAAGACGCTAAACCGGTTGTTGATCACCAACGACGGTTAAATCCTAGGATGAAAGAAGTGGTAAGGAAAGAAATTTTAAAGCTTCTAGAGGCAGGTATAATTTATCCAGTTGCTGATAGTCATCAGTGGGTAAGTCATGTCCATTGTGTCCCTAAGAAGGGAGGTATTACTGTTGTTGCTAATGATAAAGATGAATTGATCCCACAGAGAATTGTTACAGGCTATAGAATGATAATTGATTTCCACAAATTAAATAAAGCTACTAAGAAGGATCATTAACCTCTACCTTTTATTTACCAAATGCTAGAAAGATTATCCAAACATACTCATTTTTGCTTTCTAGATGGCTATTCTGGTTTCTCTCAAATACCTGTGTCAAAAGAGGATCAAGAAAAGACCACTTTTACTTGCCCTTTCGGTACCTTTGCTTATAGACGTATGCCTTTTGGTTTATGTAATATACATGCTACCTTTCAAAGATGCATGATGGCTATATTTGATTTTTTTGAAAAGATTGTTGAGGTTTCAATGGATGATTTTTTCGTCTAAGGAACTTCTTTTGATGATTGCTTAAGGAACCTTGATCGAGTTTTGCAGAGACGTGAAGAAACTAATCTTGTCTTAAATTGGGAGAAGTGCCACTTTATGGTTAATGAATGTATTGTCTTAGGGCATAAAATTTCTGAAATAGGTATTGAAGTTGATAAAGCTAAAGTAGATGCAATTGAAAAGATGTCGTGTCCCAAGGACATCAATGGTATAAGAAGTTTCCTTGGTCATGCCGGGTTTTATAGGAGGTTCATTAAGGACTGCTCAAAAATCCCTAGGCCTCTAACTAACCTCTTACAAAAAGATTTTCCTTTTGTTTTTGATGATGATTGTGTAGAAGCATTTGAAATACTTAAGAAAGCGTTGATTTCTGCACCTATTGTCTAGCCTCCTGACTGGAATTTACCCTTCAAAATTATGTGCGATGCTGGTGATTATGCTGTAGGTGTTGTTCAAGGACAAAGAGTTGATAATAAATTAAATGTTACCCAATATGCTAGTAAAACTCTAGACAGTGCCCAGAGAAATTATGCTACTACTGAAAAGGAATTTTTAGCACTTGTATTTGCTTGTGATAAGTTCAGACCTTATATTTTCGATTCTAAAGTAATTGTTCACACTGACCATGCTGCTATTAAATATCTTATGGAATATAAAGATGCTAAACCTAGACTTATTAGATGGGTTCTCTTGCTACAAGTATTTGATTTTCATATTACTGATAGAACGGGAGCTGAGAACCCAGTTGCAGACAACTTGTCTAGGTTAGAGAATATTCTTGATGACCCACTACCTATTGATGATAGCTTTCCTGATGAACAATTAGCTGTCATAACTACTTCTCAAACTGCTCCATGGTATGCTGATTATGCTAATTACAATGTTGCTAAATTTATACCACATAGTTTCACATACCAGCAAAAGAAAAAGTTTTTCTATGATTTAAGACATTACTTCTGGGATGACACGCACCTTTATAAAGGAGTAGATGGTATTACTATACATTGTGTACCTGAGCATGAACAAGAACAGATCCTACACAAGTGTCACTCCGAGGCTTATGGAGGACACCATGATGGCGATAGAACTGCACATAAGTTACTGCAATCTGGTTTTTATTGGCCTACTCTCTTCAAGGATGCCCGGAAGTTTGTCTTGTCTTGTGATGAATGTCAAAGAATTGGTAATATTAGCAGACGTCAAGAAATGCCAATGAAATATTCACTTGTTATTGAACCTTTCGATGTCTAGGGCTTTGATTATATGGGAACTTTTCCTTCCTCTAATGGGTATACACATATTTTAGTTGCTGTTGATTACATTACTAAGTGGGTAGAAGCTATTCGAACTAGTAGTGCTGATCACAACAACTCTATTAAGATGCTTAGAGAAATTATTTTTCCGAGGTTTGGAGTCCCTAGATACTTAATGACTGATGGTGGTTCACATTTTATTCCTGGTGCTTTCCGCAAAATGCTTGCTAAATATGATGTTAATAATAGAGTTGCATCCCCATACCACCCATAGTCTAGTGGTCAAGTAGAACTGAGTAACAGAGAGCTAACATTAATTATGCAAAAGAGTGTTAATAGATCTAGAAAGAATTGGTCCAAGAAACTGGATGATGCACTATGGGCTTATAGAACTGCATATGAAAATCCTATGGGCATGTCTCCGTATAAAATGGTTTATGGAAAAGCATGTCACTCACCTCTCGAACTAGAACATAAGGCATATTGGGCCATTAAAGAGCTCAATTATGATTTCAAACTTCCCGGTGAGAAGACATTATTTGACATTAGCTCGCTTGATGAATGGAGAACCCATGCATATGAAAATGCCAAAATGTTTAAAGAAAAAGTTAAAAGATGGCATGACAAAAGGATACAAAAGCGTGAGTTTAACATAGGTGATTATGTTTTGCTATACAACACTCATTTAAGATTTTTTGCAGGAAAACTTCTCTCTAAATGGGAAGGTCCTTACGTTATTGAGGAGGTCTATCGTTCTGGTCCCATAAAAATCAACAACTTCGAAGACTTAAATCCAAAGGTGGTAAACGGCCAAAGAATCAAACATTATATCTCAGGTAATCCTATAAATGTTGAAACCAATGTCACTCAAACCATAACCCCGGAGGAATACATTAGGGATAGTTTCCAGAACAATTCAGACTCCAAAAAGGAAGAGGTATGTGGTACGATAAGTAAACCGACTCCAAAACAGTTCTAATGGCAATTTTTCTCTATTTTGGAATATTTAAGAAAATAGGAGAATAAGAAGTAGTCCGAACGGGAAACGAGGCGTCCACGAGGGTGGAGGGCGTGCCCTACCCCCTGGGCGGGCCCACCTAACTCGTGGGTACCTCGTGTGCCATCCGAACCTCGTATTCTTGCATGATACTTCTTTTGGTCGGTAAAAATTCATTATATAATCTCTCACAGGTTTTGACCACCGTATCACGCCAAAATCCTCTACGTTTTGTTTCGAGCTGTTTTCTGCCTGAGTTGCCAAGGCCAGGCATCATGTCGTCCCCCTCCTCCAACAATGAGGGCAACGATGCTTGGCTAATGAAGATAGAGCTGAAGAGAGAAGAACATAGGGAGATCAACAAGGATGATAGGATCAAGAAGGCTATGTAGGATGAAGATCCGACAACGAAAGAAAAAGACATCCTCCAACTTCACCAACATCTTCTTATCCCAACTGAGATTGAAGCTTTCAAGATTATTGAATTAGTTCGCATACAAAACAAGTATCTCACACATGAAAATATTTTTTTGAAGGAGCATATCACCGCACTCAAGGGTATTATCCGCAAATTTGAGGATCTCCTAGGCTCGATGTACGACACTCCATCATCACCACCTCTGGAGAAAGAGACATAATCACATGGGTATGGGCACTCCCCTTGGAAACTGCCAAGCTTCGGGGAGGTGCCCCGGTATCGTATCACCATCACACTCCTATCTTTACCGTTTTTCTTAGTTCGATCCTTTTGGTAATATCTTAATCTAGTAGAATAAAGTTTAGTATGATCTAGTTGTGAGCTTTGCTTTATGATCTTTATCTATGTAATCGAGTCCCTGAGTTGTATATATTATAAAGATTAGTTTTGAGTCAAGGGCTTGATTATATCACTATGATCTCGAGGGAATAAAAGAAAGAATAAAAAGAATCAAAGAGATCATATTGATCTTATGGGGAGTAATGACTTCACATATAAAGAGTATGATGAATAAAAATTGTTGAGAGTTGACAAACATAGTTTTGGTCATCATTGCAATTAATAGGAAGTAATAAAGAAAGAGAGGTTTTCACATATAAATATACTATCTTGGACATCTTTTATGATTGTGAACACTCATTAAAATATGACATGCTAAAAGGTTGATGTTGGACAAGGAAGACAACGTAATGGGTTATGTTTTCTTATATCCAAAATAAAGTATATTGTCATGGATCATCCAACATGTTGAGCTTGCCTATCCCCCTCATGCTAGCTAAAACTCCTTGCACCAAGTAGAGATACTACTTGTGCTTCCAAATATCCTTAAACCCAGTTTTGCCATGAGAGTCCACCATATCTACCTATGGATTGAGTAAGATCCTTCAAGTAAGTTGTCATTGTTGCAACTCTCTAAATATGTATGATCTATTAGTGTGGAGAAAATAAGCTTTATACGATCTTGTGATATGGAAGCAATAAAAGCAATGGACTGCATAATAAAGGTCCATATCACAAGTGGCAATATAAAGTGACTTTCTTTTGCACTAAAGTTTTGTTCATCCAACCATACAAGCACATGACAACATCTGCTTCCCTCTGCGAAGGGCCTATCTATTGTTCTTACCTTATACAAGAGTCATGGTGATCTTCACCTTTCCTTTTTACATTTTATCCTTTGGCAAGCACATTGTGTTTGAAAGATCCTCACATATATACCCCATTGGATGTAAGCTATCATGAACTATTATTGTTGACAATACCCTTGAGGTAAAAGGTTGGGAGGCAACACTATAAGCCCCTATCTTTCTCCGTGTCCAATTAAGACTCCATACCAACAAGTATTGCGTGAGTGTTAGCAATTGTGAAAGACTAAATGATTGTTGAGTATGTGGACTTGCTGTAAAGCTCTTATATTTACTCTTTCCAATATTATGGTAAATTGCAATTGCTTCAATGACTGAGATCATAGTTTGTTAGTTTTCAATGAAGTTTCTGGTTCATACTTGACATTGTGAATGGATTGTTACTTTAGCATAACAAATCATATGACAATATATATATATATGTTGCTGTTATAAGAATGATCATGATGCCCTCATGTCACTATTTTATTTTATTGACACCTCTATCTCTAAACACGTGGACATATTTTTTGATATCGGCTTCCTCTTGACGACAAGCGAGGTCTAGGCTTGGGGGAGTTGATACGTCCATTTTGCATCATGCTTTTATATTGATGTTTATCGCATTATGGGCTATTATTACACATTATGTCACAAAACTTTTGCCTTTTCTCTCTCATTTTACAAGGTTTACATGAAGAGGGACAATGTCGGCAGCTGGAATTCTGGGCTGGAAAAGGAGCAAATATTGGAGACCTATTTTGCACAACTCAAAAAGCCCTGAAACTCCACGAAAGTCAGTTTTGGAATATATAAAAAATATCGGGCGAAGAAAGCACCAGAGGGGGGCCACCCACCGTCCACGAGGGTGGGGGGCGCGCCCTACCCCCTAGGCGCGCCCCCTGCCTCGTGGGCCACCTGGCAGCCCCCCGATGCCCATCTTCTGGTACAAGGTGTCTTCTGCCCTGGAAAAAAATCAGAAGGAAGCTTTTAGGACGAAACGCCGCCGTCTCAAGGAGGAACCTTGGCGGAACCAGTCTAAAGCTCCGGCGGAGCTGTTCTGCCGGTGAAACATCCCTCCGGGAGGGGGAAATCGTCACCACCGTCATCACCATTGATCCTCTCATCGGGAGGGGGTCAATCTCCATCAACATCTTCACCAGCACCATGTCCTCTCAAGCCCTAGTTCATCTCTTGTATCCAATCTTTGTATGAAAACCTTAAATTGGTACATGTGGGTGGCTAGTAGTGTTGATTACTCCTAGTAGTTGATGCTAGTTGGTTTATCCGGTGGAATATCATATGTTCAGATCCATTATGCATATTAATATCCCTCTGATTATGAACATGAATATGATTTGTGAGTAATTACGTTTGTTCTTGAGGACATGGGACAAGTCTTGCTATAAGTAGTCATGCGAATTTGGTATTCGTTCTATATTTGGATGAGATGTATGTTGTCTTTCCTCTAGTGGTGTTACGTCCACTACATGACACTTCACCATTGTTTGGCCCTAGAGGAAGGCATTGGGAAGTAATAAGTATATGATGGGTTGCTAGAGTGACAGAAGCTTAAACCCTAGTTTATGCATTGCTTCGTAAGGGGCTGATTTGGATCCATATGTTTGATGTTATGGTTAGGTTTACCTTACTACTTCTTTTGTAGTTGCAGATGCTTGCAATAGAGGTTAACCATAAGTGGGATTCTTGTGAAGGGCAGTACCCAAGCACCGGTCCACCCACATACTAAATTATCAAAGTAACGGATGCGGATCATATGAGCGTGATGAAAACTAGCTTGACGATAATTCCCATGTGTCCTTGGGAGCACTTTCCTTTATATAAGAGTTTGTCCAAGCTTGTCCTTTGCTACAAAAAGGATTGGGCCATATTGATGCACCTTATTTACTTTTATTACTTGTTATCCTTTACAAATTACCTTATCACAAAACTATATGTTACCGATAATTTCAGTGCTAGCGGAGAATACCTTACTGAAAACTGCCTATCATTTCCTTCTGCTCCTCGTTGGGTTCGACACTCTTACTTATCGAAAGGACTATGATAGATCCCCTACACTTGTGGGTCATCAACCTGCAACTCCTTCAGCAGAAGGAGGGAGAAACCCTCCGTAAGTATTTACAGAGATTCAGTAAAGTTCATAGAAATATTCCACATATCCATCCGGTAACTGTTATAGCAGCTTTCCAATCCAATGTGCGCAACCGCCGCATTTGTTCCAAAATGAATGTGCGGTTGCCCAAGACAGTGAAGGAACTATACGCATTGGTGAATAAGTGTGCTCAGATGGAGGAAGGAAGGAAATTGCCCGGAGAAGAACATTGCATCAATATTGATTCAGAGGATGAAGATGAGTCAACCAGTTAGAGGAAGGGCAATAAGCGCAACAAGAAACCAAGAGATAAGGTAGTGGTGATTGTGGAAGGTTCATGCACGCCTAGTAACAGCAAGAAGGCCAAAGCTAAGGCCCCAGCAAGGAAGTTGCTGCCTGCATGGCTTGCTGGGAAGCCGCTACTGCCGAGAAAGCTGGGAAAGGTGATGGTCCGTACTTCAAGATCCACCGGACCAAGGGCCATGACCTTCAGAAGTGCTATCAGGTTGAGCAGCTTACCAAGAGGCAGAGGGAAGAGTATGATAAGAGGGATAATGAAAGAGGTTAGAATGCTGCCGGCGGTAAGGGTCGAGGCGGTGAAGCAAATCGCCCCGGCAATCCCTTTCGGAACCAAGGAAGACCCACCAGGGCCCAAGAGAAGGAAAGTTGTGGCAATGTGAGTGATGGATGGAATGAAGAGGAAACCAGTGAGCAGGAATTTCAGAGGGACACTGATGCCCTATGCATTGACGGAGGTGCATCTTTGCACACATCCCATCGCCAACTCAAGGCATGGGCAAGGGAGGTCAATGTTGTGGAGCCAGCGCCAGAGGCCCGGAAGCCGCTCAAGTAGTCCCGCATGCCCATCATCTTTGATGGGGAGGACCACCCTACCCGCGTCACAGGGTAGGGTGTTTGCCATTGTTGGTCTCTCCAACGATTCGCAACCTCAAGGTCACTAAGATGCTAGTGGATGGTGGGGATGGCTTGAATCTAATTTCCCCGGCAGTTATCAAGAAGCTTCAGATAGGAGAAGAAGAGCTAGAGGTTACCGGCTCGTTTCAAGGAGTCAATCCCGGCAAGAGCCATCCTAAGGGAAAGATTACGTTGCCGGTGACGTTTGGGGGAGTGCTGAACTACCGGACTGAGAAGGTTGTTGTCGGTGTCAAAACTGGTGGATCTTGGGTAGGGGGTCCCGAACTATGCGTCTGAGGATCAATGGTAATAGGAGACTGGGGACATGATGTTTACACAGGTTCATGCCCTCTCGATTGAGATAATACCCTACTACCTGCAACATTGATCTTGATGAATATGATTACAAGAGTTGATCTACCTCGAGATCATAATGGCTAAACCCTAAAAGTATAGCCTATGATTCTGTTGTTGTCTAGCCTCTACGGACTAAACCCTCCAGTTTATATATGCACCGGAGGGCCCTAGGGTTTGTACGTAACCATCTTCCAGAGGAAGGAAAGATTACACCCGAACCTAAAACCTGCCATATACGCACACAGGAGTCCTATCCGGATATGAGAAATGATCTTCATCAATGATTTTCATGGGCCACCAGTTCGGCCCACCACGAGTTATCCGGCCACATGAGGACCCCTCAATCCAGGACTCCCTTGGTATCCCCTAAACATGTCTTCGATGATGATGAGTTCAGCTTCCGTATTGTCTTCCGCATTGCAAGGCGGATTCCTTCTTCCGAACATATTGAGGCACTATCTTCTGTAAAAAGTGTACTGTGTCCGGCTCTGCATGGTTAGTACAACCCTTAGCCTCGAAGGCAAGGTATTGAAAGAAAATGAATACTATGTCTTTACTAACAATTTTTTGGTCAAGCGCCACATATCAGACCATTTTATTTGATCTTAGTTTCGCGTTTCGAGGTATAACCCCACTTGGAACATCTTATCAATACAGAGATCGTGCCCGCCTATTAGGGGATCCTTATCAATGTGACGTGAGCATCCAAACCACGCATTATGCATGACCGCTTTGGGAACCGGCGAGGTTTGCGGCTAAGTGGGGGGACATTCTATATTCACAGCTTTATAAAAGGATATCAATCCCTTCCATCAGCCCCACGCTTTCCTCATGCCTGAGCTCTCCAATCTTCCTAGACCCAGCATCCTCATCTCTTGCACCCGTAGTTCTCCATTCCTCAACCACCACTTCCGGCCCCAGCAATGGCTGGATCCAGTGCCAAGGGCAAGTGGGAGGCCTCCACGGTTACTAAAAAAGCCATGGAGGATCTCCGGAGTGCGGGCTATCTTGCTGCCAACATCGCGCATCGAGTCCCCCCCCCCTAGTATCAGGTGATTCCTATCCTGGAGGCGGGTGGGAGAGTGGCGTTCCTCTCACACTTTGTTAGGGGGCTAGGATTCCGTCTTCACCCCTTTGTACTGGGTTTACTATTTTTCTAGGGGCTAGATTTCCATGATCTGGCCCCAAATTCAATCCTTCACATCTCCACTTTCATAGTGGTGTGTGAAGCTTTCCTCCACGTTCCCCCACATTTTGGCCTATGGCTCAAGACCTTCATTGTGAAGCCGAAGGTGGTGGACGGGCAACACACAGAGTGCGGGGGCACTATGAAAAGCAAGCTCCCGAATGCAACCTAGCCAAAGGGGTCGTTCGTGGAGACGAACAAGGTTTGGCAACAGGAGTGGTTATATATCACTGAGCCCCGCGATGCCAAATGGGCGGCGGCGCTTGCCTTCAAATCTAGACCGCCGGAGAGGCTAACCTCCTGGACCGATAAGAGTCCAAACTGGGGGTCTCACGCTGAGGTGACAGCACTCTAAGGCGGTGTGTCCGGCATGATCACCAAGGGCTACCAACTGACAACCGTGGTTCAGGTAATGCTGGCCCGGCTTGTCCTTCCTTGCCAACGCCGGGATTCCTCTTTATGGGAGTTCGATCCGGCCGGAGCCCGGCCCTTGGAGCATCTGTACGGCTCCACACACAAAGAGTTCTGGAAACATCTATTCAAGAGCCAGAAGGAGTGGCCAAGGGAAATTGAGGACGCAGGCTACAACACTGCGTTCATCGCACAAGAGGTAATCAAAAACTCTGCTGAACATATATCCCCTTATTATTTTAACAATAATAGGAACTAGAGTTTTTGCATGATATACATGGCTGGACAAAGAAGGCAAACCGGATTAAGTCTCCAGCGCCTTTGCCAGAAGACCCATACATGCCTCAACTGACGGCGATGCTGGTTTCGGCGCCGTACAAGGCGCCGGACAAGAAGCCCAGGAAGAAGAGCAAGGAGGCCAAGAGCAGCCCCCACCCTGCGGACGCAGAGTCCGAGGAGATTAACATCCTCTCCTCCGAAGAGGAGGAGGATAATGAAGAAGAAGAGTCCCCTGCCCAGGGCAGGGGGAAGAAGAGGGTGGCCCCTGCTGACGCAGGCAAGGCCGCACCCCAGAGGAAGCTAAGCCTCCCCGCTAGTTCGGATCATTGTCCAAACACAGTTTTGTGGGAAGAATAGGGAGAAGCCCCTAGCCGAAACGTAAGTTGTTCAGATATGTCAATTGACGCACTCTCCTTATTCGGCATATTAATACTTTTTAAGTATTTTTCACCTGCTGACCTACAACCCTCCCCGAGCACACCCCGACGCTTCCTTATCGAAGGGGAACTATCTACCGTCTGCAGAGACAGAGAGTGACCCGCTGGTCTGAGCTCCAGTGCCAATGGCCCGTGGGGACATCGAAGTGTCCTCCCAGCGCGCGTCTCCTGCTCAAGGGGATGGGGAGGGGCAAATAATAGGGTGACCGAGGGTAACACCTGGGCTGCCGCTGACCATGGGGAAACAATCCCCATGGAGACCGAAGATGGGGGCCCAAACAATCCGGGGCCCCGCCGAATACTGATCCGGAGCCCAGTGCGGCTCCGGGGTCCGAAGACCAGACCCCCAAAGCGGGGGAGGATACAACTGTTCCTACGGCGCCCGGAGTCAATCCGGAGGCGCCGGACCCTCTGGAGGGGGCTCTACGAAGGGCTTTTGTCGTGGAGGAGCACTGCACCGTAATGGGTGCGGTGATGAAGAAGATTCAGTCCGTCAAAGGCGGACTGAATGAAGCCTTCAACAACCTACTAACAGCCTTTGAGGTAAGCGTTGTAATGTTCTTTATGGAACTTTATTTGTTTTACATGCATATATATAGCCAGTAGTCCCTGATGCTTTGTGTGATTCTGAACAAAATCGGACGAAGTATCCATGATATAACATATTTATAGAGCTAAACTGTATGCTTTTGTATTTGAACATGCTTCACTAGTTGTGGCAACTACACAAGATGCAGAAGTTGCCTAACTAAATTGAAAGCTTTCGCAGGCCAACGCGGACCTCGACCGCGTCAACCAGCGTTTAGATGAGACACAAGGTATGCGGATTTGTAAAATCGAGATGTCAAGAAGACTGATAATATTAATTGAGTATGAGTATAAACTCTTTATGATATTTTGTATTGAAACAGTTGGCCCCACTGAGCTCGAGGCCCTCAAGGGCGAACTCGCGAAGGCCACGAAGGAGGCTGAAGCAAGCAAGGCAATCGCTGACAAAGCGTTTTTTTACTATATACTTCAAGGCAAAAGCCTCACAGCCCTATTCATTGAAAGCATAAAAGGTAAAGAAATACAAAGTTTAGGGACATGTACTGTTAGAAATACTTACATCACATGTTATCTATACAAAAGACCTAAGGAAGGTTAGCTAGCCAGTCCATGTAACTATCCCTGAATTTATATTTAATCCTGTGAGATAAAAGAGTCATGTCATGGATGAAATTGTGTCTCCACTTCCTGAAAAAAGGCTGCTCATTTCTGAAGACTTTCCCATTTCTGATGATCCATATGTTCCATGCAGCAGTGAAAACCACTTTAGTAAAAAAAGGTTTGCCAAATTTAGACCTGGCTTGTGAAGCCATTTGGTAAGTGGTCATACCAGGCCGAGGTTCCCAAGAAATTTGTAAATAATTCCAAACTCTTTGGCTGAGAAGGCAGGATAAGAAAAGATGACTCACATCTTCATGAATAAGTTGAGGACAGAGAACACAGGTAAGATCATCCACATGCCAATGCTTACGTTGAAGCATGTCTCTGGTATTTAGCCTGTCCCTAAGCAGCAGCCAGCCAAACATTTTAATCTTCATTGTGCAAGAGCTCTTCCATATCCATGGGAAAATAGGGTCGACCACAATGTTCTGATGCACCTGAGTATAATAAGATTTAGGCCTAAAATTCCCCTTATTGAAAGGCCAAATCCAACTATCATTTTCTTGTGAAGTCTGAAGGGTGTCCAAAACAATCTTGAGAGACTGAAGCTCATCAAAAGCTTGCGCGGAAATAGGCAAATAGAAACTCTCCATGATATCCCGATCCATCACTTGAGCAACTGAAAGTTGCACATCTATCACAAATGAAAATAATCTTGGAAAACTATGACTGAGTGTGGTCCCATTGAGATCAAAGATCCAAGGATCATTCCAAAAAAGAATAGACCTTCCATTACCAAGGCAAGGCTTTGCAAGGTTCAAGTATTTGTAGGACAATTTGAAGACATCACGCCACCAGAATGATCCGCAAAGAATAGTTGAATGAGGCATAGTGTTATGATAGTATGAGTCCCAGACCAAGCTGACCCAAGGTATGTCATGATGGTTATAGAACTTGTGAAGGAATTTCATCAATAACGCTTCATTTTGAATTCTGAGATCAAGAACACCAAGACCACCTTTATTTTTGGGCAAACAAACAAGGTTCCAAGCAGCAAGGGATTGTCTTGGAGTGTCAGAGTTGCCTCTACAAAGACATTGCCTCTGTATTTGTTCAATTTGTTTCAAAATACCAGGTGGAATGTCTAGAGTGCAGAGGAAATAAATGGGCATGGAGGATAATTGTCGGTGTACTAAGGTAGGGGTACCTCAGTACCCCAACTTGTGCACGGGCAGTTGCAGCTTCCCGCGGCAGGGTTTACCGCGTGCTCGCCGGAGACCTTCCTGCTCCTTATCAAACCATTCAAAAACAAAGTATACAAGACAGAAGATCGAGACCCCGGCAAGAGGAGCTTGCCGGGAAGGCCGTACCAGGCTCAAGACTGCCCCACTAACACAAGACCCTGGCAAGAGGAGCTTGCCAGGAAGATTAGAAGACACGCCTCGGCGCTATATGCGCCCCGGCAAGGGCCCGGGGAGCGGCAAGCTCCCGGGCCCGGCAAGATCAAAGGCCCCGGCAAGGTGCTTGCCGGGAAGGCTGCGCTGTGTGCCCGCGCTCCAGCTCATCGGCCCACGCGTCGCCCTGGGGCCTATCCAGGGACGCGTGGCGGATGGCTGTGCAGCCTGGGGTACACGGTGGCACTCCACGGTGATGGATCCATCGCCGTGGCAGACGGAGACGCAAGAGCGGGAGCTTTTGGGGTCGACGGCGACGGGCATTAAATGCCCTTGTCCCCCACTGTCAAAGTAGGTATAGACCACTGTTCTGCACTGTAGCTCCACTGTTCCCGCACTGTTACAACTACCACCTCTTTTACGTTTTTACCCCTTTCTCCTACGTTGACACCTGTCGGTGACCCCTTACACTATAAAAGGAGGCCCATGCACAACGTGGAGGGGGTTCGGAACCTAGATCACTCTCACTCTCGGTGTAGCTGCTTCTTCAAGCTCCCGAGCGCTCAAACTCAATACACAACTAAGCAGGAGTAGGGTTTTACGCGTCTACCGCGGCCCGAACCTGGGTAAAACTGCCCGCGTGCTCGCTACGATCTGCTCTTTGTGCTCCCTCCGCCCTCGTACCGCACAGACAAGGGGCTCCGGTCCCATAGGTGTTCGTGGCGGACAGTTTCCCCCGACATCTTTGGCGCGCCAGGTAGGGGGCGTCGAGGTTGTGCGAACCTGATCCGGCGTTCGCGCGGGTGCATTCTTCATCAACCTCTCCAGCTTCATCAGCAACTTCACCAGCGACAACTCCATGGCCCCGAAGAAGAAGGCTACGGAGGTCGGAGGCCCGTCTGCGTCTCATCCGCCGCCACCAGAGCCAACGGTGGGCGGGGGGGACGCCGTCGGAAGGGTGGCCGCCGGCGAGGACACTCACGGCGCCACCAGATCCAAGAACAGGACGGATGACCGAACTTCGGTCTCCGTGGACGCGCCGCGTCCATCTCACCACACGACGACCCAGCAGCGCCATACCACGGGAGGTGGTATCCGCTTGCTGGGGCAAGGCCAAACCGGAGGCTCGCGGGACGCCCCGGACCCCCGTCCAGGCACAAGCAAAGCGAAGGCGCCGGCGCGGGACCCCGCTCCTTCTAACGTTGTTAGAAGTCCGAGCGTATCCCGCTCCTCGCACTGCTCGCCCGCGTTCCCCTCCACTCCAGCGGAAGCGCTCGCAAGGGCGCAACTGCTCCTCGACTTCCCTCCAGCGGCCGACAAAGCCGAAGAATGGAGGGCCACCCTCCGGAGCCTGATAGACTTCGCCAACAACGATTCTCCACAGCAGCCGTCGACCTCACGGCCGCGGCAAGTTGAGAAGATGAAGGCTGACGGCGACAAGACTGCCGGGGGTGCGACAAGCGTGCATTCCCCGCCGCAGAAGCAGAAGACGCCGCCCCGCCGGAACAATGCCGACGACGGCTCCACAGCCTCGTCGGACCCGCGGGCCCGTCGGGACCAGCGCCAGGTCCTCGACGACCGGCGAGAAGAAGACGCTCGGACCACAATCGAGCGCCGCCGAGAAGCTCGGCGACAATCAGATAAGAGAGCTGGAAACACTGTCGACGCGCACGCGCCCGGTGAGCCAGGCGACTTGCCGTACGCGGCAGGTTGCCCTGCGTTCACCCGCGAGCTGCGGCGCGTCCAGTGGCCCAGCATGAAGAATTTTAAACCCGACGTACCGGAGAAGTACGACGGCAAGACGCACCCCTCGGAATTCCTTAGCGTCTATACCATCGCAGTGCAAGCTGCCGGGGGGGCGCGACGAGAAGATCTTGGCTAACTACTTCCCGCTCGTGCTTAAGCCGAACGTCCGTTCGTGGCTTATGCACTTGCCGGAAGGATCCATCTCTTCTTGGGCCGACCTCTGCCACCAGTTTGTTGGCGCCTTCACCGGCGGCCACAAACCCCACGGCCAGGAGAGCGATCTCCACATCTTGGCCCAGAAGGAAGGCGAAACCCTGCGCAAGTACATCCAACGCTTCAGCCGTGTGCAGCACAACATCCCTGATGTCCACCCTGCCGCGGTTATCAGCGCGTTCCATCAGAACGTGCGTAACCGCCGCATGCGTGAGGAAATGGCGATGACCAAGATTCGGGACGTCAGCGAGCTCTACGCTCTTGCTGACAAGTGCGCACGCGCGGAAGAGGGGAGGAGACTCCCCGGGGAGGATGCTGGCGCAGGAGGAAGCGACAGCGACGACGCCGCCCCGGCAAAGAAGAGCCGGCGGCGGAATAACAGAAGGAAGGGCAAGAAGGAGGTGCTTGCCGTTGAGAAGTCCGGCAAGGAGGCCCCCGCCAAGCAAGCGCAGGCTGGCGGCTCCGGCAAGGAGCCTGTCCCTGCAGCGGCGGCCGATAAGCCGGGTAGCTCCGACAAGCAATACTGTAAGATCCACCGCACCAAGGGTCACAATCTCTCCAACTGCAAGCGCGTCGAATATCTCGTCGAGCAGCAGAAAGCTGAGTACGAGATGCGCGACACGGAGAAGGCCCAAGGTGGCGGGGAAGAGCCCAGCAAGAAGCGGCCGTTCAACGGCCGGGGAGGACGCCGCGGCAAGGCTAAGCAGCGGCAAGGAGATCGACCTCCCCGGGGCCGCGACAAGGACGAAGAGGACGACGACGAAGACATGGAGGACGAGGAGAACAGCGAGCAGGAGTTCCAGAAGGCCACGGAGGTCCTGTGCGTCGACGGTGGCGCCTCCCTGCACACCTCCCACCGCCAACTAAAGCAGTGGGTGCGTGAGGTAAACGCAGCGGAGCCGCCCGTGGAGTCGCGCAGGCTCCTTAAATGGTCCATCACGCCCATCATTTTTGATCTTGAGGATCACCCTGACCGCACCACTGCGGTCGGGTGCTTGCCGATGCTGGTTTCTCCCACCATCCGCAACCTCAAGGTCACCAAAATGTTGGTTGACGGCGGGGCCGGGCTGAACTTGATCTCCTCCGCTGTGATCAAGAAACTCCAGATCCAAGATGGCGAGCTCGAAGAAACCGGTTCATTCCAAGGAATCAACCCGGGAAGGAGCAAGCCCAAGGGAAAGATCACTCTGCCGGTGACCTTTGGCGGGGAGCTCAATTTCAGAACTGAGCGCATCACTTTCGACGTCGCCGATATCCCATTACCCTACAATGGAATACTCGGCCGTCCTGCCCTCGCCAAGTTCATGGCAGCTTCCCATTATGCCTACAACGTACTGAAGATGCCGGGGCCGATAAGCGTCATCACTGTCCACGGCGACAAGAAGGATGCGCTTGTCTGCGCCGACAAGATTTACCGGGACGCGGCAGCTGCGGCCGAGAAGGATACTCTTGCCGCTGAAGCTCCCGGGGGGAAGAAGACGAAGACCAAGTCCGGCAAGTGCTCTGGGACCCACTCCGGCAACCGCACCTCTTCGGAGTGCTGCGCTGCCGTCGAGGACGTTCCATCGAGCTCCACCGGCAAGAGTAAGAAAGGAATGGCTGCTCCTTCGGCAACCAAGAAGGTGTCCGCAAAGGAGGACGGCACTGGTGGTACCTTCACCATCAGTGCCACCCTTGACAGCAAATAGGAAAGCGCGCTCGTTGCCTTCCTGCGGGCGAATGTCGATGTGTTTGCCTGGCAACCATCTGACATCCCCGGTGTTCCCAGGAAGGTGATTGAGCACAAGCTTGCTGTCTGTCCTCATGCGCGGCCCATCAAGCAGAAAGTGAGGAAGCAAGCCGTGGAGCGCCAAGAGTTCATCAACGAAGAGATCAAGAAGCTAGAAGCAGCAGGCCTAGTTAGAGGTGTGATCCATCCGACGTGGTTGGCAAACCCAGTCGTCGTGCGCAAGGCCAATGGGAAATGGAGACTGTGTATAGACTTCACCGATGTGAATAAAGCATGTCCCAAGGATCCATTCCCTTTGCCGCGCATTGACCAGATCGTTGACTCCACTGCCGGATGTGAGCTACTCTGTTTTCTTGATGCATACTCAGGCTATCATCAGATTTTCATGGCCAAGGAAGATGAAGAGAAGACTGCATTTATCACTCCATGTGGCACTTATTGCTTTATTCGCATGCCATTTGGATTGAAGAATGCAGGCTCAACCTTTGCAAGGGTAGTGTACACTGCTTTTGAGCCACAGATCCACAGAAATGTAGAGGCTTACATGGATGACATTGTGGTGAAGAGCAAGAGCAAGGAAACCCTGATTCAAGACTTGGAAGAAACGTTTCAGAACCTGCGCAGAATACAGCTCAAGTTGAACCCCGAGAAGTGCGTCTTTGGAGTCCCCTCCGGCAAGCTTCTCGGGTTCTTTGTATCGCAGAGGGGGATTGAAGCCAACCCCGACAAGATTAAAGCCATTGAGCAGATAGAGGCCCCAAAGCGCGTCAAGGATGTCAGGAGGCTTGCAGGTTGTGTGGCTGCCCTCAGTAGGTTCATTTCGAAATCTGCAGAACGCGCCCTACCTTTTTTCAAAATCTTGAAGAAGGCAGGTCCCATGAAGTGGACTCCGGAAGCGGAGGCGGCGCTGCAGGATTTGAAACGGTACCTGTCCTCCACTCCTATACTTGTCGCACCTAGACCACAGGAAAAGTTGTTGCTATACTTAGCGGCAACCAACCAGGTGGTTAGTGCTGCGTTAGTAGCGGAGAGGGAGTCCGACGAGGAATCAGCACCACCGGCAAGCGAATCCAGCGACAAGCAGGGGGCTGTCCCGACAAGCTCTGGTCCCGACAAGGAAGACTCTGCGCAGGAGCAAGGAGAGGTGCGGAAGAAGATGGTGCAGCGCCTAGTGTATTTTGTAAGTTCCCTTCTCCAGGGGGCTAGATCAAGATACTCTGGTGTGCAAAAATTGCTTTTCGGCCTCCTCATGGCCTCGAGAAAGCTGCGCCATTACTTCCAAGCCCATGAGATAACAGTGGTCACTCGCTTTCCGCTGAAAAGGATATTGCACAACCCAGAAGCGACAGGCAGGATTGTTGAGTGGGCACTGGAGCTGTCAAGCTTTGGACTCAAGTTTGAAAGTACTTCAACCATACAGAGCCGAGCTTTGGCAGAATTCATAGCTGAGTGGACCCCAACGCCCGACGAGGAAGTTCAAGAAACAAGCACACCCGTACAAGAAGCGACAAGTGAATGGGTAATGTATTTTGACGGTGCCTTCTCGCTGCAAGGCGCCGGTGCTGGCGTGGTACTCATCGCGCCCACCGGAGAGCACCTCAAATATGTTATCCAGATGCACTTTCCCAGGGAGCAAGCGACAAACAACACTGCAGAATATGAAGGATTGCTTGCCGGCCTCAGGATTGCGGCCAAACTTGGGATCAGAAAGCTGATTGTGCGGGGCGATTCTCAGTTGGTGGTCCGGCAAGTTAACAAGAGCTACCAGAGCCCTTTGATGGAGGCTTATGTCGATGAAGTGAGAAAGCTTGAAGAGCACTTTGAAGGTCTGCAGATGGAGCACGTCCCGAGAGCTCAGAATGAAATTGCAGATGGCCTTTCAAAGTGTGCTGCGATGAAGTTACCTGTGGAACCAGGGACCTTCTTGCTCAAGCTGACTCAACCATCCGTTACACCATCGATTGGGCAGTCCAAGAAGAGAAAGTTGGTCTCTGGCGACTACTTGCCGGCGGATCTTCCTGAAACCGCCGCCAAGGTCCCCAAGATCAACAACCAGAACGCTGAGGAACAGTTTGCTCCTGCAAGTCCTCGGGCTTGTACAGTTGAAGCAAGCGTTCCCGGCAAGCCTCGCCCCGGCGAGCTTGCCGGGGGACCGTCAGCTCCGGCAGAACCAGAGGTCCTTGCCGTAGAAGCTGAGGTTCCCGCAGCGGCCCTCGAGCCTTTAGTCCTTGCCGTCGAGCCTCGGGCTCTGGCGTGGGCGCAGCAAATCGTCCGTTTCCTTCAAACTGGAGAACTTCCCGACGACCCTCAAGAGATAGAGAAGATAACCAGGCAGTCAAGTATGTACCAGTTCGTGGATAACGAGTTGTACAGAAGAAGACTCAATGGTGTCAGGTTGAAGTGCATCTCCAGAGAAGATGGACAGAAGCTGTTGGCGGAAATACACGGAGGCATATGCGGCCACCACATTGGCGCTAGGGCGCTTGCCGGGAAAGCTTTCCGGCAAGGGTTCTTTTGGCAAGAAGCCCTCCAGGATGCAACTGCACTAGTAACCAAGTGTGAAGCGTGCCAGTTCCATGCGAAGCAGATCCATCAGCCAGCTCAAGCTCTCCAAACAATCCCTTTATCATGGCCCTTCTCGGTCTGGGGGCTCGATATCCTCGGCCCTTTCCCTCGTGCTGTCGGGGGCTTTGAGTACTTGTACGTTGCAATCGACAAGTTCACAAAGTGGCCAGAAGTGGAGCCGGTGAGAAAGGTGACAGCACAGTCAGCGGTCAGGTTCTTCAGGTCGATTGTTTGCCGTTTCGGGATCCCTAACAGGATCATCACCGACAACGGTACGCAATTCAATAGTCGCACCTTCATGCAGTACGTCCAAGACCTTGGCGCCAAGGTCTGTTTCGCTTCTGTTGCTCACCCGAGGAGCAACGGTCAAGCGGAGAGGGCGAATGCTGAAGTGCTGCGCGGACTCAAGACGAGGACCTTTGACAGGCTGCGCAAGTGCGGAAGAAATTGGATAGAGGAGCTACCGGCGGCTCTTTGGTCAATCAGAACGACACCAAGTCGAGCCACCGGACAGACACCTTTTGCTCTAGTCTATGGAGCAGAGGCAGTACTCCCCACGGAACTCGTATACGGATCTCCTCGAGTGCTCGCTTATGATGAGCTCGAGCAAGAGCAACTGCGGCAAGATGACGCATTGCTCCTCGAGGAGGGACGTCTCCAGGCTGCTGTACGAGCTGCTCGATACCAGCAAGCCTTGCGCCACTACCATAGCCGCAAGGTCAAGGCCAGGAGTCTCGAGGAAGGCGACCTTGTTCTTCGGCGTGTTCAGTCCGCCAAGAATTCCAACAAGTTGACGCCGAAGTGGGAAGGCCCTTATCGGGTGAGACAAGTCACGAGGCCCGGCGCTGTCCGCCTCGAGACCGAAGAAGGCTTACCGGTGAGCAACTCCTGGAACATAGAGCATCTTCGCAAGTTTCACCCATAAGGCGCGGTTGCCGTGATCCGCTCCGGCAACCACCTTTTGTACAAGCTTTGCCGCTGTTGCATGTAACCCTTTGTACAAAGCCGGGCGCAGACCCCGTGCATCAGTAAAAATTTTGTGTTTTTCGCACCGATTGCCTTTTGCATGCTTCTCTTTGCTATTTGCATGTTCTATTTGGCATTTGGTGCAACACTCAGATATACGGTAAGCACTAGCACGCCGAAAGGCCATATACCTGTTTCCCTCTCCCTTTTCTTTCCTCTTAAGCAGAAGGAACGTTCCTCGCGCACAAGTTTGCCGGGGGGGAAGGAGGTGAAGGAGGAACCAAGTGCTGTTCAAGAAAGAGAAGCCTTACCGGAAAGCAAGCAATATAAGCAAGCAATTTATGAAAGATAAGTTGTTAGAATTTGACCAGTTCAAATTTTAAATTTTAGTTGTCTTCCTTGAACAGTCACACTTTGTATGGAAAACCTGTGCGCGGAGGAACCTACCCGTAGCTTGCCGCACCCTTATCTTGTTTTCGAGTTCGCTCAACGACTTAAGTGAGCTGCGACAAGTGTCGCGCCCTTGCTTCGTTTCCGAGTACGCTCAGCAAGCTAAGTGCGTTGCGACTAGCTGCGGCAAGGTTGCTTGCCGGCGAAGACCTTGGCCAGCAGGCTGCTCAAAGTCCAGCACTCAGCGCTCGCGGCAAGGTCCCTTGCCGGCAAGCTCCCCGGGAGCGTAGGGTGAAAAACATACAAAGTCAAGGATTAAGACAAGGAAGATAACATTGCACTGATTGATCAAAATAAGATAAATATCTTACAAAGGATAACTTGTCGCGATGGACTAATGAGTTCATGACATAATGTGCAGCAACAAAAAGATAAAGATAATGGAGCCCTAATCTACGCGGTCACCCTCCTTCCTGCCAAGTTTAGCCACCTTGGCGATGATGTGGGCGACCTGCTCCTTCAGGGCCTCCGTGTCCGCATCAGCCGGCAAGCTGCGAAGAACGTTGGTGAGATTGATCCCCGGGTTGCGGTACACGATCTTCGTCAGCACCCGCTCCAGAGTTCCCGCGCAGAGCAGGCGCGACTCCTCGGCCAGCTGCGCGGGGATTCGGTTCCGGAGACCTGCAAGGGCCGGCGCGATCCCTCTGAAGAAGAGGCTGAGCTTGGCGCTGTGCGGGAGGTCCGGATCCGGCGAGTAGATGAGATGTTCAACCTTCAGCGCCAGCAGCTCCTGGTCAATGTTGGACGCAGAAGAAACCAAGTCTTCGGTCCATACCTCAATGGTCTGGCGGAAGAGCTCGGATGCTTTGTTGACGCTGTCCACCAAGGTCCGCTCCTTGCGGAGCTCCTCCTTCAGCTTGTTCTCCTGAGCCCGGGCAGCGTCGAGCGAATCCTTCAGAGTGGTGACCTTCAGCTCCAAGTCCTCGATGGAGTCCTTGGCGGCCTTCAACTCGTCGCCCCTCTTGGAGAGACTCACCTGAAGCTCGGAGTTTGTGTGGGCGTCCTTCTCGCGCTCCGTGATGAGCGCGGCAACCTTTTCCGCGCTCACCTTCAGCGCCTTCTCCAGCTGAACAACCTTGGCGGCAAGCTCCTTCTTGGCGTCTTCCGCGGCAACCGCGGCGGCTTTCGCCTCCTTCAGCTCCCCGCCAAGGGCTGCCTCGCGAGCGGCAAGGTCCTCCTCATGGGAGTCGAGCTCGACCTTCCGCTGCGCGAGCTCTCCCTCTCGCCGGGACATCTCCACCCCGGCGAGCCGCTGCTGTTCTTCAGCTTCAGCCTTCTCGAGCACCCACTCCTGGTACTCGCCGGCGAGACGCTCGCGCTCCTCCGCCACCTCGCGGAGGGCCTCCTGGTTGGCGGCGCTGAGCTCCGCCGCGCGCTTCTCCATTTCCGCGGCGGCCTTGGCGGCAAGGGCTTCCGGGGAGGCGAGCTTCGCCTGCCTGGCCCGGTAAAGGGCCAGGAGCTGGTGGAGCAGCTTCTCCTCCTCGGGCCCCTCACTCCCGCCGGGCGCCTCGACGATTTTCAGGCCCGCGGAGGCGAGGACTTCTCCGTCAAACGCCTCGCCCTCCGCGGGAGCTCGCGATGAAGACCCCCAAGGCATCTGGATGAAGACGCCGTTGGGGGCCTCAAGATAGTACCCCTGCTCCTTGCTGGCGGAGGGGCTGGTGGCCGGTGCAGCATCCGATGCTCCCGCCGCCTCCGGGCCGGCGGTGCGGTCGTCGTCCCCCTCCCCGGCCGCTGCGTCCGCAGCCGGAGCAGTCTCCTGCGCGGCCGGCTCGGCGGCCTCGGCCATCTCCTCGACGACAGGGGCGTCGCCGCCGCCGCCCTGCGCGCCCTCCTCCTCGAGGTTGATAACCTCCGTCTCCATGGGCTCAGGAGGAGGAAGATCTAAAAAGAAGAAGAAGAAAAAGAAGTTCAAGATTCAAGCAAATATCCAAAAAGAGGCAAAGCCAAGAAGACAAGCTACAGAACATACCTTGGCGGACGTCCTCGGCGGCGGGCTCCCTCGCCGGGGAGCTCGGCCATGGCGGAGTGGCCACCCTCGCCGGGCTGCTCGCCCTTGGCGGGGTACTCTGCCTTGGCGGAGTACCCGCCCTTGGCGGAGCACTCTCCCTTGCCGGAGAGTTCTGCCTTGGCGGGGACGGCGGGGCCTGCGGCTCCTCGGCGACGGTCTCCGGGCGCTCTTCCCGCTGTGGCTCCACCTCTGCACAAAACAAGACAAGAAACATCAAGATATGAAGACAAGACCAATTCCTCAGGCGTACCCCGGCAAGCGAAAGAATAAACCCCAGACTTACGCTGGGGGCTGCGCTGCGGGCTGCGCTGGGGGCTGCTCCTCGGAGCAGCGCTCGGGTCCGGCAGGCTCGGCTCCGGCACACCTCCTGTTGCCGCGGCGGCCGAGTCTTCCACGGCCTCGACCACAGGCGCCTTGGCCTTCTTCGCCGCGCACTGAGTCAAGGTCCTGAAATCAGAGCAATGAACAGAGTCAGCATCAACAAAAAAAACCAAGACAAAAATCGAGAAAATGTAAGGTCCTGGATTCTTACTCCTGGTCCTCCTCGTCGTCCTCGCTCAGGGCGGAGAAATCGTACTCCACCGTGGGCGCGTCGGCGCGAGGAGCGGAAGACGAAGACTCCCTCGCGCGCTTGGTGTTCACCGGGGCTGGGGGCTGCGAAGACCCAGCCCATGTGGTAGCCGGCGCCCGAGGAGCGGGCGGAGCCGCTGCTCCGCTCCGAGAAGACCCCTGCCGGCTCAGCGCCGGCCTGCGAGGCGCCTCCGTCGTGGTCCGCGCGTGGGCCGCCTCCGCTGTGGCTGGTGCGCCGGTCGGCCTTGGCGCGGCTTGGCTCCCCCGGGGAGCTGCCCGGCGAGCTGGCTGTTGCCGGGGCGCCTGCGCCCTCTCCCCCGTCGCCGTCTTGCGGAGACGCTTCGGTGGGGACTCCCTTGGGCTTGCCGGGGGCGGGGAGCTCTCCGACGAGGAGAGGTCGTCGGCGTAGAGCTCCGTGGATCCGCCGGAGTCCTCGGCCTCCTCCTCCTCCTCCTCTTCCCCGGCCGGCTCACTGGGCCCAGCGTCCTGCGCTGCGGCCCCCTTCCCCTTGGCGCCTCCGCCCCTCGCGGCGCCCCTGCTCCCTCCGGCGGTACCCTCCATTGCCGCGGCCTCGGCCACGATCCCGTGGATCCCGGAGTGCCTCAGCGAGGGGACCCCGGCGAGCGCGTCGGGAGGGAGCTGCAGCAACCTGCGGATCTCCGCCTCCTCCGCCTGGGTGGACGCGTCCGCAACCTCCGCCTCTTCAGGCATGTATCCAAAAATTCCTGCCGCCGCGGCTGCGGCGGCCTCTTCAGCCCGAGAAGCTATGTAGGCGATCTCCTGTTCGCTGGTGTCCCGCGTGTGCTCCTTGAGGTCGTTCTTGTTCTTCGCCACCTCTGCGAGGTTGTCGTAGAAGTTGAGGACGTCGATAGGCTTGGGAGCGATCCACGTACGGTCCACGCCGTGCGAGTCACACATGGGCATCATGGCGAGGATGCGATCCCGGACGATGTTGTTGCAGAGCGGCACCACTTCCCGGGGAGGTCTGAACCACTCAGGGTGTGCCGGGTCGTACTTGAAGAGTTCCCGGACCATCCCCTTCAGCTCCAGCGTGGTGAAGTTGAAGTTGAGCCCGGGGCGCAGCCTCATTATGTCTGCCGGGCCGCCGTACTCCCAGGCCGGCCTCTTCCGGTCTTGGAGAGGGGCGATGCGCCGGCGGAGGAAATCTGCGCCCACCTCTGCAACTGACAGCTTGGCCATCCGAAGACGAAGAATCCGGACGAGGGCGATGTCGAGCTTGATATCGTCCGAGTCCAGCTCGCTCCAATCCCTGCCGCGCACGATGGGAGTTGTGCGCGGCGCGGTGAAGGACTGCGGCGCATCTTCAACGATCCAGCACCACTCCGCGCGCCACTCCTCCCACTTGCCGCGGAGCTCCCCCGGCAAGTAGGATCCCTTCTTATTCAGACGGAAAACCCAAGAAATTCCTCCGGAGAGGGGGGCGTCGGCTTCTGCTCTAGGAGTGAAGAAGTGCCTAAAAAGCGCTACGTTTGGGTGGACTCCTATGAAGTTTTCGCACATGTGTGCGAAAACCGCCGTGGTGAGGATGGCGTTGGGGGTGAAGTCAAGCAGATGGAGGCCGTATGTGTTCATAATGTCGCAGAAGAAGTTTGAGAAAGGAGGACAGAGACCACAATGAAAGAAGGCAGCAAAGAAGTAGTACCCGCCGGGATATTCGTCCTTGGCGGCGGCCGGATAGGCTCGTGTGCGGGGGTGCGCCTTGGTGTCCTTGGCCCAGAACAAGTAATACTTGTTCCAGAGCTCCCGCACGCCGAGCTTCGGCGGGAAGACGAGGTGCTTCTTCCGGTACGCGGCGAGCTTCGCCGCTTGCTCCGACTTCTCCCTTTTGGCTTTCTCCGCCTTCGCCTTGTCGGTCTTTGGGGCCATGCCGGACGCGGCGGAAGGAGGGGGGCGAAGAGCTCGGCGGCGGCGGAGGTGTGAAGGCAGAGCGCAAGAGAGATCTCTGGAGGAAGGAGATGATGCAATGAAAGCGCAAGGAGGGGAACCGCTCCCGCTTCCTCTGCTTTTATGGGGGAGTGGGGGGCGTTTCGCCCTTTCCATTAAGAGATCGTCGGCACGTCCCATCCCACGACGCCGCGATCGACGCGTGCCGTTATAGTGGGGTGCGGCGGATACGGAAGTGGATTCGGCGCACCGCGGGCCGCGGGTGCCCGTGCACTGTTTTGGGCCTGGCCCAACAGCGCTCGGCACCGTGTGTGGCCCAGGCCCGGGGGCTCCTGTCGGTGTACTAAGGTAGGGGTACCTCAGTACCCCAACTTGTGCACGGGCAGTTGCAGCTTCCCGCGGCAGGGTTTACCGCGTGCTCGCCGGAGACCTTCCTGCTCCTTATCAAACCATTCAAAAACAAAGTATACAAGACAGAAGATCGAGACCCCGGCAAGAGGAGCTTGCCGGGAAGGCTGTACCAGGCTCAAGACTGCCCCACTAACACAAGACCCTGGCAAGAGGAGCTTGCCAGGAAGATTAGAAGACACGCCTCGGCGCTATATGCGCCCCGGCAAGGGCCCGGGGAGCGGCAAGCTCCCGGGCCCGGCAAGATCAAAGGCCCCGGCAAGGTGCTTGCCGGGAAGGCTGCGCTGTGTGCCCGCGCTCCAGCTCATCGGCCCACGCGTCGCCCTGGGGCCTATCCAGGGACGCGTGGCGGATGGCTGTGCAGCCTGGGGTACACGGTGGCACTCCACGGTGATGGATCCATCGCCGTGGCAGATGGAGACGCAAGAGCGGGAGCTTTTGGGGTCGACGGCGACGGGCATTAAATGCCCTTGTCCCCCACTGTCAAAGTAGGTATAGACCACTGTTCTGCACTGTAGCTCCACTGTTCCCGCACTGTTACAACTACCACCTCTTTTACGTTTTTACCCCTTTCTCCTACGTTGACACCTGTCGGTGACCCCTTACACTATAAAAGGAGGCCCATGCACAACGTGGAGGGGGTTCGGAACCTAGATCACTCTCACGCTCGGTGTAGCTGCTTCTTCAAGCTCCCGAGCGCTCAAACTCAATACACAACTAAGCAGGAGTAGGGTTTTACGCGTCTACCGCGGCCCGAACCTGGGTAAAACTGCCCGCGTGCTCGCTACGATCTGCTCTTTGTGCTCCCTCCGCCCTCGTACCGCACAGACAAGGGGCTCCGGTCCCATAGGTGTTCGTGGCGGACAGTTTCCCCCGACAATAATACAGACTGTAACAGTTGCAGTCTGCTACCTTGGTTGAGAAAGCAGGATGTGGCAGAAAGTGTCCTTTCAATTCTGTGCACTAAAGGCAGTAAATCCTGCACTGAAGGCTTAGTGGTACCCATAGGCAGTCCTAGGTAAGTAAAAGGCATTGATCTCAGTTTACAGCCTAAAACATTGGATAACCTATTGGCCTCCTCAATAGAGAGATTGATAGGTACCATCATGGATTTAGCAAAGTTAACAGATAAGCCAGTGGATGCTGCAAAAATATCTAACATATCCTTTAAAGCAAGGAGTTGATGATCCACTGCTGGTAAAACATTGAGTGTGTCATCAGCATGTTGTACTATGGGATAGTCCTCACAGCTTGTGGGTATTGGCAGAGTTAAAATTCCTTTGCTGCACATGTCATTAATCACAGACTGTAGCAAATCAGCAACTAAAACAAATAGCAAAGGAGACATGGGGTCTCCCTGTCTGACCCCTCTCTTACAATGAAAGTGATTGCCTGGTACCCCATTGAGTAAGATAGAGGAAGATCCAGAAGATAATATATTCCTGATCCATGAAATCCATTGCTCATTAAAACCTTTGTATCTGAGGATTCTGAGGATAGCCTCATGCTCAATAGTGTCAAATGCTTTGGTGAAGTCTAATTTTAGCAACACAATAGGCCTTTTAGAGGCCTGGCATTGGTGTATATACTCAAAACACCAATCCAAGCAATCTCGAATAGATCTGGACCTCAAAAACCTATACTGATTCTTGTGAAGACAAGAAAGGATCACTTTTTGCAGCCTGTTAGCTAGCAGTTTGGTTAGAAACTTTAAACATGTGTTGGTGAGGGAAATTGGCCTATAATCATTCAATGTCTCAGGACTGATTTTCTTAGGTATCAGAGTGATCAAAGATGTGTTTATACATTCCAAGTCCAAGGATCCATCATGGAATTCTTGCACTAATAACATGAAATCCTATTTAATCAAATCCCAACACTTTTTTAAAAAGAGACCAGTATAACCATCTGGCCCAGGGGCTCTATCAGGTGGCATTTGCTTAATAACTAGATCAATTTATTCCATGGAAAAAGGCTTTTTCAAATCATCAAGCCCCTCAACTCTTTTAATGAGAGTGGCGAGGTCAAACAACATTTGAATATCATTGAAACAGCACATTCTATCCTTGAAGTCTTGCAGGAATAAAGCTGACATAGTAGCACGATCAGTTATTATATCATCATCCACAATAATACTAGATATAGTGTTTGACCTAAATCTTTCAGTTGCCATGGCATGGAAAAACTTGGTGTTCTCTTCACCAACTTTTATATTCCTGATTGTGCATCTTTGTTTCCAGTAAATAAATTGCAGTCTAAGCACTTCTTCCAAGTGGAGCTTCACAATTCTTCTGAAATTAGCTTCAGGTAAATATAAAGGCCTATGCTCTTCAAGAGTATCAAGGTACATAATAACCTTGTTGCAGTCATTAATAAGCAGTTTGATCCTGGAAAGATTTGTGTGCCATACTTTAAGAGCATGTCTAAGGTTTTTGAATTTTGTAGATATGACAGCAGCAGATGATTTTCAGCGGTTGCCTATCTAGAGGCCGAAAAGGCCACGTGCCAAAAGCACGAGGCTTGGGTGTCCAAAGTCGAAGATGAACTCAAAGATGCTATTTGCAAATGCGAGGCATTGGAAGAGAAGACTTCGGAACAAGCATCTGAGCTCACTGCGGCAGTTAAGGCTGCCCAGGAGGTGCGAAGCGAGTCGCGCAGCGTCTACGAAGAAATCAGGCAAGCGTGGGAGTTAGCATCTGGTAAGACCTTTCTCGTACAGAGCATCTTCGAAGGGCAGAAGTACCTTGGGCTGACACGGTTATGGAGTTCTCCAGGCGTGTTTGCTGATCTCCCGAGGAGCAGTGCTGACGCCGCCCAATACTTCCGAGCCCAGGAGGGGAACGACACGGAGAAGATGTTCTGGTCGCAGTTCTATGCGCCAAAACATCAGGTGCCCCTCAACGACCAGATGAAGCAGCTGGTCGAGCTGCACAATATGACGGGTTCGGGCATGAAGGACTTGATAGTCCGGCTGTGGCCCGCTGAGCAAGTCCCAAGTAGCTACGTCGGATTGGTGAAGCGGCTCGTCGAAGCGAGTTCGCGGGTCGACGCCTTAAAGCGTTCGGCCTGCATAGAGGGTGCTCGGATGGCCTTCGCCCGTGTGAAAGTGCACTGGGCGAAGATGAAGGCGCAGGACATAGCCACTGCTGGCCTGCCCGAAGGCACGGAGCACCGCAAGCCGGAGAGATACTTCGAGGGCGTTATAGAAGGCGCCCACCTTGTAGAAGGCAGTGCTCAAAGGATATTATCTTTGAGTAATTGTATCCAGTTGTAAAGACTCAAAGGATATTATCTTTGAGTAATTGTATCTCAGTAGAGAAAGCAGAAAGCTGACTGTCATGATAAGCGTAAAAGTTAGCTTTTAGCTTTCTCTACTGAGGTACATGACCAGATGAACCAGAAGTACAATCGCAGTAGTTCTCCCTTTACACCCTAGCCGAACAATCGGGAACCTCTGGGTAAGCACAGGAGCCGGGCAACCCAACTATTGACCCAAGACATGATTCAGAACTAATGCATATAAAGCCATAACCAGGACGCCGAACACTCCCTATAGGTGTTCAGACATTTCAATATATACCGGGCTGAATACAGCCCCAGGTAATGGACCCTGTTGTCAAGGTACATGTGGCAATCTGACATGGGGAGAGAACACATGTGGTGAGAGAATAAAACTCCAAACACAATATAAACCAAGCTGTTTATATAATGTCCCATTATAGTACGGCGAGACGAATGTTTACAGATAATGCCGATGACTTCTTTGGACATTTTACAAGCCAGAAAAGTATAAAGCAAAAGGAGAAAAAAGGTTTACCTAGGGTCTTAATCTAAAAAAAGAAACCTTAATGCGGGGCTCTGCTGCACGCGTGCGCCGTTTTCTCCTTTATGATGTGTCCTTGAAGGGGGAAATGTGATGGCCATCTACAAAATAAGAAAAAGAAAGAGAAAAAACCTAGAAAAAGAAATCCAGTGTGGCCGTAAACAAAGCTGGTTCGTTTAAGGATAATTTTAGAGTCCGAATAGGGTCGAGACGAACTATGGACTATTTGTATGCAGTGTGCCCCCAGCGCCGCCCGAGCAATTTTAAGGGCATAATTGTGTACACGAGGCAGATATTCTACCACCTTATCGGGTAGGTGATGGGGGCTTAGCTGCTAATCGAACTCAGGTTCATCTGAGCTACCGCACTCAAGCGTATGCTGGACACGTTTAGCTGTGTCCGTGGTCTTGACGACCGATGAGCTTTTTTGGACTTCGGATGCTAGGGTCGCAGTGTCCTCCTCCGTTCGGAGAGAGCGCTCCATATTTCCATTGACCGTGATGACGCCCAGTGGTCCACGCATTTTCATCTTTAAATAAGCATAATGCGGGACTGCATTGAAGCACGCGAAGGCCGTTCTTCCGGGCAGTGCGTGATAGCCACTTCGGAACGGAGCTATGTCGAAGATTAGCTCTTCGCTTCGAAAGTTATCGGGAGAGCCGAATAATACCTCCAATGTTAAAGAGCCCGTGCAGCGGGCTTCTTCGCCCGGTATCACTCCTTTAAAGGTCATGCTGCTTGGCTTGATTCTTGATGGGTCTAACCCCATCTTGCGGACAATGTCCTGATATATCAGATTGAGACTGCTGTCGCCGTCCATAAGGACTCGAGTGAGATGGTATCCATCGATTATTGGGTCGAGCACTAGGGTAGCCGAACCCCCATGACGGATACTAGTCGGATGATCCCTGCGATCAAAGGTGATCAGACAGGCCGACTATGGGTAGAATTTGGGGGCAACAGTCTCAACAGCATAGACCTCTCGGAGTGCGCGCTTGTGCTCCCTCTTTGGGATATGAGTGACATAGATCATGTTCACTGTTTTGATCTCCGGTGGAAATTTCTTCTGTCCCCCTATGTTCGGCCGGCGAGGTTCATCCTCGTCTTCGCTCTGAGGCCCCTTTCGCTTGTGTTCGGCATTGAGCTTGCCGGCCTGCTTGAAGACCCAACAACTATGGTTGGTATGGTTTGCAGGTTTATCTGGGGTGCCATGGATCTGGCAGGGCCTATCTAATATTTTGTCCAGGCTAGATGGACCATCTTTGTTGCTTTTAAATTGCTTCTTCCATTGACCGGGCCTGGAGCCACTGAATCCGGCGTTTACTGCTGTATCATCTAGGCTTCCAGCATTATTTTGACGTTTGTTTTTGTTACGTCGTGGCTTTCCATTGCCATCCCTAATTTTCGATGTACCAAGGTCGCTGGTGCTGCTACGAGCTAACTAGCTGTCCTCGCCCGCGAAAACGGGTCATGAGTGTAGTTAGGGCAGCCATTGTCCTCGGCTTTTACTGGCCGAGGTGTCTAGCTATCCATTCGTCCCGTACACTGTGCTTGAAGGCCGCTAAGGCTTCGGCTTCCAGACATTCGACAATTTGGTTCTTCTTAGTGAGAAACCGATTCCAAAGCTTGCGGGCTGACTCCCCGGGTTGTTTGATTATTTGACTTAGATCGTTAGCATCTGAGGGCCGGACATAGGTCCCTTGAAAATTGGCCCGAAAAGCATCCTCAAGCTCTTCCCAACTTCCAATGGAGTTTTCTGGGAGGCTGTTTAGCCAGTGCAGAGCTGGTCCTTTCAGCTTGACGGGTAGGTATTTGATGGCGTGGAGATAATCTCCACAGGCCATGTGGATGTGAAGAATAAAGTCTTCTATCCAGACAGCCGGGTCCGTCGTTCCATCATACGCCTCGATATTTATGGGTTTAAACCCTTCTGAAAATTCGTGATCCAGCACCTTATCAGTGAAGCACAAAGGGTGTGCGGCACCCTTGTATTTTGCTATGCCATGGCGTACGTGTGACGATTGTGATGTTCGGTATTGACCCCGAACTGTTATATGACTGGCATATTTGGCTTGATAGCTGTCGTCCAGTGTGGGAGCATGGTCCCTGGATCCGTAGATGGATCTGGTCTTGCCAACCTTTTCATTCAGGTCCTCACGTAGATGGTGTTTCCGGCCCTGAGCCGCGTCCTCCTCTCCTTTACGGGGTGGGGGTGTGGGCTTGTGTACGCAGTTGCTGGCCACTCTGTCCCGTCCACGAGGTGGTCGGTCCGGCTTGTCGGCGGTGTTGTTCTTCGATGGTATAGGCGCAGTAGCCTCGTCATCGAATTCGGGCAGCAGTTTACGCTTAGGATAGCCCTTTGTTTGGTGATTGCAACCATATTTTTGCCCAGCGTCTAGCACTTCATTCCATCTATCATTGAGCGTATCATGTGCGGCTCAAAGCCGCCGCTGCTGCTTTTTCTGGCTCCTTGTGGTGGCAATAAGTCTCCGATGGAAGCGCTATTGTTCTAAGGGTTCTTCTGGGATGATGTATTCGTCGTCGCCCAGGCTAACATCCTCTTCGGAGATAGGTTGATAAGTGTTGTCTTCGGCATCGCTGTCATCAGATAGAGGTCTTGGACTATGTTTGTTGTCTTCTCGCTCGACCTGCTCCATCACTAGATCTGCGAGGTCTTCGGCTTGCTCCGGACTATCACCATCGTTAGTGACGATGTTGCTATCTTTCCCTTTACGGGGTTTAGTTCGGCGCTTCGAACGCTGACGCTTGGGAGGTTCATTGGCTGGCTTATCCTTTTTGGGATCATTATCGCCGTCGCCCTCCTTCTCCTTAGGTTTATCCACCATATACACATCGTATGACGACGTAGCCGTCCATTACCCGGTTACGGGCGGGTTTTGGTCTAAATCTACTTCGACTTCGAGGTCCATCCCTTCGAAGTCTTCGGAAGCATAGTCAAGTAGATCGGTTCGATCTTCGACCGTGGCTACCAAGTGGGTGGTGGGTGGGAAGCGAAATTCTCCATCGTTAGCCTCTAGTTCAAACTGGATATAATTCGGATGTGTGTCCCCAACTGAGGAGAGGGTTTTTAATGAGTTTAGCACATCGCCTAAAGGCGAGTGCTGGAAGATATTTGCAGAGCTGAATTCGACGATAGACGCCTGATCAAGCTCGAAGGACGCATATGCATACAGTTCGGAACCCGTAGCTGGAGATGAGTCCAAAGTTTGGGTCTGTGTGCGGCTCCAGCACCGCTGAGTTTGTGGCTTCCGTGGCGGGGTTGAGCTTCCCGTCCTCGGGTGACGCGACTACTCCGGATCTAGGGTCGGTGCTGTTACAGGTACTATCCCCTGGAAGTGGTCCAATGACAGATTTAGGTCATGATCATCGTGGTGGCAGGGAGCAGCCACCATGGGCTCGCATCCGTCGAAGATCAAGTCTCCGCGGATATCAGCATCGTAGTTCAAGCTTCCAAAACAAACCTGATGCCCAGGGGCATAGCTCTCAACCTGCACGAAGTGGCCTTTCGTGTTGGCACGGAGCATGAAGCCGCCAAACACAAAAAGCTGGCCGGGAGGGACGATCTCCCTGGCGGTAGTGTCGTCGTTGTTGACGAAGCAATCCATCAGTCCTTCAATCGACGACATAGTGGAACTCTCAATGAAAGCACCAATGTCGGTGAAAAAACTAGCGGATCTCGGGTAGGGGGTCCCGAACTATGCATCTGAGGATCAATGGTAACATGAGACTAGGGACACGATGTTTACCCAGGTTCAGGCCCTCTTGATCGAGGTAATTCCCTATTTCCTGCTAGATTGATCTTGATGAATGTGATTACAAGAGTTGATCTACCTCGAGGTCGTAACGGCTAAACCCTAAAAGTCTAGCCTATGATTCTATTGTTGTCTAGCCTCTATGGACTAAACCCTCCAATTTATATATGCACCGGAGGGCCCTAAGTTTTTTACATAACCATCTTGTAGAGGAAGGAAAGATTACACCCGAACCTAAAACCTGCCATTATACGCACACAGGAGTCCTATCTGGATATGAGAGATGATCTTCAGCAATGATATTCACGTCCCACCAGTCCGGCCCACCACGAGTTATCCGGCCACATGAGGACCCCTCAATCCAGGACTCCCTTAGTTGTGTTTGATGTGGTTGACCTCCCCCAGCCTTACAATGGGATTATGGGACGCCCAGCCCTCGATAAGTTCATCGTACTATCCCATTATGCTTATAACACTTTGAGGATGGCTGGGCCACAGGGAGTCATCACTATCCCATTAGACGAGAAGGACGCCATTATCTGCGTGGATAGGATGTAACGGGATGCGGTCACAACAGAGGCTGCGGCAGCAGCAGCTCCCACCTTGGAAAGCTATGGGAAGCAGAGGGATTGTTGGACCTTCGGCAAGGAGTCTGGGAAGCGTACCCCTTCCGAATGCACGGCACCCATTGATGACGTGCTGGAGTGTTCCAATAGCAAGAGGCCCAAGGTTGATGCACCCCAAGTGAAAAAGGTCCCGGCCAGGAAGGCCGGCGTTGGTGGAACTTTCACTATTAGCGCCAAGCTTGATGACAAATAGGAAGGCGTGCTCGTTGCCTTCCTACGGGAGAATATCGATGTGTTTGCCTGGTAACCATCTGATATCCCCGGTGTTCCCAGGGAGGTAATAGAGCACCACCTTGCTGTCTGCTCACATGCTCGACCTGTCAAGCAGAGAGTTCGGAAGTAGGCCTTGGAGCAGCAGTAGTTCATTGCCGAGGAAATCAAGAAACTAGAGGCAGCTGGTTTAGTTAGAGGAGTATTGCACCCTACATGGTTGGCAAATCCAATGGTACTCCGGAAAGCTAATAGGAAATGGAGGCTTTGCATTGATTTCACAAATCTCAACAAGGCTTGCCTAAAGGACCCATTCCCTTTGCCGCTTATCGACCAGATTGTGGATTCCACATCAGGTTGTGATCTGCTCTCCTTTTTGGATGCATACTCCGGCTACCACCAGATATTCATGTCCAGAGAAGATGAGGAAAAGACATCATTCATCACTCCGTGTGGCACATACTGCTTTGTCCGCATGCCTTTCAGATTGAAGAGTGCCGGGTCCACTGTTGCAAGAGCAGTCCAGATTGGTTTTGAGCCTCAGCTACACAGGAATATAGAAGCTTATATGGATGACATCATGGTCAAAACCAAGGATAAGGCCACCCTTATCCAGGATCTGGAGGAGACATTTGCTAATCTGCGCAAGATCAACTTGAAGCTTAACCCGGAGAAGTGTGTGTTTGGTGTTCCCTCCGGAAAGCTACTTCGATTTTTCGTATCCCATCGGGGGATCAAAGCCAACCCCAACAAGATCAAAGCCATTGAGCAGATCCAGACGACAAGGACAGTAAAGGATGTAAGGCGCTTGACGGGATGCGTTGCCGCGCTAAGTAGATTCATCTCCAAGTCTGCCGAGCACGCCTTGTCATTCTTTAAAATTCTGAAGAATGCAGGGCCAATGTAGTGGACCCCGGAAGTAGATGCAGCATTACAGGAGTTGAAGGCCTACCTATCATATGTGCCTACCTTGGTTGCACCCAAACCCCAAGAGTCGTTATTGCTTTACTTGGCGACAACCTACCAAGTGGTCAGTGCGGCCTTGATAGCAAAGCGTGAAGTAGATGAAGCAGAAAGTGGCCAGATCACGGCAGAATCAGGAAAGGATCAGGACATCAATAAGCACGGCAATGAGAGCAACCCCAAGGATGCGGCAAGGAAGAAAGTGGTGCAGCACCTAGTGTATTTCGTCAGCTCCTTGTTAGAAGGAGCTCGATCGAGGTACTCTGGCGTGCAAAAGTTGATCTTTGGCCTTTTCATGGCCTCAAGGAAACTCCATCACTACTTCCAAGCCCATGAGATCACGGTTGTCACTCATTTCCCGTTGAAAAGGATATTCCGAAACCCTGAGGCTACTGGCAGAATAGTGGAGTGGGCTTTGGAGTTATCCAGATTTGGTTTGAATTTTGAGAGCACTTCGACCATTCAAAGCATGGCGCTGGCAGAGTTTATTGTAGAATGGATGCCAACCCTTGACGAGGAGGTAACCGAGACAACTCTCCCTGGCAAGGAATCACCCCAAGAATGGATTATGTATTTTGAAGGTGTTTTTTCCCTACAAGGTGCATGGGTTGGCGTGCTTCTCGTCGCACCCTCCGGGGAGCACTTGAAGTACGTCATCCGAATGCACTTTGACTGGGAAGAAGTCATCAACAATACAGCTGAGTATGACGTGCTCCTTGCCGGGCTCAGGATTGCAGGAGAATTGGGAATTAAGAAGGTGATGATACGAGGAGATTCACATCTTGTGGTGAGACAAGTCAACAAAGATTATCAAAGCCCGTTGATGGAAGCATACGTCGAGGATGTGAGGAGATTGGAGAAGCACTTTGATGGGTTGCAAACAAAGCACGTACCCCGTGCGGAAAATAGCATAGCTGATCACCTGTCAAAGTGTGTTGCGTAGAAGCTTCCTGTGGAACCAGGAACTTTTGTTCTCCGTATCTCTTAGCCCTCCGTATCACCAGCCACAATGGCCGAGAAAGGAGAAAGCTGGACTAAGGTAAGCCTCTCCCGGTAGAGCGATCCTCTCCCGGTAGAGACCCTATCGGAAACAACTCCTCATAGACTGTCGGTGCACCCCCTCCTGCTGGGCCCAAGGGCCCCACGCACGAGGCCAGTGCTCTTGCAGCACAGGAGGTGCCATTAGTCCTTGTTGCTGAGCCTCAGGCTCCAACTTGGGCAAGGCATATAGTCCACTTCCACCAAACTGGAGAACTCCATGGCAACCAAGATGAGGCTGATAAAGTAGCCCGGAGGGCCAGTATGTATCAGTTTGTCGATGACACTCTGTATAGAAGGAGGCCAAATGGTGTGAAATTGAAGTGTGTTTGCCGGGAGGATGGAAAGGAACTGATGGTTGAGATTCATAGAGGAATGTGCGGCTCACACCTTGGATCAAGGGAGTTAGCGGAAAGCATTCCGGCAAGGATTCTATTGGCCCACAGCCCTCGAGGATGCTGTCGAGCTCGTCACGACATGTGAAGCCTGTCAGTTCCATTCCAAGAGAACACACTTTCCTGCCCAAGCTCTTGAGACAATCCCTCTCTCATGGCCATTTTCGGTCTGGGGGCTCGATATTCTCGGCCCCTTACCTCGAGCAATCGGGGGCTTTGACTACATGTTCATTGCCATCGACAAGTTTATAAAGTGGCCGGAAGTGACTGCCGTGAGAAAGGTGACTGCCCAATCAGCTATCAAGTTAATGAAAAAATTGGTGTGTCGTTTCGGAGTTCCGACGAGGATCATCACTAACAATGGCACCCAGTTCACGAGCCACGCTTTAATGCAATATGTTCATGCCCTCGGATGCAAGATCTCATTCGCTTCTGTGGCACATCCCCGCAGCGATGGACAAGCTGAGAGGGCAAATGCAGAAGTGCTTCGTGGACTCAAGACAAGAACCTTTGATACGCTGCAGAAGAACGGCATGCGGTGGATCAAGGAGCTGCCAGTAGTTCTCTGGTCCATCAGAACGACACCTAACCGGGCTACTGGGTGGACTCCCTTCAACCTGGTCTACGGGGCAGAAGCAGTTGTCCCCACGGAACTCATTTACGGGTCTCCTACAATGCTTGTCTACGATGAAGTAGCCCAAGATTAGCACCCGCGTGACAACGCTGTGCTACTCGAAGAGAACCATCTCCGTGCTGCTACGCGTGATGCACGCTATCAGCAAGCCCTACGTCGCTATCACAACCGCATGGTTCATGCCCGGTGTTTTGAGGAAGGTGACCTTGCCCTTAGGCATGTTCAGTCCGCCAAGGGTACAAACAAGTTGTCACCGAAGTGGGAAGGCCCTTACCAGGTCGTACGAGTCACCAGACCCGGCGCAGTCCGTCAGGAGACTGGAGATGGCACTCAGTTGCAAAACACATGGAATATTGAGCATCTCCATAAGTACTACCCGTAAGGTGCGAGGTTGCCATGCACCGCCCGGCAGCCACCCTTTTGTATAGGCCTTGCCTCCGTTGCATGTAACCCCTCGTACAAGGCCGGGGCGATGATCTCGTGCAAGAGAAAATAAAGAAGCGTTGTAGGGGTCCCCAACTAAGATTGCATGCATGCACAAGCACACCAAGATCACTACATTAGCATATGCATATAGATAGGATTGCATCCTGCATTCATTCTCATCTACATAGAGTTGCAGGTTCCTGCCGCGAACTTGGCTCCGACAAAGGACGAGAAGATTGCATGGCACGATGATCCCTGGCAAGCCAAACAGATAAGTTTACCTCCTATCCATTAGTGTTCTATAAAGCTATAACTTTGCATGAGAAAACCTGGCCTCCCTCTTTTGAAACTCAGGTGCTCCCATCCTTGACTCGAACGCTGCTTCGGTTGGGATGGTCGCAGTAGCCTTTGGTGAAAAGGAGTTGGTGGGGGGCTGGCCCCTCTATCTGTTCCCCGACAGACATGGCTCTCCGGCAGACGAAGAGGGTGCCGGCAGGATATCACTAGTAGATAAAGGGGATTTAGCCCCGGTTCATTTGGCCTTTTAGACCCGGTTCTGGAACCGGGGCAACAGGGTCGGTACTAATGCTCTGACCCTTTAGTCCCGGTTCAATCCAGAACCGGGGCAAAAGGGTGTCCACGTGGCCTGTGCACCGAGTCCAGGCAGGAGGGGCTTTAGTCCCGGTTGGTGGTACCAACCGGGACCAAAAGGCATGCACGTGTCAGCATTTCTGTAGCTGTGGTTTTTGTTTTTTTTTGAAAGGGGAGGGGGGGTTTTAGGTTTTGGGGGTTAATTTAGGTGTTTGATATATTGTGTTAGCTAGCTAATTAATAGAGAGAAGTGTTCTCTCTTATGTCCGTGCTTTTGGTCGACGCTACATACTACACATACGTATATATATGGACTAGAGTCACGCTAGCTAGCTAGCTAGCTGCTAGCTATACTAAGCAAACGAAGGAACAGAAGATCTCGTATATATAATCAACATATATATATATGCATACAGAGAGAAGTAATAATATCGACCACATCTCCTTCTCCGAGAGATTGGTCGAACAACAAGTTCTCGTATATCTATCGATCCGACACTACCGGGCACATATATACAATAATTATCTCTTACAAAAATAATCTCCTAACACATGGATGCAGGGTCCACATAGTATTCTCCGTCTTCAGCGATCACGTGTTCAAGGAAGAATGCCGCCAATTCCTCTTGAATTGCTCGCAGACGATCTGGTGTTAGGAGTTCATCCCGCATCCGAAACATCTAATTTGAAGTAGGGGGTCAATACATGAAATGATGCTATAAATTTGTGAATATTATTGATTGCTTACGCACTTTAAATTGTTCATCAGTGTAGCCCCGCTCACAGGTCGTGTGGCGGATGGACTCGCAAATGTAGTATCCACAATAATCATTCCCGGGTTCCTGCCACAACCACTTTACAAGAAATAGAGCTCAATCAAACTGATAAGCAAGAATGCCAAATTGTTATTGATGAAACTAGCTAGCGCTTGAATCAAGATATAGGAGATGCGCGCGCGGAACATGCTACTATATAGTACTTACTTTCGGGTATCTAAATTGTAGCTTCTTCGGCAGTCCCGGAGCTTTTTTGCTGAATGTTTTCCAAGCCCTGCCAGACAAAGGAAACAATTAGTTGATATCAGAAATGAAGTTGCTGATATATATGCATGGTGGATAATATTGATCGATTTAACTTACCTGGCTAGCATTTGAGTCATGTCCGCATACTCCTCGGGATCTTTACGTTTAGAGTCGAAGACAGTTACTATTCCCTTCTCAAGCTTAATCTCTAAGAGAATATAGTGGAAGCTGCGCACGAATGCATGAGATCATTACATCACTATAAACTTGACTGATATATATAAGGGAAACCAAATATGCACAAGACATTAACACTCACTTGAAGTTGTAAGGAAAGAGTATTATATCTTTGTTTTCATTTACCACCAACGATCGTAGCAAGTTGGTCTCGGTATCGCCGGGACGCAATTTAACCTCGGTTGCATCTATGAGGTATGTGTTAATAAACCCAATATCACCTACTTGTATTTTCTTCAATTCGACGATCTTCAATCTGCATAATATAGTGAGGATAATTATAAATACATGCAATGAAGATCAGCTATATAGAGAGACTTAATGACAGAAGTAGTACTACTTACAGACAGTAGCAGGTGATCGTTGTTTTATCGAGGGCCAATTGATTGAAAAATTGATAGAACTCCTCAAATGGAACAGGCAACAGGTCAATTCCAACGAGGTCATGCTCAGGTTTAACTCTCAAATACAAGTTATTCCTCCCCCCAGACTCTCTGCAGATTTTCATGTACCAATCATGCAATCTTCGCATATTCGTTGATAGAGATCTTTCATTTTTTACGAGAGGCTTTTTGTACTCGTATCTTTCTATCTGCACGTCCATGAAATCATAGTGTACATCGTCGGACGCGTAATCTGCAAGATTGGTATAACCGGGCACCATCCTCGGATCATTAGCGACCATGTCGCTAGACACCTTGAGTGGGGGGCACGATTGGTTCGCTTGTTCGCCGAGCTGGGCAATTTGTTTCCCAGCTCGCCCTTCTGCTAACCTCTGATCACTTTTTGTACTTCCGGACCGCTTGGCATCTTGAAATGTCTTTTGAATAATGCGGTCATAGTTGCCCTTCGGCTTACTTTTCGCTGGTTGCTTCAGGGCAGCAAGAGTGCGCTTTGCTTTCACCGCATCTATCTTCTCCTCTGGAGGTGGATGTCTCTGTGCTTTCAACCCTTCAAAAAAGTCCTTCACTTCGCCTTCAGCGATCTTCGTGTTTTCCACGTCGGACCTCTCGTACGGCAACTTCTCTAGAGGCGTGAGAGAAGGACCGAATCTGCATCGCCTCCCGCCTCTGGCTGTACTGGTAGACGTCGCCGGACCAGACGAAGCGGCTGTCTTTTTTACTTGCTTAGGCGCCGGAGCAGGAGCAGCCGGAGCGGCGGCAGGTCTCTTCCGCCCTTGCTGATTAGGCGAAGGAGGAGCTGGCTGTCTGCTCGGGCGCGCCGGCGGCGAAGGAGGCGGAGTGCCGCCACGCGCTGGCGGCGAAGGAGGCGGTGTGCCGCCACGCGCCGGAGAAGGAGCCGGAGTGCCCTGATGGTCACTCGCCGGAGAAGGAGCCGGAGTGCCCTGATGGTCACTCGCCGGAGGAGGAGGCGGTGGAGGAGGCGGAGTGCCCTGACTCGTCGCAGGAGGAGGAGGAGGCGGAGGCGTCCAGTTCAGAATGTTGATTAGGTCCTTCCGCCATAGGCATGGAGTCTTCAGTGAAGAACCCAGCCGAGTCTCCCCTTCACCGGTAGGGTGGTCAAGCTGGAGCTCCTCAAATCCCTCCGTTATTTCATCGACCATCACCCTAGCATATCCTTCTGGAATCGGCCGGCAGTGAAAAGTGTCGTCTGGTCCAGAAGGATAAACAGAGCCAGCAGCCGCCTTGACCTTCAGATTCATCCACTGTGCCATAAGGTGGCAATTTTGTGCCTCCGTGATAGCATCCACAGGATTCCTGGCAGTAGCCGTCAAGGCAAGCTCTGGCTGAGGCAGCTCGGTGGAAGCCACGCTGCTTCTCCGCTGAGATGGCGGGGTAGCTTCGGGGGAAGCTTCGGCAATTCTTTCCCGATCTGCTTCCCGTTCCTCTATCGCTTGTATTCTGGCCCGCAGCGCCTGGATTTCGGTCATCTCCATTTTCTTCCTCCTATCGTGGCATTTGTAGCCTCCTGCGTCCGGAAACCCAGCACGCCACGGAAGGGAGCCTGGCGTGCCTCGTGTCCGTCCAGGGTGCTCAGGATTCCCGAGGGCCATTGTCAGCTCGTCGTTCTCTCTGTCGGGGATGAACGTCCCTGCATGCGCTGCTTTGATATACTGCCGCATCTTCCTGAGTGGTGTTTCCAATTGCTTGTCCGTCCAAATGCACCACCCTGTTACAGGGTCCAAGGATCCGCCAGCCCCGAAGAACCAAGTCCGGCAACGTTCTGGCCAGTGCATTGTCTCTGGTTCGATCCCTTTCTGAAGCAGATCATTCTTAGCCCTGGCCCACTTAGGCCGGGCTACGAGGTAGCCGCCCGACCCCGTGCGATGGTGATGCATCTTCTTTGCAGCATTTATCCGGTTTGTCTCCGACATCTTCTGACTCTTTTCCGACTTCTTATGGGCCACAAATGCGGGCCAGTCATCTTTGATCTTCTCATATATGCCCACGAATTCTGGAGTCGTTTTCTCTCTGACAAACGTATTCAGTTTTTTCTTCCATGCCCTGAATTGGTCTGCCATCTTCTGAAGTGCAGCAGACTTGATTAAGTCCTCTATAACTGGCTTCGCCGGATCAACCTCTCGCGGTAGGACGAAGTTTGTCTTCAGCTCATTCCAAAGATCTTCTTTCTGCATATCAGTGACATAAGTCACCTGAGCATCGTTTGAAGCCGGCTTTAACCATTGATGGATGCTGATTGGGATCTTGTCCCTAACCAGAACCCCGCACTGATTAACAAATGCGTTCTTTGTGCGGATGGGTGCAGTCGGCTCGCCGGAGCGCGAGATTTCTAAGATCTCAAACTTTTCATCCGGCCTCAACTTTTTCTTCGCTCCTCGTCTCTTTACCGAAGATTTGCTCGATCCGGAGGGCTAGAAAAGGAACAAAGACGAGAGTTAATGAATGAATCAATTAACTAGTCAGCACATGCTTAACTAACATATATACCTCCTGGCCGGACTCGGTTCGGTCACCGGAGCCAGCATCACGGTCTCCTTCTTGCACCGGCATTGGGTCACCGGAGCCGTCCTCACGGTCTACTTCTTCCATGTGCATTGGTGGGTCACCGAATTCATCAATATCATAGCCTAGATCTTCCAGCCGCAGCTCTTGTTCGACCTGCTCATCGGTGTCGTTGAGAAACGACCTGACGGCATTTTGTCCGTCTGCGATTATGT
>LR738711.1:572507371-572543718 GCA_902687465.1 Secale cereale | reverse complement strand
ATGAGATCATTACATCACTATAAACTTGACTGATATATATAAGGGAAACCAAATATGCACAAGACATTAACACTCACTTGAAGTTGTAAGGAAAGAGTATTATATCTTTGTTTTCATTTACCACCAACGATCGTAGCAAGTTGGTCTCGGTATCGCCGGGACGCAATTTAACCTCGGTTGCATCTATGAGGTATGTGTTAATAAACCCAATATCACCTACTTGTCTTTTCTTCAATTCGACGATCTTCAATCTGCATAATATAGTGAGGATAATTATAAATACATGCAATGAAGATCAGCTATATAGAGAGACTTAATGACAGAAGTAGTACTACTTACAGACAGTAGCAGGTGATCGTTGTTTTATCGAGGGCCAATTGATTGAAAAATTGATAGAACTCCTCAAATGGAACAGGCAACAGGTCAATTCCAACGAGGTCATGCTCAGGTTTAACTCCGTTCCAAAACATCTTTGCATAACTTCGTACCAAAATGCCTCGGTTACTTCTGGCAAATGATGAAGTCATGGAATTTTTCAATACTTTGACACTAGCTAGGCAACCTCTCTCGACCCCTCGACCCCCGACTGCTCGGCGATCCACAAGACCCCCCCTCATGTCACATTTTGTCTAGCTATAGTGTCAAAGGATTCAACAGAACCAAGACTTCATCATTAGGCGAAAGTAACAGTAGCATGATGGTACGAAGCTCTCCAAAGTTGTTTTGGAACGAAGTCCCAGATAAGATAATCCGTAACAAAAGACGGATTATCCTATCAGGAACTCCGTTCCAGAACATCTTTGCATAACTTCGTACCAACATGCCTCGGTTACTTCTGGCAAATGATGAAGTCATGGAATTTTTCAATACTTTGACACTAGCTAGGCAACCTCTCTCGACCCCTCGACCCCCGACTGCTCGGCGATCCACAAACCCTAGACCCCCTCATGTCACATTTTGTCTAGCTAGTGTCAAAGGATTCAACAGAACCAATACTTCATCATTAGGCGAAAGTAACAGTAGCATGATGGTACGAAGCTCTCCAAAGTTGTTTTGGAACGAAGTCCCAGATAAGATAATCCGTAACAAAAGACGGATTATCCTATCAGGAACTCCGTTCCAAAACATCTTTGCATAACTTCGTACCAAAATGCCTCGGTTACTTCTGGCAAATGATGAAGTCATGGAATTTTTCAATACTTTGACACTAGCTAGGCAACCTCTCTCGACCCCTCGACCCCCGACTGCTCGGCGATCCACAAACCCTAGACCCCCTCATGTCACATTTTGTCTAGCTAGTGTCAAAGGATTCAACAGAACCAATACTTCATCATTAGGCGAAAGTAACAGTAGCATGATGGTACGAAGCTCTCCAAAGTTGTTTTGGAACGAAGTCCCAGATAAGATAATCCGTAACAAAAGACGGATTATCCTATCAGGAACTCCGTTCCAGAACATCTTTGCATAACTTCGTACCAACATGCCCCGGTTACTTCTGGCAAATGATGAAGTCATGGAATTATTCAATACTTTGACACTAGCTAGGCAACCTCTCTCGACCCCTCGACCCCCGACTTCTCGGCGATCCACAACCCTAGACCCCCTCATGTCACATTTTGTCGAGTGTCAAAGGATTCAACAAAACCAATACTTCATCATTAGGCGAAAGTAACAGTAGCATGATGGTACGAAGCTCTCCAAAGTTATTTTGGAACGGAGTCCCCGATAGGATAATTCGTAACAAAAGACGGATTATTCTATCAGGAACTCCGTTCCAGAATATCTTTGCATAACTTCGTACCAAAATGCCCCGGTTACTTCTGGCAAATGATGAAGTCATGGAATTATTCAATACTTTGACACTAGCTAGGCAACCTCTCTCGACCCCTCGACCCCCGACTTCTCGGCGATCCACAACCCTAGACCCCCTCATGTCACATTTTGTCGAGTGTCAAAGGATTCAACAAAACCAATACTTCATCATTAGGCGAAAGTAACTATCCTCTATTCCTTTCTTCTTCTCCTCTTTTTTTCTTTTTTTTCTTCTTCTTATTTATTTCTCCTCTTCTTCCTCTCCTCTTCTTCTTTCTTTCCTCTTTCTTATTTTCTTCTTTCCTATCCTTCTTTTTCTAAATTTGTAACTTTTGCATATATAAAACTTTCTATATATATTTAGCATATATAAACAAAAAACTATATAGCCACATACACATATATATACATCACATATACACACATCACATATATACAGCAACTTCCTAAGAAAAAATATATTTATATACACATAAATATATATTTAACATATATATTTAGCAAATTCCTAAGAAAAAAAAAGATATACACATACATATAAATACAGCAACTATATATACTGCAATTTCCTAAGAAAAAAAAATATACACATATATACATATATATACACAGCAACTATATATATATATACAGCAATATATATTAAACATATAAAAAAAAGGGAGCCGGCCCTCACATCGGCAGGGCTGGGCGGCGCGACGGCGGCGGGGCGGGGCGGCGACGAGGCGGCGTCGGGGCGCGGCGGCGCGACGGCGGCGGGGCGGGGCGCGCGGCGGCGCGGGGCGACGGGCCGGCCGGGGGGCGCGGCGACGGCGCGGGGCGGGGCGACGGCGCGGGGCGGAGCGACGAGGCGGCGTCGGGGGCGACGGCGACGGGGCGACGGGGGCGACGGGGGCGACGGCGACGGCGACGGGGACGGAGCAGATCGAGGGCGGCGTCGGGGCTGGGAAGAAGGAGAAACTGAACGAAATTTTCGCAAGTGTAGCTTATATAGGAGGAATATTAGTCCCGGTTCTTGGCACAAACCGGGACTAATAGCCCCCTTTAGTCCCGGTTGGTGGCAGCAACTGGGACTAAAGGCCTTGCCGCGGTGCGGTGGGAAGTTTAGTCCCACCTCGCTAGTTGAGGGAGAGCAGCACCAGTTTATAAGCCCCGCTGCCTCTCTCCTCTCGAACTCCTCTAAACTGCAGGCCTAAGGGCCTAAACTGACACTGCTTTGCCTGTGGACTTGCTGGGCTTTCTACGGGCCTGAATCCTGGCCCATGGTTGGGTTTCTAGTCGTATTCAGGCCGTTTGGGCCCAGCAGGTGGCATATTTTTTCTTTTTTTCTTTGTTGCTTTATTTTTTAGTTTTGTTTCTACTTTCAACAAAATACTTACTGTTGCTATTTTTATTTATTTGTTTTCTTTGTTTCTTTATTTATTTGATTTTGTTTCTACTTACAAAAAAATATTTATTGTTGCTATTTTTTTTCAAGTTTTTTTGTTTTGTTTTCTGCATTATTTATTTTCTTTTGTAAAACCAATTACGAACTTTCTGTTAGTGCAAGTAGTATTCAAATTTGAATAGTTTAAATTTGAAATTATTTGTTTTCTTTGTTGCTTTATTTATTTTATTTTGTTTCTTTTCAGCAGCCCAAAGGGCGGGAAGGAGGGACCTTTAGTCCCGGTTGGTGGCAGCAACCGGGACTAAAGGAGGGCATTAGTCCCGGTTGGTGGCAGCAACCGGGACCAAAGGCCCCGAGCTGGCGCGGGTGCGGTGGGATGTTTAGTCCCACCTCGCTAGCTGAGGGAGCTCGAGAGTGGTTTATAAGGGCTGCTGCTCCCACCCTCTCGAGCTCCTCTCAAATGCAGGCTTCTGGGCCTAACTCTGCGCGCTGCCCTGTGAGCTTGCTGGGCCTTATATTACAGGTGGATCCTGTGCTATAGGCCTTGCAGGCTCACTGGGCAGCGCCCAATATTTTTTTTTTCCTTTTTTGCTTTATTTATTTCTAAGTTGTTTTTTGCTGTATTTAGAGTTGCTTTATTTATTTTATTTTCTTTGTTTATTTCTAAGTTGTTTTTTGCTGTATTTAGAGTTGCTTTATTTATTTTACTTCCTTTATTTATTTTCTTTGTTGCTTTATTTATTTTATTTTGTTTATACTTAATTACAACAAAATACTTATTGTTGCTATTTATTTCTAAGTTGTTTTTTGCTGTATTTAGAGTTGCTTTATTTATTTTATTTTTTTTGTTTATTTCTAAGTTGTTTTTTGCTGTATTTAGAGTTGCTTTATTTATTTTACTTTCTTTATTCATTTTCTTTGTTGCTTTATTTATTTTATTTTGTTTATACTTACAACAAAATACTTATTGTTGCTATTTATTTTTCAACTTTGTTTTGTTTTGTTTTGTTTTGTTAGTGCACGTAGTATTGAAATTTGAATAGTACAAACGGACAATGGTATCATACTCGTTTGTTACAAAGTTGGCATGGTATCATCATAATAGTTGCGGAAATAACTCTTCACTTTTTCTTCGCTTGTGTCATTTGCTTATTGCGCCGTAACCATGGATAATCTTCATCGTTTATCAGGATGCTTGGGTCAGCCTTGACTTTGAAGGGAGGAATTTCATGAAACTTTTCATAATCTTCAGACATGTCTGTCTTGCCCTCCACTCCCAGGATGTCCCTTTTTCCTGAAAGAACTATGTGGCGCTTTGGCTCATCGTATGATGTATTCGCTTCCTTATCTTTTCTTTTTCTCGGTCTGGTAGACATGTCCTTCACATAGATAACCTGTGCCACATCATTGGCTAGGACGAACGGTTCGTCATTGTATCCAAGATTTTTCAGATCCACTGTTGTCATTCCGTACTGTGGGTCTACCTGTACCCCGCCTCCTGACAGATTGACCCATTTACACTTAAACAAAGGGACCTTAAAATCATGTCCGTAGTCAAGTTACCATATGTCCACTATGTAACCATAATATGTGTCCTTTCCCCTCTCGGTTGTTGCATCAAAGCGGACACCGCTGTTTTGGTTGGTGCTCTTTTGATCTTGGACAATCGTGTAAAATGTATTTCCATTTATCTCGTATCCTTTGTAAATCAATACAGTCGAAGATGGTCCCCTGGACAACAAGTACAACTCATCACAAACAGTGTTGTCACCTCTGAGACGTGTTTCCAACCAACTGCTGAAAGTCCTGATGTGTTCACGTGTAATCCAGTCGTCGCACTGCTCCGGGTGTTTGGAGCGCAGACTGTTCTTGTGTTCATCGACATACGGGGTCACCAATGTAGAGTTCTGTAGAACTGTGTAGTGTGCTTGAGACCAAGAATAACCGTCCCTGCATATTATTGAGTCCCTTCCAAGCGTGCCTTTTCCAGTCAGTCTGCCCTCGTACCGCGATTTAGGGAGACCTATCTTATTAAGGCCAGGAATGAAGTCAACACAAAACCCGATGACATCCTCTGTTTGATGGCCCATGGAGATGCTTCCTTCTGGTCTGGCGCGGTTACGAACATATTTCTTTAGGACTCCCATGAACCTCTCAAAGGGGAACATATTGTGTAGAAATACGGGCCCCAGAATGACAATCTCGTCGACTAGATGAACTAGGACGTGTGTCATGATATTGAAGAAGGATGGTGGGAACACAAGCTCGAAACTGACAAGACATTGCGCCACATCACTCCTTAGCCTTGGTACGATTTCTGGATCGATCACCTTCTGAGAGATTGCATTGAGGAATCACATAGTTTCACAATGGCTAATCGGACGTTTTCCGGTAGAAGCCCCCTCAATGCAACCGGAAGCAGTTGCGTCATAATCACATGGCAGTCATGAGACTTTAGGTTCTGGAACTTTTTCTCTGCCATATTTATTATTCCCTTTATATTCGACGAGAAGCCAGTCGGGACCTTCATACTGAGAAGGCATTCAAAGAAGATTTCTTTCTCTTCTTTCGTAAGAGCATAGCTGGCAGGACCTTCATACTGCTTCGGAGGGATGCCGTCTTTTTCGTGCAAACGTTGCAGGTCCTCCCGTGCCTCAGCTGTATCTTTTGTCTTTCCATACACGCCCAAGAAGCCTAGCAGGTTCACGCAAAGGTTCTTCGTCACGTGCATCACGTCGATTGAAGAGCGGACCTCTAGGTCTTTCCAGTAGGGTAGGTCCCAAAATATAGATTTCTTCTTCCACATGGGTGCGTGTCCCTCATCGTCATTCGGAACAGCTAGTGCGCCGGGGCCCTTTCCGAAGATTACGTGTAAATCATTGACCATAGCAAGTACGTGATCACCGGTACGCATGGCGGGCTTCTTCCGATGATCTACCTCGCCTTTGAAATGCTTGCCTTTCTTTCGACATTGATGGTTGGTCGGAAGAAATCGACGATGGCCCAGGTACACATTCTTCCTGCACTTGTCCAGGTATATACTTTCAGTGTCATCTAAACAGTGCGTGCATGCGTGGTATCCTTTGTTTGTCTGTCCTGAAAGGTTACTGAGAGCGGGCCAATCGTTGATGGTCACGAACAGCAACGCCTTTAGGTCAAATTCCTCCTGTTTGTGCTCATCCCACGCACGTACACCGTTTCCATTCCACATCTGTAAAAGTTCTTCAACTAATGGCCTTAGGTACACATCAATGTCGTTGCCGGGTTGCTTAGGGCCTAGGATGAGAACTGGCATCATAATGAACTTCCGCTTCATGCACATCCAAGGAGGAAGGTTATACATACATAGAGTCACGGGCCAGGTGCTGTGATTGCTGCTCTGCTCCCCGAAAGGATTAATGCCATCCGCGCTTAGAGCAAACCATACGTTCCTTGCGTCCTTTGCAAACTCCTCCCAGTACTTTCTCTCGATTTTTCTCCATTGCGACCCGTCAGCGGGTGCTCTCAACTTCCCGTCTTTCTTACGGTCCTCACTGTGCCATCGCATCAACTTGGCATGCTCTCTGTTTCTAAACAAACGTTTCAACCGTGGTATTATAGGAGCATACCACATCACCTTCGCGGGAACCCTCTTCCTGGCGGGCTCGCCATCAACATCACCAGGGTCATCTCGTCTGATCTTATACCGCAACGCACCACATACCGGGCATGCGTTCAGATCGTTGTATGCACCGCGGTAGAGGATGCAGTCATTAGGGCATGCATGTATCTTCTGCACCTCCAATCCTAGAGGGCATACGACCTTCTTTGCTGCGTATGTACTGTCGGGCAATTCGTTATCCTTCGGAAGCTTCTTCTTCAATATTTTCAGTAGCTTCTCAAATCCTTTGTCAGCCACAGCATTCTCTGCCTTCCACTGCAGCAATTCCAGTACGGTACCGAGCTTTGTGTTGCCATCTTCGCAATTGGGGTACAACCCTTTTTTGTGATCCTCTAACATGCGATCGAACTTCAGCTTCTCCTTTTGACTTTCGCATTGTGTCCTTGCATCGACAATGACCCGGCGAAGATCATCATTTGGTTTCTCTTGATCTTCAGCAGCTTCACCCGTTGCAGCATCATTGGGCACATCGTCTGGTTCCTCTTGATCTTCACCAGCTCCCCCCATTGCAGCATCACCGTATTCAGGGGGCACATAGTTGTCATCGTACTCTTCTTCTTCGCCGTCTTCCATCATAACCCCTATTTCTCCGTGCCTCGTCCAAACATTATAGTGTGGCATGAAACCCTTGTAAAGCAGGTGGGAGTGAAGGATTTTTCGGTTAGAGTAAGACATCGTATTCACACATTGAGTGCATGGACAACACATAAAACCATTCTGCTTGTTTGCCTCTGCCACATTTAGAAACTCACGCACGCCCTTAATGTACTCGGAGGTGTGTCTGTCACCGTACATCCATTGGCGGTTCATCTGCGTGCATTTATATATAATTAAGTGTGTCAAAAACCATTACAGAACATCATAAATATATAATTAAGTGACCAAATGGATAAAAGTTCATCATCACATTAAAACCAAAGTACATACATATATAGTTCTCATCTAACAACATATATAGCTCTCCATACACATCGAAACTATGTAAAACATTTCAACGCGAAAACAAATGCTATCATAATCGCAACCAAGGTAACAATTGATCCAACGGCATAATGATACCAAGCCTCGGTATTAATGGCATATTTTCTAATCTTTTTAATCTTCAACCGCATTGCATCCATCTTGATCTTGTGATCATCGACGACATCCGCAACATGCAACTCCAATATCATCTTCTCGTCCACAATTTTTTTTATTTTTTCCTTCAAGAATTTGTTTTCTTCTTCAACTAAATTTAACCTCTCGACAATAGGTTCCATCTTGATCTTGTGATCATCGATAACTTCCGCAACATGCAACTCCAATTCCATCTTCTCCTCCTCCATTTTTTCCAAGTTTTTCTTTAACGAAATGTTTTCCTCTTCAACTAAATTTAACCTCTCCACAAGAGGGTCGGTTGGAATTTCCGGTTCAACTACCTCCTAGACATAATAAAACATCTATGCATGTCAGGTTGGTCGGCATAACTATCATAAGCACTAAAACAAATAGTTATAAATTAAAGATAATATACCACATCCGAATCGTAGACCGGACGAGGGCCCACGTGGGCGGATATCAAAACCATCGCACTATATAATAACAAGCAATAATAAACGTAAGAAAATTAGACAAATATCTATCTAAAGCAATAATAAAAGTAAGAAAAGCATGGACATAACAAGAGGCTCACCACGGTGGTGCCGGTGACGAGATCGGCGGGGGCGATCGACGGCGGCGAAGACGGGGACGGGACGTGACGGACCGCTAAACCTAGACAAATCTCGGAGAAAATAGAGCTTCGAGAGGAGAAAAGCTTAACTAGTGTGGCTCGGGCATTCCACCGAACATGTTGTGTGCATAGGAGGTGAGCTAGAGCACCACTAACCCCTCTCCCCCTCGGCCAGAAAAAAAAACAGAGCAGTGAGCTCTGCTCTTGAGTGAGGGGTTTATATAGGCAACTCACTGGTCCCGGTTGGTGCTACAAACCGGGGCTAAAGGGGTGCCTTTGGTCCCGGTTCATAAAACAAACCGGGACTAATAGTGGTGGGCCAGGAGCAAGAGCCATTGGTCCCGGTTTTTAGCTCCAACCGGGACCAATAGGTCCAGACGAACCGGGACCAATGGCCCACGTGGCCCGGCCGGCCCCCTGGGCTAACGAACCGGGTCCAGTACCCCCATTGGTCCCGGTTCTAGATTGAACCGGGGCTAATGGGCTGGACCAATGCCCTGTTTTCTACTAGTGTATCTTGCCGGGGAAAACTCGTTTATTTACATTAAAGAGGCATTCCACCTCTGCATGGACGTACACATGCATGGGTTCCCGACAAGTTTCATCCTTTTCATTCACATGCTGATACAAGTACAAGCATTACAGAACACAAAGATGGACTCAAGAGATTACATTATTTGAATTAACGTTTGGCATTTGCCTACAAGTTTAAGATTGAAAAAAGATAAGTGCCCCGTGATGCCCTTTCTTGTCCCTCTCCTCCCAGGCACGGCCGTCGAAGGCGAGGAGGGCGAAAGGAGCGCCTGGTCAAAGACCCGGCCCGCTCACGTCGGGCTCTAGGAGGGGTAGCCCGCAGGGGACGGGAGCGCGAGGAAACGCCTCGATGAAGAGCAAGGCGGAAGGCGTCCCCGTCAACCACCATCACGAGGGCCAGCAGGGCTCGGCAAGGCTAACGGGATGCAACCCGAGAGGATGCCTGTCGGGCTGTAGCTGGATGACTGCTGGAGGAGCCCGGCGGCACCATCCGAACCTCCACGCCAAGCTCCCCGACAAATCACATTGCCGGGAAGGAATGCAGGTGCAGATGGTGGTCTTGTCGCCTGATGAAGATGGTGCCAGCAACAGTCAGCCGGAGTCAGAGTCGTCGCTCCTCCACCCATTGCCATCGTCATCACCATCACTGCCCTCCTCGTCGCTTTAACTTGAGGAGGAGCTTTCATCGTCGGTCGAGCTCTCCGCGTAGGACCCTAAACAACCACCAAGCACGCGAAGATCTTGACGGAGAGCAAGCCGTTCTCCATTAATTTGAACTAGAAGGTGTGCCACTCCGAGAAGCCATGCAAACAGACAAAGTCTTCCAGCCGCGACGGAGATACATCACATGAGGGGCGAGGAAGTCGACATCAACCCTCACACCTCCATTCCCACAGCCCCTCATGTGGAGTCGCAAGGCGCGTGGCTGCTCGAGCTCCATCTCCCACGCAAAGGGAGTAGGGAGACGAAGATGACCACACACAGGCTTGTACAACCTAATGAAGAACTCCCGGGGTTGATCGCCAACATGGTCTTCGATACGTCTCCAACGTATCTATAATTTTTGATTGTTCCGTGCTATTATATTATCATTCTAGGATGTTTTACAATCATTTTATATCATTTTTTGGTACTAACCTATTGATATAGTGCCAAGTGCTAGTTGCTGTTTTCTGCATGTTTTTTACATCACATGAAATAATTATCAAACAGAGCCCAAACACCTTGAAACTTCTTGGAGATTTTTTTGGGTTAGAAGACACCTGATGGGCCAAGTTAGCACCTGGAGAGTGCCCCAAGGGGGGCACCACCCACCAGGGCGCTCTAGGCCCCCCTGGCACGTCCAGGTGGGTTGTGCCCACCTCGGTGGCCTCCCGCACAGCCTCTTTGCTCTATAAATAATCAGATATTCCAGAAACCCTAGAGGAGTTGACGAAATATTCATCTAGCCACCGCAGAGTCCAGAACCACCAGATCCAATCTAGACACCACCACGGAGGGGTTCACCACTTCCATTGGTGCCTCTCCGATGATGCGTGAGTAGTTCCTTGGAGACCTACGGGTCCGTAGTTAGTAGCTAGATGGCTTCCTCTCTCTCTTTTGATTCACAATACAATGGTCTCTTGGAGATCCATATGATGTAACTTTTTTGGCGGTGTGTTTGTTGAGATCCGATGAACTTTGAGTTTATGATCAGATCTATCTTTTTATATCCATGAAAGTTATTTGAGTTTCTTTGATCTCTTATATGCATGATCTCTTATAGCCTCGTATTTCTTCTCTGATATTTGGGTATTGTTGGGACAACTTGATCTATTTATCTTGCAATGGGAAGAGGTGCCCGGTAGTGGGTTCGATCTTACGATGCTTGATCCCAGTGACAGAAAGGGAACCGACATGTATGTATCGTTGCCACTAAGGATAAAACAACGAGATCCATATCTAATGCCATAGATAAATGGATCTTGTCTACATCATGTGTTCGTTCTTAATGCATTAGTCTGTTTTCCATGAACTTAATACAATAGATGCATGCTGGATAGCAGTCGATGTGTGGAGTAATAGTAGTAGTTGTAGGCAGGAGTCGGTCTACTAATCTTGGACATGATGCTATGTAATGATCATTGCCTGGATATCGTCGTAATTATTTGAGGTCCTATCAATTGCCCAACAGGTATATGTTTACCCATCGTTTGCTACTTTTCTTGAGAGAAGCCACTAGTGAAACCTACGGCCCCCGGGTCTTATTTCTCATATATATGCCTTTGCAATCTATTTTCCTTTGCTTTTATTTTCGGATCTAGTAAACCAAAAGCCCAAAAATACCTTGCTGGAATTTATCTTATTTATTATCCAATCTATGAATATTTACAACTCTATCATGTCCGTTTTGCCTATCTTGAGGCGCCGTACCCCGAAAGGGATTGACAACCCCTTTAACACGTCGGGTTGCGAGAAGTTGTTATTTGTGTGCAGGTGTTGTTTACGTTGTGTTGCTTGGTTCTCCTACTGGTTCGATAACCTTGGTTTCACATCTGAGGGAAATACCTATCGCCACTATGCTGCATCATCCCTTCCTTTTTTGGGAAAAACCGACGTAGCTTTAAGCGACATCAAAAGGAATTTCTGGCACCGTTTTTTGAACCTTTGAGACAGTGGGAGAGGCTCCCATTGACATTTAAATTTAAAAAAACCACAATGTCTAGATGGTTACATATTTACAAGAGGGTAGAGGATAGTTATCAGGGGGGAGTATAGGTACAAGTTAGAGGCAAGAACAAACTTGCAAGGCTACAAAGTAGGGAACAAGCAGGCAGTAACACCCTGAGTAGTAAGCTAGAGGGAAGCGACAAGAGAATTAATAAAGGGGTGCAGGGTGTCCTTTGTCTGGTGCACCATCATAGCCATGTCTTCCTTAAATTTGTCCCTCCAAGAATAAAAAGATGGAAATTCCCCCCTAGAACGTGCATCTTTCCTTTGCTTCCAGATCCCCCAGGTGGCAATTATGAAAATTTCCATAAACAATGGTCTCCTCCAGGCCTCTTTGGCTTCGTGAAGCAAAGCAAATCTGCAATCTTGGCCTGTCCAGGCAAGATTCACCGCATTCTAACAATCACCCACAAAAGGGCATTTGAAGAATAAATGTTTGATTGTTTCCACTGGAGGGTTGTGGCAGAGAAGGCAACTAGAGTTGTTATCAGATAGAACATAATGGTGTCGTCGTAGCATGTTTCTTGTGTTCAGTCTGTCTGCCATAAGAAGCCAAGCAAAAACTTTCCATTTATTAGTGCATTTAGACTTCCAAATCCAAACGAAGGCATCATAGGCAATCACATCCTTGAAGAAAAACTCGTAATACTTTTTCACAACAAAGGATTTATTATCCCAGACACACATCCATTCATCATGAGAAGGACTGCCCGAGTTAATGTCAGCTGTGATAATTTGCAAGTCTCTGACTTCCTTCCTCGCCTGCGAGAGAGAGGAAGGTGGAAGACATCTCCAAGACTGTCCGAGCTCAAAAGATCTTGTATGGACATGTCTTCTCCCCTTGCATATGAAAACGCCCTCGTGTGAGATTTGGCCAGAGGTCTCTCATGCCATACATCCTTCCAGAAAAGGGTTGAGCTACCATTGCCCACATCACATTTGTCACACCTTTGAATACGTCCGATAGTTGCATTAGATCGCGCCACCAAAATGAGCCACAACCATCAGAAGAACGTGGGACATTGCTAGTATAGTAGGTATTCCATATCAAACTCACATGTGGTATGTCAAACCGGTTATAGAATTTGAACAGCTGCTTTAGCAGTAACCCTTGGTTCTGGGCTTTCAGATTGATGATCCCAAATCCCCCTTTGTGTTTTGCATGACATATCATGTCCAAGGTTGCAAGTGAGTTTCTGGCACCGTTGCCGGGGAGCACCTTCAACATATACGAGGTTCCTAATCACAAATCTCATCTCCTTGCAATTACATTATTTGCCATTTGCCTCTCGTTTTCCTCCCCCCCCACTTCACCAATATTTGCCATTTTATTCACCTCTTTTTTCCATTTGCCATTTTTTCGGTCGGATTTATCGCCACTTGTGTTCTTGTTTACAATTGCGCAAAAATGATGCAAGAGAACACTAAGTTGTGCGATTTGATACCAACAACAATGATTTTATTGGCACTCTGATTGTTCCTCCCGCCACTAGTGCGGAGACTTGTGATATTAATACTGCTTTTTTGAATCTTGACATGAAAGAAGGGAATATTAAATTCCAACTTCCCTTGAGAAAGGGGATGTCAGACTTCCCTAGAGCCAAGATCAAATGGCCTTATGAATCTATAATGAGGGCAACTTATGGAACATCCAACAAGGATGACAACACTTGAGATCTTGGAATTATGCCTAGCTAAGGGCGTAAAACGATGGCGCTTGTTGGGAGGCAACCCAATGAATAAAATTTATTTTTTCTTTTTGCTTTCTGTTATTGAGTGTTAGCACAATTATGCTACTAGTATGATTGTGTTTTTTGTGTTTTAGTTAGTGTTTGTGCCAAGTAGAACCGATAGGATCTTCTTGGGTGATAGTTGTTTGAGCTTGCTGAAAAAGACAGAACTTTTGCGCTCATGATAAAAATTCTCGTTTTTAATAGAAAAATGTTTTTTAGTTGATTCTTTTTGCAGAAGATCAATATAAAAATTTCCCATGTGGCCCTATTTTTTTCCAAGATTTTTAGAGTTCCAGAAGTATTCGAAACTTCCAGGTTACTACAGACTATTCTATTTTTGACAGATTTTGTTTTCTTTGTGTTGTGTGCTTATTTTGATGGCTCTATGGTTTTCTTTGATGAGTTTTTGCCATAGAAAAGTTGGAATATAGTAGATATAATACAAAAACAAAATATGAATTTGTTTGACACATCACTTATAGTAGTGGTTTGCTTTCTTATACTAACGGATCTCACGAAGGTTTTGCTAAAGTTGTGTGTGATTGAAGTTTTCAAGTTTTGGGTTATCTTACGATGGATGAAGGAAGGATCACTACTATGAAAATGGCTATAGCTAATATGGACATCAATGGCGCACCATGTATGTGGTGCGCCACTGCTATATAGCAGTGGCGCACCAGATACAGGTGCGCCATTAAAGTCCTCATTACTAATGGCGCATCTGGTGGGCGGTGTGCCATTACTAGTTTTTAAAAAAAAGATAAAAAAATTGTTAGCAATGGCGCACCAGTGGATAGTGTGCCATTACTAGTTCTAACTAGTAATGGCGCACTGCCCACTGGTCCGCCAGTACTAACATGTTTTTTCTATGTTTTTTTTTCAAAACTACTAATGGCGCACCACTACCTGGGAGCATTCTTAGGTGGTGCGCCATTGGTAACCTGGGAGCAGCTAGATATTTTGGACAGCCACCTACCACACTCACTTTCCCCACATCATTCTCTCCACCTCTATCCAAGCTTGGTCTCGGCTACCTCGTCCTCCTCACCTCATTTGCACCATAGATTCACCCAAATTAAGTGGTTAAATTTCCCTTTTTTGATAGGTAAGTAAGGGGAAAGCTTTCTTTATGTTCTAGATCTACTTTTTTATCCCTCCAACAACGTACACACTTTTTATGGACTAGATCTACGTATGTTTGTGGTGTTGCATATGTTTGTGTTTGCAGGTACCCGTATTTAAAATGCAATAGTTGCCAATATTTTGCCAGAATGTTGTTTCATTTCTGTTTCGGCGAGAATTTGGCACTATGCATTCTTTTTGGTCCTATTTTTAGGCAAATCCTTGCCAAAAAAATTTGGTTCTAAAATATCGTTTTTCTCTACCCCCACAGGCAACCATGGTCCGCACGATGACCGAAGGCATCGTGAATAGGTTTTTGAGCTCCGCGAAGGTCGAGATGCTTCAAAAGAACAAGACGGAGATAAGATGTCTGTGTCGAAGATGCAAGCTGAAGAGCCATATTACGGACCCGGATTCCGGACAGGTGCAGAACCACCTGCTCTTGCGTGGTTTCATGGATGGCTATCAGTGGCAAGGTGATGAAGATGACTATGAAGTCGTCCATGAGGGCTGCGCAAGAAATGAGGAAGGGCAGGAAGACAACCGCAACGAGGGCGGGCGAGAAGACGAAGAATCTCCAGGACATGATCATGGCAGTGATGCAGTACACAGTCATCATGTAGAAGATGTCGGACATGATGATGAGGAAGATCAAGACGAAGGGCATGGTCATGAAGATGAAGATGCCAGAGCAGATGACGATGCACCATCGATGGGCTGGGTGCATGACCGTCATAGTCAAGAGCTACTTCTCAAGCAGACGGATAACACAAGAGCTGCCGCCCGAGACAGAGCCAAGCTGGATCAACTGGAGATAGACGCGGTTACTCCATTGTATGAAGGATGCAGGCCCGAGGATAAAGTAACGCTCATGGCTTTGGAGATGAAGGTAAAACACAAAATGACCAACGCATGCTTCGACGAGAACATGTCATTCTGGCACGAACGTCTTCCCAAGGGGAACAAGTGCCCGACTAGTTTCGAGGAGGCGAAGAAAATCATGTGTCCTCTAGATTTACCACATGTGAAATACCATGTGTGCATGAACAATTGCATCATTCATCGGGACAAGCATGCGGAGTCTACCATATATCCAATGTGCGGCGTCACTCGATACAAGAAGAGGAAGAAAGCTCCTTGAAAAGTGGTGTGGTACTTTCCGATCACTCCTCGTCTGCAGCAGTATTTCGCGGACCCTAAGCTAGCAAAGCTCATGCGTTGGCACGCGGATAGGGAGGAGAAGAAGCGAGAAGATGACAGAAATGATCCGGATATGAGTAAAAAAGACAAGATGCTGAGTCACCCTAAGGATGCGAGCCAGTGGCAAGCGTTGAACTTCGAAGATGAAGAATTTGGGGACGATCCAAGGAACATCGTGCTGGGTGTGAGCACCGATGGAGTCAATCCGTTTGGCAGCCAGAGAAGCACACATAGCACCTGGCCTATGTTTGTGTGGATGTACAACCTCCCCCCAGGTTGTGCATGAAGAGGAAGTACATTCACATGAGTATGCTAATTGAAGGGCCGAAACAACCAGGGAAAGACATCAATCTATATCTGGGGCTGCTGAAAGAGGAGCTAGAATGCTGTGGAAAACGTCAGCCAATACGTGGGACGCCGTAGAGAAAGAATATTTCCCTATGTGACCCGCACTGCTCACGACGGTGCACGACTATCTCGGTTACGGATATGTCGCGGCGCAGGTGGTCCACGGATTTTCTGGATGCGTCAGGTGCATGGATGACACAACGTATCGCCAGCTAGATAGAGATCCCGGGTCTTCGAAAACTGTGTTCATGGGACATCAAAGGTGGCATTGTGACGATGACTCATGGAGAAAATGCAAGGATCTGTTCGATGGTGAAACCGAACCCCGAAGACGCACGCGTACGAGGAGCGGCGAGGAAATAGACAAGTTGTTGAAAAATTGGAAAGAGTGCCCACCACCGGGAAAGGCGCCAGAGCTGGGAAAGAAGCGAAAGGCGCCAGAACCGCTGTTGGAGGTATGGAAAATGAGGTCTATTTTCTGGGACTTTCCGTACTGGAAGATCCTACATGTGCCTCACAACCTTGATGTCATGCATATACGAAGAACGTCTGCGAGAGTCTGCTTGGTACCCTGCTCAACATGCTAGAGGGGACCAAAGATGGGCCAAAAGCAAGGGCAGACTTGAAATAAATGGGCATCAAGGAGGAGCTTCGCGCTAATGATGATGATGATGATGATGATGATGAGGCAAAGCAGGACACGGAAAGTCGTCGCAAAGGCAAAAAGGCCAAGAAGATCAGAAATGACTACCCTCCCGCGTGCTTTAATCTAAGTCAGGAGGAGATCGAGCAGTTTTTCGCCTGCCTTGTTGGAGTAAAACTTCCTTACGGTTACGCGGGGAAGATAAGCAGATACCTAGACTCAGCAAAGCAGAAGTTCAGCGGGATGAAGTCTCACGATTGTCATGTGCTGATGATGCATACACTTCTATTTGCAATCCGTGGGATCATGGACGCGCACGTCCATGAAACTCTATTTGTCCTATGCAACTTTTTCGACGTCATCTCTCAGAAGTTGGTTGGCGTGAGGCAACTCTGAAGGCTACAGGAAGAGATCGTGGTGATACTATGCGAGCTTGAGATGTACTTCAACAACTATCGGGTGGTCGATGAAAGAGCCTAAGCTTGGGGATGCCCCGGCATCCCAAGCTATTATAAAAAATGAGCAACCAACTAAGCTTGGGGATGCCCTCGAGTGGCATCCCCGCTTTCTTCCAACAACTATCGGTATTTCACTCGAAACTATATTTTTATTCATCACATGATATGTGTTTTGCTTGGAGTGTCTTCTATGATATGAGTATTTGCTCGTTTTCTTTTTCTTTTTAAGTCATCAATCCTTGCTATACACACCTATTTGAGAGAGCCAAAATTATGCCATGACTTGCTAGAATTTCTCTCTATGCTTCACTTAAATTTTTATGAGCAATGGACTTGCTCTAGTGCTTCACTTATATCTTTTTGAGCACGGCGTGCTTAGTATTTTTGAAGAAATTCTCTCTTTCTTCACTTATATTATTTTTATATATAGAAAGAAAATGTATGCTCATGATCTTCACTTATATTTGTTTGAGCTTATCAAAAGCAACACATGAAAATTAGTCCCAAAGTGATAGATATCCAAGAAGGATATAATAAAAACTTTCATGAAGATCATTGGACAAAATAAACTTGATTCCTTGTAATAGTTTTGAGACATGATGATGTGATATGTGAGTTATGTTGATGAGTAACTGTTCTCTAGTAAGAATATTAGTGTTAAAGTTTGTGATTCGCTATGCAAGCACGAAAGTCAATAAATAAATGAAATTATATCCTACTTGTGGTGCATTATTCGGTGTTATTTAGCTCAATGTTCGCTTGCGAGATTATTTGTTTCATGGTTGGTCGCTTCCTAGTCTTTTGCTAGCCTTCATTTTGCACTAAGTATGATCTCTACTTGTGCATCCAAAATCCTTTATCGCGGTTTTTCCACATGACTCCACCATACCTACCTATATGCGGTATTTCCTTGTAGTTCTAAGTAAATTTGTATGTTCCATCTCTAATTTTCAAAATAAATTTCCCTTTTGTGTGCCCGTACCGCTCGCGAGGCGGTGACGGGTGGCCAATATTTTCCGTGCTAGATGTGTTATTCTCACAATGAGTGTTTATTCACTTGTCATTGCACGAGAGTAAGGCAACGGTATTAGGGATGCCCAGTATCGAAATGAAAACAAATTACTTTATGTTGTCAAATAATAAATTCCTTGGAAAGTGTTGGTATGGAAGGGAACTGTGGATTCAGCTAGCCATGGCTAGTGAAAGTATGGTGGAAAAGGAATAAAATTTATTTTCTATTTGGGAATCGCCTATGATATATCTAGCATGGAAAGTGTTGGGAACCTCAGGCCGTTCTCGCTGGTGGGAAAAGTATACCTACCAAAAAAAAATATCTCTCAATTTAAGCTTTGAGCTCTAGCACCTCTACAAATCTCTACTTCCCTCTGCGAATGGCCTTTCTTTTACTTATGCAATTTGTATTTTTGAATCTGAGTCTCCATCTTCTCTTACCAGCACCAACTAGGAAACACTATGATCGTACTTGAGCATTGGGTGTAACAAATATACGAATGTGTTTCATGAATGGATCAATGGTAGAGCATAATGGGATAGGGATAGCTTATTTTAGCATTGATATTTTGAAAGACATAGTTGCTTGTTGATATGCTTGAGTATCTAAATTATTATGTCAAAACTAGACTATTGATTTGAACCATATAAAAGTCCAAATGTCCATGCTATAAAGAAAAGAATATGATATAACATGATAGGCAGCATTCCACATCAAAAAATTTGTTTTTATCACTTACCTACTCGAGAACGAGCAGGAGTTAAGCTTGGGGATGTTGATACGTCTCCAACGTATCTATAATTTTTGATTGTTCCATGCTATTATATTACCATTCTTGGATGTTTGACAATCATTTTATAACCATTTTATATCATTTTTTGGTACTAACCTATTGACATAGTGCCAAGTGCCAGTTGTTGTATTCTGCATGTTTTTTACATCGCAGGAAATCAAAATCAAACGGAGCCCAAACAACGCGAAACTTTTTGGAGATTTCTTGGGTCCAGAAGACACCTAATGGGCCAAGGCAGCACCTGGGGAGTGCCCCGAGGGGGGCACAACCCACCAGGGCGCGCTAGCCCCCCTGGCGCGCCCAGATGGGTTGTGCCCACCTTCATGGCCTCCTGCACCGCCTCTTTGCTCTATAAATACTCACATATTCCACAAACCTTAGAGGATTCGACGAAATATTCATTGATACGTCTCCAATGTATATATAATTTTTTATTGTTCCATGCTAGTATATTATCCTTCTAGGATGTTTTATGGGCTTTTATATACACTTTTATATGATTTTTGGGACTAACCTATTAACCTAGAGCCCAGTGCTAGTTTCTGTTTTTTCCTTGTTTTTGAGTTTTACAGAAAAGGAATACCAAACGGAGTCCAATTGATGTGCCAATTTTTGATGATTTTTTCTGGACCAAAAGAAGCCCCTGAAGTAAAAGAGTTGGGCCAGGAGATTCACGGGCTGCCCACGAGGGTGGGGGCGCGCCAACTCCAAGTGGTGGCGCCCCCAATCTCGTGGACAGCCCAAAGACCCCCCTGACTTGTGCCTTATGCCAAAAAATCCTATAAATACAGAAACCTCCGGAAAATAACCTAGATCGGGAGTTCCGCTGTCGAAAGCCTCTGTTGCCACCAAATACCAATCTACACCCCGTTTCGGCACCCTGTCGGAGGGGGAATCCCTCTCTGGTGGCTATCTTCATCATCCCGGTGCTCTCCATGACGAGGGAGGAGTAGTTCACCCTCGGGGCTGAGGGTATGTATAAGTAGCTATGTGTTTGATCTCTCTCTCTCTCTCTCTCTCTCTCTCTCTCTCTCTCTCTCTCTCGTGTTCATGAGATGGCACGATCTTGATGTATAGGGAGCTTTGCTATTATAGTCTGATCTTATGATGTTTCTCCACTTCTACTCTCTTGTAATGGATTGAGTTTTCCCTTTGAAGTTATCTTATCGGATTAAGTCTTTAAGGATTTGAGAACACTTGATGTATGTCTTGCGTGGGATACCTGTGGTGACAATGGGGTATTCTATCGGTTCACTTGATGTATGATTTGGAGATCAAATTGCGGGTTCCGTGACCTTGGGAATCTAGGCATAGGTGTTGGCACACGTTTTCGTCTTGACTCTCCGGTAGAAACTTTGGGGCACTCTTTGAAGTTCTTTGTGCTGGTTGAATAGATGAATCTGAGATTGTGTGATGCATATCGTATAATCATGCCCACGGATACTTGAAGTGACAATGGAGTATCTAGGTGACATTAGGGTTTTGGTTGATTTGTGTCTTAAGGTGTTATTCTAGTACAAACTCTAAGATAGATCGATCAGAAAGAATAACTTTGAGGTGGTTTCGTACCCTACCATAATCTCTTCGTTTGTTCTCCGCTATTAGTGACTTTGGAGTGACTCTTTGTTGCATGTTGAGGGATATTCATATGATCCAAGTATATTATTATTGTTGAGAGAACTTCCACTAGTAAACGTATGAACCCTAGGCCTTGTTTCCTATCATTGTAACACCATTTATGCTCACTTTTACCACTTGCTACCTTGCTGTTTTTCTATTTTCTTATTACAAAAACCTATATCTACCATCCATATTGCACTTGTATCACAATCTCTTTGCCGAACTAGTCCACCTATACAATTTACCATTGTATTGGGTGTGTTGGGGACACAAGAGACTCTTTGTTAATTGGTTGCAGGGTTGCTTGAGAGAGACCATCTTCATCCTACGCCTCCCACGGATTGATAAACCTTAGGTCATCCACTTGAGGGAAATTTCCTACTGTCCTACAAACCTTTGCACTTGGAGGCCCAGAACATCTACAAGAAGAAGGTTGTGTAGTAGACATCAAGCTCTTTTCTGGCCCCATTGCCGGGAAGGTGAGTGCTTGAAGGTATATCTTTAGATCTTGCAATCAAATCTTTTAGTTTCTTGTTTTATCACTAGTTTGGTTTATAAAAGAAACAACAAAAAATAGAATTAAGGTTACCTCATATGCTTCACCTTTTTAATATCTTTCGTGAAAATGATGGGCAGGAAAATTGTTCTCAAGTGCTAGAAGAAGAATTACATAGAATGCTTGGCATAAAATATGTGCATGATGAGCATGATTGCAATGTTGTTAGTATGAATTCTTTGAATACCTATGATGCTAATGATATGCAAAGCCACAAGCTTGGGGATGCTATGATTGCCGAAGATGATATTTGTTGTCCCCCAAGTTTTGATAAGCAAATTTATTATGATGAAAGCATGCCTCCTATTTATGATGATTATATTGATGAAAGTGGATTTGGAGAGGTCATGACTTTATTTAGTGATGAATCCACTATTTCGGAAGAGGTTCCAATTGATTATGAGAACAAAGTTGCTATCTATGATGATTATTGTGATGACTTGTATGCTATTAATAATAATGATAACCATGAAACTTGTCATCATGATTTTAGTTTTCAATTGGATTATGCTTCACATGATAGTTATTTTGTTTAATTTGCTCCTCCCACTACTATGAATGAGATTTTTTTTGCTTATGATGGGAGTAGTAAAATTTCTATGCAAGTAGATCATGAAAATAATGCTTTATGTGCTGGTTATATGGTTGAATTCATTCATGATGCTACTGAAAATTATTAAGAGGCAGGAACATATGCTTCTACATATTGCAATAAGATCAAATTTCCTCTCTATATGCTTAAAATCTTGAAGTTATGCTCGTTTTCCCTTCCTATGCTAGTTGATTATCGTTCCCATAAGTTGTTTGCTCACAAAATCCCTATGCATAGGAAGCGGGTTAGACTTAAATGTGCTAGTCATATTCTTCATGATGCTCCCTTTATGTTTCAATTCTTATCTTTTACGCGAGCATCATTAAAATCATCATGAATAGCTAGGGGCGTTAAACGATAGCGCTTGTTGGGAGGCAACCCAACTTTATTTTTGTTCTTTGCTTTTGCTTCTATTTAGGAATAAATATTCCATCTAGATTTTGTTTAGATGTGGTTTTGTGTTTTAATTAGTGTTTGTGCCAAGTAGAACCTTTGGGAAGACTTGTGTGAAGTTTATGCGATCATGCTATAAAAAAACAGAAACTTTAGCTCTCACGAGATTGGCTACAATTTTTTACTGGAGGGTGCTTTTATGTTGATTCTTTTTGCAGATGATTAATAGACAAATTCCTCATGTCCACCAATTTATTTCAGAATTTTTAGAGTTAAAGAAGTATTCGAAAGTTACAGATTGCTATAGACTCTTCTGTTTTTGACAGATTCTGTTTTCTATGTGTTGTTTGCTTATTTTGATGAATCTATGAGTAGTATCGGAGGGTATGAACCATAGAGAAGTTGGAATAAAGTAGATATTACACCAATATGAATTTAGAATTAGTTCACAACAGTACCTAAGTGGTGGTCCTATTTTCTTATACTAACGGAGCTTACGAGTTTTCTGTTGAGTTTTGTGTTGTGAAGTTTTCAAGTTTTGGGTAAATATTCGATGGACTATGGAATAAGGAGTGGCAAGAGATTAATATTGGGGATTCCCAAAGCATCCCAAGGTAATATCCAAGGACAACCAAGAGCCTAAGCTTGGGGATGCCGCGGGAAGGCATCCCCTCTTTCTTCTTCGTGTATCGGTAACTTTACTTGAGGCTATATTTTTATTCACCACATGATATGTGTTTTGCTTGGAGAGTCATTTTGTTTTATTTTGTTTTGCTTTCTGTTTGAATAATATCCCAAGATCTGAAATTCTTAAATGTTAGAGAGTCTTCACATAGTTACATAATTATTCAACTACTCATTGATCTTCACTTATATCTTTTGGAGTAGTTTGTTGTTTGCTCTAGTGCTTCACTTATATCTTTTAGAGCACGGCGGTGGTTTTATTTTGAAGAAATAGATGAAATCTCATGCTTCACTTATATTATTTTGAGAGTCTTTTAGAACAGCATGGTAATTTTATTTGGTCATGAAATTAGTTCTAATATGATAGGCATCCAAGATGGATATAATAAAAACTTTCATAAAGCGCATTGAATGATAGGAGAAGTTTGATACTTGATGATTGTTTTGAGATATGAGGATGGTGATATTAGAGTTGTGCTAGCGGGGTAATTATGAACTCAAGAAATACTTGTGTTAAACTTTGTGATTCCCGTAGCATGCATGTTTGGTGAACCGCTATGTGACGAAGTTAGAGCATGAGGTATTTATTGATTGTCATCCTTTGTGTGGAGGTTGGGATCATGCGATGGTTAACTCCTACCAACCCTTCCCCTAGGAGCATGCGTTGAATACTTTGTTTTGATAACTCCTAGATTTTTGCAATAAGTATATAAGTTCTTTATGACTAATGTTGAGTCCATGGATTATACGCACTCTCACCCTTCCACCATTGTTAGCCTCTCTTGTACCGCGCAACTTTCGTCGTTACCATACCCCCACCATATACCTTCCTCAAAATAGCCACCATACCTACCTATCATGGCATTTCTATATCCATTCCGAGTTATATTGCCATGCAACCTTCCACCGCTCCGTTCATATGACACGCTTCATATTGTCATATTGCCATGCATGATGATGTAGTTGACATCATATTTGTGGCAAAGCCACCATCACAATTCATTCATACATGTCACTCTTGATTCATTGCACATCCCGGTACACCGCTGGAGGCATTCACATAGAGTCATATCTTATTCTAGCTTCGAGTTGTAATCTTTGAGTTGTAAGTAAATAAAAGTGTGATGATCTTCATTATTAGAGCATTGTCCCGTGTGAGGAAAAAAAAGATAAAGGCCAGAAAAAAAGGAGATGGCCCAAAAAAAATAGAGAGGGGCTATAAAAAGAAGAAGAGGAAAGCCCCCTCAAAAAAATGAGAGAAAAGAGAGAATGGACAATGCTACTATCCTTTTCCACACTTGTGCTTCAAAGTAGCACCATGATCTTCATGATAGAGAGTCTCTTATTTTGTCACTTTCATATACTAGTGGGAATTTTCATTATAGAACTTGGCTTGTATATTCCAACGATGGGCTTCCTCAAATGTCCTAGGTCTTCATGAGCAAGCAAGTTGGATGCACACCCACGTAGTTCTTTTGTTGAGCTTTCATACACGTATAGCTCTAGTGCATCCGTCGCATGGCAATCCGTACTCACTCACATTGATATCTATTGATGGGCTTCTCCATAGCCCATTGATACGCCTAGTTCATGTGAGACTATCTTCCTCCTTTTTATCTTCTCCACAACCACCACTCTATTCCACCTATAGTGCTATATCCATGGCTCACGCTCATGTACTGCGTGAAAGTTGAAAGGTTTGAAAAAATTAAAGTGTGAAACAATTGCTTGACTGAAACCGGGGTTGTGCATGATATGAATATTTGGTGTGATGAAGAGGGATCATAGCCAGATAATATGATTTTGTAGGGATAACTTTCTTTGGCCATGTTATTTTGAGAAGACATGATTGCTTTGTTAGTATGCTTGAAGTATTATTATACTTTTGCCAATATAGACTTTTGTCTTGCATCTTTCAGATCTAAACATTCATGCCACAATAAAGAAATTATATTAAGAATTATGTTGGTTAGCATTCCACATCAAAAAATTTGTTTTTATCATTTACCTACTCAAGGACAGGCGGGAATTAAGCTTGGGGATGCTTGATATGTCTCCAACGTATCTATAATTTTTGATTGTTCCATGCTATTATATTATCCTTCTAGGATGTTTTATGGGGTTTTATATACACTTTTATATGATTTTTGGGACTAACCAATTAACCTAGAGCCCGGTGCCAGTTTCTGTTATTTCCTTGTTTTTGAGTTTTACAGAAAAGGAATACCAAACGGAGTCCAATTGGCGTGCCAATTTTTGATGATTTTTTCTGGACCAAAAGATGCCCCCGAAGTAAAAGAGTTGGGCCAAGAGAGTCACAGGCTGCCCAAGAGGGTGGGGGGCGCGCCCACTCCAAGTGGGGCGCCCCCTATCTCTTGGACAGCCCGGAGTCCCCCCTGACTTGTGTCCTACGCCAAAAATCCTATAAATACAGAAACCTCCGGAAAATAACCTAGATCAGGAGTTCCGCCGCCGAAAGCCTCTGTTGCCGCCAATAACCAATCTAGACCACATTCTGGCACCCTGCCGAAGGGGGAATTCCTCTCTGGTGGCTATCTTCATCATCCCGGCGCTCGCCATGACGAGGGAGGAGTAGTTCACCCTCGGGGCTGAGGGTATGTATCAGTAGATATGTGTTTGTTCTCTCTCTGTCTCGTGTTCTTGAGATGGCATGATCTTGATGTATCGCGAGCTTTGCTATTATAGTTGGATCTTATGATGTTTCTCCCCCTCTACTCTCTTCTAATGGATTGAGTTTTCCCTTTGAAGTTATCTTATCGGATTGAGTCTTTAAGGATTTGAGAACACTTGATGTATGTCTTGCGTGGGATACCTGTAGTGACAATCGGGTATTCTATTGGTTCACTTGATGTATGTTTTGGTGATCAACTTGCGGGTTCCGTGACCTTGGGAATCTATGCATAGGGGTTTGCACATGTTTTCGTCTTGACTCTCCGGTAGAAACTTTGGGGCACTTTTTGAAGTTCTTTGTGTTGGTTGAATAGATGAATCTGAGATTGTGATGCATATCGTATAATCATGCCCACAAATACTTGAGGTGACAATGGAGTATCTAGGTGACATTAGGGTTTTGGTTGATTTGTGTCTTAAGGTGTTATTCTAGTACGACCTCTAAGATAAATCAATCAGAAAGAATAACTTTGAGGTGGTTTCGTACCCTACCATAATGTCTTCATTTGTTCTTCGCTATTAGTGACTTTGGAGTGACTCTTTGTTGCATGTTGAGGGATAGTTATATGATCCAAGTATGTTATTATTGTTGAGAGACCTTCCACTAGTGAAAGTATGAACCCTAGGCCTTGTTTCCTATCATTGCAACACCGTTTATCCTCGCTTTTACTAGTTGCTACCTTGCTGTTTTTATATTTTCTTATTACAAAAACCTATATCTACCATCCATGTTGCACTTGTATCACCATCTCTTCGCCGAACTAGTGCACCTATACAATTTACCATTGTATTGGGTGTGTTGGGGACACAAGAGACTCTTTGTTATTTGGTTGCAGGGTTGCTTGAGAGAGACCATCTTCATCCTACGCCTCCCACGGATTGACAAACCTTAGGTCATCCACTTGAGGGAAATTTGCTACTGTCCTACAAACCTTTGCACTTGGAGGCCCAACAACGTCTACAAGAAGAAGGTTGCGTAGTAGACATCATTCATCCAGCCGCTGCAGAGTCCAGAACCACCAAATCCAATCTAGACACCATCATGGAGGGGTTCACCACTTCCATTGGCGCCTCTCCGATGATGCGTGAGTAGTTCCTTGTAGACCAATGGGACCGTAGTTAGTAGCTAGATGGCTTCCTCTCCCTCTTTTGATTCTCAATACAATGGTATTTTGGAGATCCATATGATGTAACGCTTTTTGCGGTGTGTTTGTTGGGATCCGATGAACTTTGAGTTTATGATCAGATCTATCTTTTTATATCCATGAAATTTATTTGAGTTTCTTTGATCTCTTATATGCATGATCTCTAATTGCCTCGTATTTCTTCTCCGATATTTTGGTTTTTTTGGCCAACCTGATCTATTTATCTTGCAATGGGAAGAGGTGCCCGGTAGTGGGTTCGATCTTACGGTGCTTGATCCCAGTGACAGAAAGGGAACCGACACGTATGTACCGTTGCCACTAAGGTTAAAACGACGAGATCCATATCTAACGCCATAGATAAACGGATCTTGTCTACATCATGTCATTGTTCGTAATGCATTAGTCCGTTTTTTCCATGAACTTAATACACTAGATGCATGCTGGATAGCGGTCGACGTGTGGAGTAATAGTACTAGATGCAGGCGGGAGTCGGTCTACTAATCTTGGACGTGATGCCTATGTAATGATCATTCCCCGGATATCGTCATAATTATTCGAGGTTCTATCAATTGCCCAACAGTAATTTGTTTACCCACTGTTTGCTATGTTTCTTAAGAGAAGCCACTAGTGAAACCTACGGCCCCCGGCTCTTCTTTCTCATATATTTGCCTTTGCGATCTATTTGCCTTTGCTTTTATTTTTAGATCTACTAAACCAAAAACCCAAAAATACCTTTCTCCAATTTATCTTATTTAATATCCAATCTATCAATATTTACAACTCTATCACGCCCGTTACCCGAAATGGATGGACAACCCCTTTTACACGTCGGGTTGCGAGTATTTGTTATTTGTGTGCACGTGTCGTTTATGTTGTGTTGCTTGGTTCTCCTACTGGGTCGATAACCTTGGTTTCACATCTGAGGGAAATACCTACCGCCACTGTGATGCATCATCCTTCCTCTTTGGGGAAAAACTGACGTAGCTTTAAGCGACATCAGCCTTCCGCCAAGGGGCGGAGCTGCCGGCGGAGGTACCGCCACGACACCGCCCCGTCCTACTCTTCGTCGAGCACCATGGTGACCATGACCACCTCCCCTTCCTCCTCTCCCCGCAGATGGACCCACTGCATCAGGGTCCGGGGGACAAGGGGCACATTGTCGAGAAGAAGCCCTCGTTGCCGTCACTGGGGCGCCGCCATGACTTCGCCCTCGCGCCATTGCTAAAAGAGCAGACTCACGGGAGATGTGGAAGAGTGTGTGCGGAGGAACACTGCCCCGACGCCTTGTATAGGAAAAACGGGGCAGGGGTGGGCTCCTCCTACAGGAAGCGGCCACCCCTCTCCTCAAGTGCAGCCTCTCTGCCCTCACCACGACTCTGGGGGCCGAGGCCACCCCACTGCACCAACCTTCGGCGCTCGGATTTCAAACCACGGCGCCCCTCCTCGTACCTTCCATCCACCGCCTACCATGCCCAATGCATCCGCATCACATGGCAAGATGCGCGCAAGTCGTGGGATGAGTGGGGCGACAGTATTCGACTCATGATCGTGGGGCGAGGAGAATCCACGGGCCACGGTCCAGGTTTTCCCATGACGCCACGCACCACACCCAGGGGAATTGGAAACCGCCCCGAAATCAAGACAAATGAAGCAGCAAAGGAAATCTCAAGGGGCCAACCCCTTCAGCAATCATGCATGTGCACTTATTAGGCCCTACCTCGATGATGCTCAGCAGCGCGATTGCGGCAGGCCCGGGAGCTTATGTCGGTGCAAGAAACATTGTGTATGTTGCCCAACTATGCACAGGAAAAAGACCGAGGATGAAGCACAAGAGCAAGCATAATATCGACGAGCCAAGAGATTTGAAGAGCCAACGCACAGCCAGAGAGACCGAGGACAAGCTGGAACAACGATATATCGACAAGAAGAGAAACTCCCTTGCCGGGCAGGTGAGCCCCGCAAGGGGCAAGGCCACCACCAGAAACAAGCTATCAGAGACTCCCCGGCAGGGCCTGCCAGGGGTCGCGGGGGGTAAACCCCGCCCCCACCAGCTACTCAAGCACGAACCACGTCATCGGTTAGTGTCGTGTCAAGCCGTGAAGTGATTAAGTGGCAGCCATTCGCCACATGGCAGTCATCTCCTACGAAAGAAACCCACGAAGGACACCCGTCCTGCGATGTGTCAAGCGAGCAGATGCGGAGCTGGCGCAACGGCCCGACGAGCCTTGTCGGATGACCAGCAATGTGACAATAAGCAGTGCATTTAATGCGCCCTATCAGCTAGTAGAGTTAGGTATAATAGCATTGTTCGCTGTCATATCAGTTGGTAATGTCCATTTTGCCACTGTGGCGACCCCTTTAAGCTATAAAAGGAGGCCCATGGCACCAGTAGGAGGGGTTGGAAAGGTGATGAACCCAAGCCATCGTATGCGCGTAGTCGCCGCGGCCCAGAGGCACGTCTTTCCGGGCGAGTGTACTATGCACCACCACATTCATTCCACGATCAATCCACCAAAGTAGGAATAGGTTCTTCCGCCTCGCGGCAGCCCGAACCTGGGTAAATTGATTGTGTGCTCTCTACCGCGCTGCCGTGCGCCGTTTTGCTCTTTGTGCAACGGGCTGTCCCCCCACTGAACCAGCAAGGGGCCGCCCGGTCCCATAGGTGGCTGCGGATATCCCGCGACAGTATATTTCACTTTTAATAGCCAAGTACTACACTAGTACTAAAACCTGCATAGTGGCAACACGATCAGGTTTGATACGTACTAGGTGTGAGCAGGTTTGCACTTAATTATAGCATGGTAGTACTACTTTGGAAAATGTGATGGGAACAAGCTAAATATTAATTGATGGTCGAGGCCCGAAACGGCCCCTGATGAGTTTCCTAGAACACAAAATTCAAGTACAATTGCTCAAATGCGGTCGCACAAGTCAATGATGTAATTGGTCGTACATGTCAGACCAAGTCGATGCGTGTCGCTGGTCTGACCAACCGTCTGTTGGTGCAACCGACCATAAGAATTACGCGATGGAGACATCTGTTTGTGGCTTCGGGTGATTGTCATGACCAAGCAGTCAAAACTAGTGATAAATCAATTACCATGTTTTTTCCAAACAACCAAGTATTTTCACAGGAATAGAATACATATAGATGGAGTGATTTTCATGGTTGCAATCCGCCATGGCGCCGCAAGTTCACTGTAGCAGCAACCGAGTAGGTCACTGCATCGCTGGTGGGGAAGGAGGGTAACTCACCTGCCTACGATGCATCCTCAGCCCATTTGAATTGTTGCACATGCTGCTCATCCCATCCCGCAGGCATGCGCGTTCTTTCCTCCACAGTCGACTCCGTGAATATGATCTCTGCCATTAGACCCAGCTCGAAATCGACGCCACGCTGCCAGATGCTAATATCCCTCAGCATCTCTCCCATGAGATCGACTTGCGCCTCCGCCTTGTGCTTTGTCAGGTGCAGCTCCTTCGAACTACTCTCAAGTCGATGCGACGCTTCCTCGATCTGATGTGCCCTTACTGCCCACCACCTAAAACGCAGCCTTGGCATGTCCTCTGGCGCCATCGATCTATGATTCTAGAGCAATGGATCCCCTCCAAAACACATGCAGGTTTCGCTCAAAGGTGGCAGTGCTGCGGGCCGCAGCGAGAGGGCAGCCCACGTGATCCTGTGATCTAAGGGATTATCCATGGCGGGATCTGGTGGGCGAGGCGGGGAGGTGAGCATAGGCGCTGGGAGAGCCCTACGAGGCTAAGATAAAGAATAGTACTCCACTCCGTCAATATTTAAATACAAATGCCACCAACAGTAACCCAAGCAAAAATTGATCATGCTGCATGCGTCCTGGTTTATTGGCCCGTTTTTTATTTTATGCCAAGTTTGACCTAAAATTTAACTAAGAAAATGTTAATGCATGTCACCAAAAATTATATCATCGGAATCAAATTTGAACATAGTTTTCGGTTACATTAATTTTTATGACATGCATAAATATCGTGTTCATTAAAATTATGGTCAAAAATTGGCACAAAATACGAAGGAGACCAATGGAAGTAGCAACCCATTAACTACTCGCATGCAAGCACTGGAGTAGTTATTTTCAACTACTTCCTCCATCACGTCCACTCAATTTGCATGCACTATATTAATTGACCATCAATGAAGTGAACGACTATACACGCGTCAAATTATCACATGGGATGGATCTTCGTACGAAAATGTGTCCCACCATGTACCCGCTTGTTCGTGCGAAGGAATGAGTGCATGTGTGCACATCTTCGCTTCGTGCACGTACTGCCAGTGTGTGTGAGAGATGATGAGGACATTCTTCTAGAACCAACAACACGTCACTGTGATCAATCCACACAAAGAGGTCGCGACAACGCCTCCACATGTGCCACATGGCTTCATGATGCCCCCACATCATTTTAAGCATAATATATTAACTGCAATAAGGAGGGACACTGTGTAGCGTGCCATTGGAATTCTAATTTACGTGTTTTGCACATCCTAGAAGTACTTCTAAGGTACACGTGCATTGCACGCATGAGATTTGGCAACCAAATTTTGAATAAATACCACACTATGGCACGTAAGCTTTGAGTCATATATGCATGATGTAGACGTTCGTATAATTCTTATAGTTCATCTCATTCAAAATCAATTAGTTTTTATAAACAAGTTAATCTATTTTATGCTTCATGGAACTGTGCGTTGTAAAGCATAAAGTAAAAACAAACAATGGCAATTCAACTAGCAAAAAAGTTTGTGCAATTATGATACGGAAGATTCTAGAACAAAGGAGAAATACTTGTGTTTTGAGGTTTGCGCATTATAATAAAGTTCAACATGGAGTCTTCTAGATTGTACATGTGGCGGAATCTGGTGGAATGTAGATGATATCCAACAGCCAGTAGTGCTCGGATTTGCCATCTCTGCACCGTCGGATTGGCATCGTCCAACAACCATCTTTCAAGTTTATTCGCACACTATATAGGGGTATGGAGTATAGATATAAATATAGATATATAGGTATAGATATAGACTAGTTGCACATCATCTATAGCCTTTCTAGATGCTCATTTTTTGTAGAAATGTGCTCTACCGTGCACCCACTCGTTTGTATGTGGGAATGAGTGCATGTGTGTACCTCTTCTCTTTCGCACACGTAGTCCGTGTGTGTGAGAGATACTAAGATATGGCGAGGGAATACATTTCAATGCCATTTGTGTGAAGGAGAGGCATATACACATAAATGTATGTGCACTACAAAAAAATACACTTCCGTGACGATACGTGTTTGTCAGAGTAGGTCACGTTTTCTATCATGCATGTACATCCATGAAAAATTTATGACATAATCAAGATAGTCATACTTGTGCTGTCGTAGAAGTGTTCCATGACATTACCAAAATTATCATCACGGAAGTGTCCACTTCCATGACGATAATTCGCGCGTCACAGAAGTGCTTTCTTCAAGGGTGACCGACACATGGCATCCACCTTAACGAAACGCCGTTAAGCTATTGGGTCCGGTTTTGGATCCGATAACCCGTTAACAGCCCCGACCAATGGGGATTTGCCATGTGTAAAATCATCATTGGCTGGAGGGAACACGTGTCGGCTCGCCGTTGGGACAGATGTCATCCACTCATTGGACCCAAAGCGCCTATCGTACGTCGACACGTGGCACGGCCCAACAGAGGCCCATTCATGTGAAAAGGCCAGCCCATTTGACTTGGCCAAAACGTGGCGGGCCGGCCCACGGCAAGCCAGTTAAAGGCATGTTCGCATATAGCCCATTCACAGCCCGCTAATCCAGGGCCCATTTACGGCTTATCCGAATTAGGCCTAGTAGCTTCATCTGGGTCGTCCAATATAATTCCAGCCCATTTTATCTTCCGGCCCATGACGTCTTTCGGCCCATATGAGGCCCTTAGTAACCCTCGGCCCATTAATGGTCCCTGGTAAAACTGGCCCGTAATGAACAATGCCGAACAGAGGCCCATTCCTGTGAAAAAGTCGGCATGTTTGACTTGGTCAAAAGGTGATGGGCGGCCCACGGCAAGCCTGTTAACGGCATGTTCGCATATAGCCCATTTACAACCCGCTAACCCAGGGCCCGTTTATGGTCTATCCGAATTAGGCCCAGTAGCGTCATCTGGGCCGTCCAATATAATTCCAGCCAGTTTTAACTTCCGGCCCAGGTATGGCCCATGACGTCTTTTGGCCCATATGAGGTCCTTAGTAACCCTCGGCCCATTAACGGCCCGTGGTAAAATTGGCCCGTAATGAACAGTGTTTCACTTTATACCCATTAACGGCCCATTATTCCATTGGGACGTTTCCATCCCATGTTATCTTTCGGCCTTCTCAGGGCCCATTCATTCTTGGGCTCATTTCCAGCATTCGTTTACTTTCGGCCCGTTACTGTCATTTTCTGCATGTGGGCCAAATTCAGCCCCTGGTTACAGTCGGCCCATTTGTGGCTCGTTAATACGTTGGGCCGTTTTCATAGCGTCACCAAATATGACCGATTAACGACGGCCCGTCATGGTCGGCCCATTATGGTCGGCCTATGAACGGACGACTTCAACTCTAGCCCATTTACGGCCATAATGTGGCCTGTTATTGGCCCATGTTCTGCCAACTGATCATACGGCCCGTAGAACGCCCATTGTGTCTATGGCCCGTATAAGGCCCATTATTTCTACGCCCCATAGAGGGCACATTGTTTCTACGGCCCTTAGAAGGCCCATTGTTTTTACGGTCCGTAAGAGGCCCATGTTAACCACAGTAAATATGTAGCCCATGGTTACGTAGCCTAGTTTTAAAAAATAGGCTATTGCGTCCACTAGCAAACCGTGGAAAAAGAACTGCACTGACTACAAGAAAACAAATAAACAAGACAATAAAAAAATAAATAGGCAAGCAACTTACGCTAGGCTATCACGACTATTACACATATTACATCCACTGGGCATCAAAGATCGCCACCAGTGCAAATATAGGGAACAAAGCAGCATATAAACGCCACAGCAAAACAAGTCCAGAACTGAAACCACTTCAGAAGAGCTCAAGAAACAATATCCTAGGTACCCATAATGCTAGCAAGATGCTTAGCAAGCTTATTAATTTTCTCTCGTTTGGCGCTTAAATCCTCCAGCACTTGTTGTTGCACCAGAAAGTATGCATTTGGATTCTGCAAGGACTTCCTCTGTCCTTCGGCTTCCTGTCGCATAACATCTGATCGATGTCTTTCAACTTGAAGTTGAGACTCAAGAAGCCAAACTAATTCAGGCAGCGAGTTCGAAGAGTTGGTGCCAACAATACTAGCCAGTAACTCGAACACTACATCAAGACAAGACTTTGCGGTTGTCTTAGTGTCTTCAATATAGTTTTTATCAGCTTTCTTGGAGACCAACAGGGATGTCTCACTATCTTGAACCTTATCTGCATTACTTCCTGTACCATTGCATAACGGGGTACTCTTCTCCAATATTTTATGCGCATTCTAAAAGAGAAACAAACAAACACATCACAAGTTTACAATGTAGTATATGAAACTCATTTTGGTAAACCAGTTCAGTAGTAAGGTGGACAGGATAACAGCATGAAACAAACATATATCTATGTAGTATGGTCACTATATGGTCTATATCATTCTAGTTTATGTTGCCAAATCAAGATAGATACAGTTTGAATCATATCTATTTAAGACAAAGCAGCTTAGATAGAATATAAGTGTGGGAAACGACAAAGCAATAACAACACTTGTAAGGTGCATGGAATGAGAATATATCTGTTTATTCAATTGAAACTGAAATCAACATAGAGGAAGTTACAACATCTAACATGTTAAAGAAACAGGTTTAAAACATACCTGTTGCGCCATTGGAGTTTCAATTGTATCCTTCAAATTTGAAATTAGTTGGTATGAGTAAATACAGTGATGCAAGAGCAAAGTAGTATGAACCATAGCTATGGAACCTGACATGAGAACAATGCTTCTTCTGCTTTAAGCGTTGACTTGGTGTTCGGAGTGGTGGTCCTCGTGCTTTGAGCACTGCAGTTGCCTTACTAACTGCTCGTGTTTGGGTGCTCTGTGGTGGAGACGGTGCTGTGTCAACGGGAACTGAGTTACTATCTGCTGGGGTTGGGGTTAGAAGGGGTGTAGCTGGTTCTCTGTCCAACTGGGTAGGGGTACAATCTGCGTGAGTCTGGGTTATGTGTGGTGGGGTTGGTTCTTGGGCAAGTACAACCGTAGTTCTATCTCCATTGACAGGTAGCATGATCTTTTCTGAGGACCATGTTTTTACTCCCAAAGATACTGCCATCACCCCCTCCAATTGAAATGGCTGATAAACAAGAAAAGTAATTGAATGTACAGACATTGTAAGATAGACAGGTGCAATGGATAGTAGGGAAGAAAACAGGGCATGAAATAATTCACATTTATGTTGTCTAACCAAACAGAATAGAGGACATAGTTTCACATATATGATGGCTAATTAAACATGATAGCATGACACAATTTCACATGTATGATGGCTAACTAAACATGATAGAATGACATACTTCAAAATATGATGACTATGTAAACATGATGACATGATATAACTATACGATGTATCTATTAAAGTGGTTGGCATGCCATAAATCACAAACATGCCGTCGATGAAAACATGATGGCATGATATAATTCACGGATAGAATGACATAAATCAAAATATGATGACTATGTGAACAGGATGAGATGATATAACTATATTATGTCTTTAGAAAATGGGTTGGTACGCCATAATTCAGATACATGATGTCTATGTAAACATCATGGCATGATATAATTCACATATATGATGTACATACTAAGGAAGTGAGCAGAGGGCAATCGCATATATGATGTGTCAACTAAGGAGATGGCATTCAATATCATGCATATGATGTAAAAACTAAGCATTGCAATCCAACATATGAATGATATGAGTAATATAACCCTACAAAGTTTGAGCATACACCTTAGGGGGATAATAGGACTGGTCATCTGCCTCTGAATCCTCCTCTGAAGAGCTATCTGTAACCAGCAAGAAATCTGCTTCACCAGGTAGCAGTGTCTGCTCTGAAGACCTTGTTTTCACTCCAGATTTCCCCATCACCAATTCAAATGGCTGATGCACGGAAAGAGCAGTTGAATATACAAACATTGTCGACAAAAGCAATGAGAAATACAAAAAAGGACAACATGATATAATTCACATATATGACGCTTGGCTAAACAGCATGGCGTTGCATAATTCACATATATAATGCCTTGCAACAAGATAGCATTGCATAATTCACATATATAATGTCTTGCAAAAAGAAGGCATTGCATAATTCACATATATGGTAATTAGACACTAAACAGGTGGCATGCACACAAATCATGTCTAAACTAAGCAAATGACATAGCAATGCAAGATACCATACGCACGATATGAGCAACATAACCCTGCCAAGTTAGAGCATGCACCTCGGGGGGGGGGGGGGGG
>LR738711.1:572463282-572505513 GCA_902687465.1 Secale cereale | reverse complement strand
GTGGCAAGCTTTTTCTCCGGCGATCCCCATGCCACCGCCTCACCACCGCCAGCGACCACCGCTCCCACCCTGAACCCTAAGATAGATAGTGGGGTACCTCTCTGGCGAGCCCCCCTTCCTGCTGCGACTGGTTCTTCCTTAACTCCGGCGAGCCCCTCACCCCCTGAAAATCGACTGACCCAAAAGTCGATTCATTCAACTTAAGTGTAGCTAAATCAGAGCGGCATCACAAGCAAGAGCAAGAGCAAGAGCCGTAGCGCGAGCAAGAGAAAGAGCAAGAGCAGACTAGGCAGGGGATCGAGAGCAAGAGCAGAGCAGCAGCGCGAGCGAGAGCTAAAGCAGCAGCAACTCCTACTGATGTGGACGTCGCCGCAGAGGGAGTGACGCCGTGGAGGAAGTGGCCGGCGACTCCGCCGTGGATGCAGCCGCGCCGTGTCGGCTCGGGACCGAGCACCGGCAGCACCGTGAGATCGAATCAAGAAGAAAATGCGGCGATTTATGTACAACCTCTTTGGTGGCGCCGATTAGGACACAGCTTCATCCGAGCAAACAGTGATGATGATGCTCTTCCGGTGGTGTAGGTGAAGACGGCGGTGTGGGAATGGAGGTGGCACGAAAGACGAGGGGGACGTCGGAGCAACTCCTTGGAGGTGGAGGACGGGGTGGCTGAACCGGCAGGACGACCAGATCAACGACGGATCCTCATCTGGTATGGTGGATGAGGGACGTCGAGGTGTTGCTGTGGACGACATTGTCGGGGAAGAGGCTCCGGCTGGGTGGCGGACGGAGGAGGGTGTGGGGCTCCACTGTTTTTGCCGGCCTCGGTGTACGAATGGGTGGCCGGATGGGATGGGAGTGGGGACGCACTTGTCCGAAATGTGGGGTAAGTTATGAAAGTAGCCCCATCGATTTGAGGCGGTTCTTTTGGTTCAGGGGTATCATGGGCACTTCGCGTGTAGGGATTTCACAGGAGGTGGGAGTATTCGCGTGCGTTGAAATTTTGGAATAGCAAGGCGCGGGTTGAGATGGAGGGAGTTGTCGGAGCACAACGAGACAAAGATATATCTTAAATATATCGGGCTAACAAGGCGTGGGTTAAAATTTCTGGACAAGCCTAACATGTACTGTAGCAAATCAATTCGCACTACAAATGTCATTCAAAAATTTCAATTCATGTTATGTTCAATTAAAACAATTCGCTACGTGTATAATGCATGCAACCTAGTACTCAAACGAACGTTTTAGTGCATTCCAAACGTATATACTACCGCTTCAATATGAACTAAATTTGAATTCGTTTCTCTATTTGAATAAGATCTACAATAATGATTGTTGTGAAGTCAAAGCATTTGAATTCATTTCTCTGTATTAATAAGATCTACAGTCATCATTATTGTCAAGTTAAACCATCGTTTGTGTATTATCTTCACAACACACCACATGATTAGTCTCGAGTTACATATGAACTATGTGTACTAAATGAACTCGAACTCGATTTGTTGAATCCACTTTATGTTGATTTCAAATCATAGTAAATTTCAAGCTCTAGCAAGATCTTCACAAACTAAACCATGTCTCATATGTATAATGTGTTTATCACATTATGTATGGTGCCCCGCCCCCTACGCCTACAAGTATTTAGATGTGAGTTGCAAACACCACACATTACCACAAATTCAAATGAAATGTGAGAATGTTCGATATATAATATTGTTTAGATTGTTCAATATTTAGTTGTAAGCTGCAAACGCCACACATTATCACAAATTCAAATAAAATGTGAGATTGTTCGATGTATACTATGGTTTAGATTGTTCGACATTTAGCTGTTAGTTGCAAACGCCATGCATTGTCACATTATGGTATAACATGTGCAAAACCACAACACGCGTATCACCGCTATATTCATGCATGCATATGTTTAAAACACTATGATCTCCTATTCAAATATATGAATCCACTTTCATATCAAATTATGATCTTTGTTAGTCTCTTACACCCACACAATCCTCCCTTTGTAGCTACCACTAACTTTCTCTTGTGCATGCACACGCCCTCCTCACCCTCCCCCTCCCTCAGCATTCTATCCGTAGCGCACATTCATTTTGTTTTCTTTAGGTCATTCTCCCACAGTCTCCACAACTCCTTTCCGAAACAGACAGATCGATAAACCTCTCCAACGATGTCTGCCTACAACATATACACACACCTTCAATCTCCTCATTTATGTGTCCTTGCCTCGTGTCTCTCATATGGTCCCACACACGTGTAAACTCTCGCCCCTCTTTTCATCGATCTCACAACCGCACACTCGTCCCCCTATCTAGCTAGTAGCTGGGCCTCTCGCACCACTTCCTAGCTCCATTCTCTCTGTCTATCCGTCTTGCCGGGCCTTATTTGCCTCTAAAAAATGGACGTACACCGACCGATCTCCCGCTATACATATACCTAGCTAGGTCCTTATAACTCTTTTTTTGACGCGTCGATTGATCTACCTCATTAGTTATGTCTCTCCCTTCCTCCGACAAACAACAATTGATCTACCGATCTAGTAAGGTTTGCTTACCAAACACATGGTTCCCCTTCATCATCCATGGATGTGTCCCGACAGATCTATCACGCACAGGCACACACAGAAACACATCCCCACTCTTATTGATAATATTGCAGTTCCACACTTAGTTTGTCTATTAGGCCTCTCCCACCATCTTCGAGAAGCAAGTCCATCACCCATCCAGCACTCTTCCCCTCTCCCTCCCTCTCTCTCTCCTCTCTCTCTCTCTCTCTCTCTCTCTCTCTCTCTCTCTCTCTCTCTATCCCATCCAATTTCCCGTCCTTCAGTTATGTATGGATGTCGACCGATCTCCCTCAAGACATAGCTGGGTCACTCCTTCTCAACACGTATACGATTCGTTCTACCTCTATAGCTAGGCCTCTGCCTACCCCTCCCTAAACCCCCCCTCACACACACACACACACCGATCCATCGAGCGCTCTAGTCATGTCTCCCTGCCACACACAAACTTGACTTGTAAATTTTGACATTCCGGTAGCTAGGTCAGTCGCCCTATATCTTTGACTTGCACACACACACAATTTCGATGGCTCTCTTCATTGATCTCGCACCCACCCACTTGATCCTCTCTTTGACTCTATCAATATCAATGACCCCTCCCTCTCTTCTCGTGGATCACCCGACCCTCTCTATATGATATGGATAGGCCTCCATTTCACACACATTGCATGCAAAATTTTGTTTGAGATGTCATCGACACATATCCCACAAATACATTCACGAAATCAACCTCACCCCCCAAAACAAAAAACACTCACGAACGCACACAAGCCATTTGTTTAGGTTTGTATCTCTCACACACACCCATGTAGGTGGGGGACGTGCACAAAAAGAAGAGGTGCACGCACGGCACACGTACTCCCGTCTCTTTCCCAACCACACTCGCGCGGGTACACGGTGGAGCTCATTTTTGCACGAAAAGGAAGCCCACATGGTAACTTGACACTTGTACTGGTTGTCCACTAGATGGAGGGAGAATCGTCTACCACGGGTGAACAAACAAAGTGCGACTTACGCGTTATGTTAAAAAAGAGGCAAGCCATGTGGGGCCTACCTTAGAGGCAAGGCTCTATACACTGTAGTACTTTTGATGTGTCCCGTCAACTCGTAGAACGAGGAGAAGCTTGCTTTGTACGCCGTCTCCCCCGCCCACGGGCACGGTGGCTCGCAGGATGAGGTGAAGCTTGCTTACTATGCCTTACGCCCGCTCCCTCGCCCACGCGCGCGGTGGCTCGCAGGATGAGGAGAAAATTTTACTACTCCCTTCGTTTACTCCTCATCCCTACTACCTTGGTTAGAGAGATTATCATATTGTTTGGAATATATATGTCCTTTAGTAGATTTCAATATGAACTACTAGTACATACTCCAAACACTGATGTATATAGACTTATTTTAGAGTGTAGATTCAATCATTTTGCTCCGTATGTAGCATAAAGTTGAGACACTTATTTTGGAATGGAGGGAGTACATATTTGCTATGATCTGTCAATCATTGAGATGCAATAGCATGCATGTTAGTCTCCTTTGCATTTGATGAATGTTGCAACGGGCAATGTTGGACGTAAGATACATGTAACAGAAGCTGGAAGCTTCATAGCATTGTACTATCTCGCTGATAAATTACAGTACGTACTATACAAGTAGTTCCTCCGTTCCTAAATATAAGTCTTTGTAGGGATTTCACCATGAACCACATACGTATGTATATAGATGCATTTTAAGTGTAGATTCATTCATTTTGTTCTGTATGTAGTCCACCTAGTGGAATCTCTACAAAGACTTATATTTAGGAACAGAGGGAGTACAATGTAAAGAGTTAGGTATCGCACTATGTCCAGAAAATATGGTGATAGTGTGAGGTGGGCCATGTAATCACTGATCCTGCGTGTATTCACTGCTATTGGTCTCCTCCGCCATAAGAATGGAGAAAATTGTAATCTATTAGTACCTCCTTTCGCCGAAAGCGTGGGACATCCGGCACTCCTACCACCTCAGTAATAATCACCAATGAGCCGTCAAATCACATAGACCCAGCAGTAAGTTGGATTGACGAAGCAACCATCACTCTTGAATCCGCTTCTCCCTTTAACGCAGGCGCCTGTGAGAGGTTGCGTCCGCTCTGCCCGGGCATGAATGCGACACTGATTCTTTGGAGCGGCGTTGACTGTTTCAGGCAGGAAGCGTGAGCGGGCGATGGAGGGGCTATGGGTGGGCCAGGCTGGTCAGGAGCGGGCATGGCAGCTGTCCGCCTGTCCCTACCGGACGCCCGAAAACGAGAGGATGCATCGAATCTCACGGCTAAAATCGTACACTACACACCATTTCTCTGTAGGAGTAGGTCGATCTGTCGCTCTCTCTAACACACACATGCTGTTAAACACACGCACGCACATGCACACGCACACACAGGTTCATAGAATAGGAAAATTGTGCGAGTGTCAAGCCACAGGAAGTGAGATACAAATGGAGTACGTACAAACTATGACCAGACTAAGAAATGTAACCAAACGCTCCTTACTCTGCCTTGTTATCTCCCCCGGAATCCCACTGCATGGGGCGCAACTACGCGTTGATCAGTCAAGAAATCAAAGTCGGCTTGCATGCGAGTTAATACGTGGCCCTGCATGGTAGCTAAAACGGCATCTCTAAGGGCTTCTTTGATTCCAAGTATTCTCAAAGGAATTTTGAAGGATTCAATTTCTTAGGATTTTTTCTTATGTGGGTTGTTTGATGCATAGGATTCTAAACCATAGGATCTTTTCCATAGGATTCATTTGCACTAGATTTCATAGGAAATTTTCAATCCACACTAACCTTTGTGAAAGAATCCTACGTCTTTTCTGTGCACGATCAAACACTCATAGAATCATGTAGAATTCAAGATGACATGCCACCCCAATCCCACATTTTTCCTATTCCTACGTTTTGGAAATCCTACGAATCAAAGAGGCCCTTAGTTGTTTGGATCAATTGTTGCGTTTAGAAACAGAAATCAGGGCTTTGATTGGAGGAATGATCGGTCAAGTTTCTCCTTCTCCTCCAATCTGCTTGCACCTTGGTCCCGCTGCACCTTCTAACGTGACTTATTACACCTAGACGCAGGGAGTCGTACGAGATATGGTGGCACACTGACTTAGGTCGAATACAAGTGCCCAAAATTGTGTGCATGTTATAATAATGATTCACTTAAAATAGTACGTGAGCGAACAGAGGGATCAATTGGACAGTGTTCCCGAGCAGTAGCGAGATGTGTGAGGTAAGATACACCACTCACGCTTTCAATTTTTCTTATTAAGTTGTTTGTTTCACCCTCTGACTGGTGGGACCCAACGTACTACATGGAGAGAGGTAAGGTGACTAAGGCTGCATTATTTTTGCACCACTGTGGATAGTCTTACCACCAAAGAAACATGACACGATTATGATTTAAATCCCAATGACTCCCACACACAAAAAAAATATGGCATGCTTGTCACACGAATGTAGGATTGTATAAAAGGTTATTTTCTTCTCGTTGAACATAACGGGAGGGTTGTGTAGCTGGTTCGCCTGTTCGCTCATCAAACTTGAGGTCTCAGGTTCGATAACAACACTTGAGCATAATTCGTGCCAGGAGGATTCTTTTACTGGTCAAAATGGATGGATACGGAGCTATACGATCTCGTAGTAACCATATAACCACCTCATCACTTATAAGCTGCAGCCTCGGCGCTTGTTTTCTAGGGTTTGCACTCTTCACACTCTCTCCAGTATATATATACACGTTGGAGTATTAGCGCTTGTAATTGTTCTCTTCACACTCTCTCACCCTCTCCAGATCTAAACAAGACTTCGTTGGCCTCTCTCTCTCCCCTCACTATTGATCTGCTTGTAGTTGCTCTCTTCACACTCCCTCACCCTTGCCAGATCTAAACAAGACTTCATTGGCCTCTCTCTCTCTCCTCACTGCTGGTCAAAGAGCCGGCAGGATCCGTCCGCCGGGAAGGGAAGGAGGTTTAGTGTTGTGGCTGTCGGCAAGGGAGGGAATCCACTACCAGCACAGCTGTTCACTTTCACCCAGCGACGGCGCGGGAGGGCCTCCGACCCCTTCTTCTTCGCCGTCGTACATAGTGTGGGTCGAACGGCCACCAGCCGCCCACCGAACCACACCCCAAGAACCTTAAGGTATAATTTACTTATTCCACATGCATTGCTCTAGCTGGATGTGGGCTTTTTCTGCTTCTGCACTCGAATCTAGGTGTCGGATCAAACAGGAAAGTAGTGGGGAAAGTTCTATACGATGAATCTAGGACGTGGTTCAAACAGGAAAGGAATGGGGGAAAGTAGTGGGAAAAGTTGTATAGCATGAATCTAGGACGTGGTTCAAAAGAAAAGGAAGGGGGAAAGTTGTATCGCATGAATCTAAGACGTGGTTCAAAGAGGACAGGAATGGGGGAAAGTAGTGGGGAAAGTTTTATAGCATAAATCTAAGGTGTGGTTCATAGAGGAAAGGAAGTGGGGAAAGTACTAGTACAGACTGGCTATCCAACTCCTACGTTGGTCGAAAAGGGAAATCTAGGACGTGGTTCAGAGAGGAAAGGAAGTGGGGAAAGCACTAGTACAGACTGGCTATCCAACACCTACGTTATTCGAAAAGGGAAAACAATGACAAACGTCGTACGCACATCTATAACGAACCAATCTATTGTTTTGGGGGATAAGGTTGTAGAGTTTGAGCAGGACTAGATTTTTTGCGCTCACATAGGGAAAGGTGTCTAAAGATAAAAAAAACTGGGACCAACACAAATATGCTCCTTGGTTGTTTGTTCTTTGTTGCAACAGACTGTGCATCACCCCAGTACATCGGTAGATGCACATGGTGCTGGTGCGTCCACTGTCCCGTGCAACTCTTTAGCTGTTGTTAATCTAAGCCCCTGTTTGGTTCAAAACTCCCTAGTCCCTACTTGCTTGGTTCCAGGGACTAAACATGGACTATAGGTTATTAAATTACATGCTAAATGGCCATGTTACCTCTAGTAATGAACTAATAGAGACAAGGTGCCATGCGTGGCAGGGGCAACTGTTGGAGAAAGTCCAAAAAAGAATGTCCCTCGGGGTCTTCTTTCTTTAGTCCCATGCCCACTTTTAGTCCCTAAAAGTCCATCTTGTTTGGTTTAGATAGGACTAACACGGAGTTTTTTTAGTACCTCCACCAAAATGTCCCTGTAAACAAGCACCCTCTAATAATGCCGCTGGAAAATTGATGCAATGCCACAGTTAAAAGCAAATTACATGTTTCACAAATTTTATTGTTAATATAATCTCTTTATTAATATTAATCAATGCCACCGTTTGCGAAATGCTACTGTCTTGCTTTCTTTCCCATTTAGATAAGGTAGATGCTTCTTTTTGTTGGCTTATGTGTCATCCACTGTTATTGACCACTAGTTGTGTAATGCTCAGGATGGAGTTATACCTCCTACGTGTCGAGGCACGACTTAAAGTCATAAGTCCATCCTAGAATGATCTCAAGTTTGGTAATCTTTGCACATCTCATGTAAAAGAGGGGATTGTAAACATAAACTGTTGGCTTACACTCGCCACGTCACACAAATACAATACATGTCTCAATCTTCATACATTAAGAAATATCACAACCCTCTAAGGGCAAAACCAAATGTCAAGATACCAAACTTAGATAAATAAACCACAGGCGGATCGAATCCTAGTAGAAGTCTCCACTACTGATCTTCCAGATAACGAACATAGTACCGACTACGCTCCTCGTCGTACTCCCAATCCAGCTCGGTGCCATCACCTGGATAGCTCACAGCTGGACCTGCATCTGGTGTGGTGAAGCAACTGTGAGCCACAGAGGACTCAGCAATCCCGTTCCCGGGTAACAAGACTATTTAAGCCTTGGGAGAGGGTAAGGCTGAAGAAAAGAATACGTGTCTGCAGCAGCAACTAGCAACTAGCTTACGTGAGAGAGAGCGGGAAGAGAAAGCCTCGAACGAGAAGTGATCACGAAGTGATCCTAGCTACAAGCTCAACAAACATAACACCTCCGTGTTCAACTCCCGAATCCCTATTCGGAAATTGACGGTCACGGAACACACGCTGGTAGTGTATTAGAAACGTTGTGACAAGTTATCTACAACCGGATATTAACAAGCTCCCATCTGCCACATAACCGCGGGCACGGCTTTCGAAAGTTCATAACCCTGCAGGGGTGTTCCAACTTGACCCATTACAAGCCCACGATCCGCGGAGTCGCAAATCCAAAGTGGGAAGACCCGAGTATTCTCGGAATCCGGGCTCAAGATATACCAAACTAAGGTAAGGCTAATCCAGCAAATCCTCCCGGCGTGCCGACACCCTGATAGTAGCCGCACGTATCTCGTCTCAGGCCACGACCGGATGGGTGATTCCACTGGATTTTACCAGACCTTGAGTTCCCTCGAGGTGACCCCGCGTAACCCCCAGTTTGGACCAACACTCACGTGGAGCACTGGCCCGGATTGTTGAATTAAGGAAAAGGGTTTATAACTCCCTATGCAAGTTTAATTTGTTATTAGGCAAAAAGTACCAATGTTGGGACTTGCTGGAAAAGACTTAGCACTTAGCGGTTTATCGAGGGGGTCCCATACACCCCAACCGTGTTAGGAATGCATAATCAAGGAACATGACACCGGTTTATACGGTTCCTAACGGCATGAGTGGAACAAATCACCAAGCAAAAGGCTTAGCCTTCCACCCTTGCCAATATATAGATGATTTCATTTTAAGCATTTATATAGTGTGATATAACCCAACTAAACTTCAACATGAAGCAAGCATCTTCGATCTTCACCTGCAACTAGCAATGCTATAAGAAGGGCTGAGCGAAGCGTACTTAGCCAAGCAACGATTTGCATAGGTAGGGTGGTTAAACATGGTGATGGTTACAAGTAGGAGGTTGACAGGAAGAACATGGGCATCGAGGCAAAAGTATAGAGCGGAACTACTAGCAATAGGCAAAGATAGTAATGTTATCGGGGTTCGGTCATCTTGCCTGAAGTGAAGTCGTTCGGATCGTAAGAAGGGTCCTCGTGCTCAACCTCGTTGGTAACCTCGTGCTCGTACTCGTACTCGGTCTCAGCTTCCGGCTCTAAACAATACAATCACACCAAGCACAAATCAACAAGATGCAATGCGCACTCGAAAAATGATGGATGCATGAAGGATGCACTAAGGATGCACACGGAGCACGGAAAATAGCACCCAAGAAAAAGACCTCAAAACATGATAACAATAAGATATTATGAATCTACACAGAAAATCAATCAAGTTTCAAATAAGACTCGCTGAAATCGGAGTTACGGGCTAAAAGTTATGCCCGAAACAAGAAATGAGCGAAAGCTGAAAATTACAGCAACATAGCAACTTCCGAGCACAAAATAATTGAGCTACAGCACTCAAACATCATGGCAAAGGACATGAACATAAACTAGACATATACTACAACAAATAAGTCCAAAGGTGCACCCCCAAAGGAGTCACAGATCAATAGCAATAAGCTTGGACATATTGAACTTGACAATAAAATTCTGGCAGCAGAATTTTATTGAAACTTTGGAGCAAAAGATAAACATGATACAGCCACTTGATTAAGCATGTGAGAACATGAATGGAAAGCCAACAATATATACTACAAGGAACAATCAAGATCCACTCCAAAACTATCATGCTTTGTCCTAGAACATCACACGAACATGGCATCGGAACATTACAGATTTCAGACTTAGTGAAAATCCACTAAGTCCTAAAACAACTGTTTCAACATGGCATCTAAAAGAGCAAGTTTAAGTCACCTCGAAACTAAACATGGCAAGAGGTAAGCACCTCATCAAAGTACACATGATGGTGATTCCGAAACACACAAGCATGCTTCATGGAGATAAACACAACGATAGCAACGAGCTCAACAAGATGGCATTTCATAACAAGTGAAACAACATCACAGCCACATGGCACTTTGCAACGATGATAAACATGGCAAGAATAAATCTATCATGCAACCTATCACCAACAACATGTAGAGCATGGCAAGACGAACACGTGGACATGTCATTTGCATCATTCGGACAAACGAGCTAAAAGATATCACATGGCAAAGATGACATAAAAACATCACATAGCAGCAGTTTTATCACGATGCACTCTTGCAACAGAAAATTAAGCACCTAGATGATCTCTAACATGCATGACACCAAAAGATAAAACGTAGTGCACGATCCCAAGAACGTCTGGACATGCTATTTGCGCGAATCGGACAAACACACACAAAGTTATCCTCAGTTGAAAAATGCATCAGACAACAATTAAAACTGGGACTTAGGATATTTTGGGGCAACCTCAGATCTGGGCTCGGGCTGGATGGAGAGGCGAAGGAGGAGCGGGCCTGGAGAGATCCCGCGGCCTGCTGGCGAAGAGGGGGACGGCTGGGCCGGCCCGAGTGGCGGCGGCGCCCTGGCGATCGGCAATCGGCCCAGTCGGGGATCCCAGGCGGGCCGGCGGCTGTTGACCGCGGGAGGAGCCGGCCCATGCGGGAGCGGCCCAGGCGGGCGGAGGGAGGCGGCTGGCGCCCGGTGGCTCGGCGCTGGTGGCGGCCTGGGCTCGGCCCAACGGAGTCTGAGGCGGGGCGCCCAGGCGGGGAAGGCCTGGCGCGGCGGCGTACGGGCCTGGGGCACCAGATCAGGCGAGATGGTGGGATCGAGGGGAAAAGCCCAGGTCGGCGAAGTGGTCCCTGGCGAGGCGGGACGGGCCGGTGCGGAGGCGCCTGGGGCTCGAGTTCGAAGGGAGGGAGCGAAGTGGTCCAGTCGGCCGGTCAAGTGGCCGAAGCCTGGCGCGGTCGCTGGCCTGGAGCGGTCGAGCGGCGTTGACCAAGGCGATCGACCGAATCTGGTCGGCTGCTGGCCCTCGAAGGGAACGAAGGAACTGGCTGGATCGCTGGTTCCTGCGGGAGGAGCTGCCAAGTGGCTGAGGAAGAATGGGTGGATCTGAAATTGAGGGGGATAAGTGGAGAAGAAGCTAGGGAATGCCCAAAAATAGACTAGGGTCTATTATATAGCAGAATTTAGGGTTTGGCGATTTAGGGGTGTTAGGAGCCCTCCGATCGCGATCCGACGGATCCGATCGCGGGGGTAGTTTAGATGGGCCTAGGAGAGGGTAGTGGCTGCTGTAGGGGTGTTACTGGGACACAAAGTGAAGGCACTTTGGACCCACACGAATAACTGTTGGAATAGCAAACGGAGTCCAAACGCGACGAGATTTGAGAGGCGGGTTGCACACAACAAAACAACAACACACACAACAACCTCGCGGCACACCGGTAACGTTACACGCCCAAACACCAAAGTAGGCCTACGGGACATCACGGACACGTGAGGGAGCTCCGGAACGCGAAACGGACAACGGGAAGGAACGTGTGGAATCGGATGCAACCTACAACACAAATGCAATGCGATGCACATGTCTACATGATATGAATGAATGCCACACACGCACACAACAAAACGACGAAACCCGAAAGACAAAGAACCCGGAATGGAAATAGATGAAGCCGGAGATATATTATATACCCAAAAGGGAAAGTATTACATCCGGGGCATTACAAACTCTCCTCTACTACAAAAAGATCTCGTCCCGAGATCTAGGACTGGAAAAAGGAAGGGTACTCGGAACGAAGATGATCTTCTCGTTCCCAGGTAGCTTCTCGGTCGGTTTGATGTGACCACTTGACTTTCAAGAATTTGATGGATTTGTTGCGGGTCTTGCGTTTGGTTTCTTCGAGAATAGCAACTGGATGCTCTCGGTAGGACAGGTCTTGTTGAAGATCAATCTCCTCAAACGGAATCATGCGCTCAGGTGCCTTGAAGCATTTGCGGAGTTGAGACACATGGAACACATCATGAACATTGGCGAAGTTGGAAGGTAGCTCAAGTTGATAGGCTAGATCACCTCTTTTGCCAAGAATCTTGAAAGGCCCGACGTATCTAGGAGCAAGCTTTCCTTTGATACCGAATCTTTGGGTGCCTTTCATCGGGGAAACACGGAGATAAACATGCTCATCAATGTTGAGTGCCAAATCACGATGCTTGCCGTCATAGTAGCTCTTCTGACGCGACTGAGCGGCCTTGAGATTCTCACGAATGACTTTGCACATCTCTTTGGCTTCTGAGATCAAGTCATTGCCAAGAAGTTGACGTTCGCCTGTTTCAGACCAGTTGAGAGGGCTACGGCACTTTCTGCCATAGAGGATTTCAAACGGAGCTTTGTCGGCACTTGCTTGAAAGCTGTTGTTGTAAGAGAACTCGGCAAATGGAAGGCAATCTTCCCATTTCATGCCGAAAGATATGACACAGGCTCTGAGCATGTCTTCTAGAATCTGATTCACTCGCTCGACTTGACCACTAATCTGAGGGTGAAAAGCAGTGCTGAACCTGATCTTAGTGCCCATGGCGGACTGAAAGGAGTCCCAGAACCTTGATGTGAACAAGCTTCCACGGTCTGAGGATATAACTTGAGGAATTCCATGTAAGGACACAATTCTGGAAGTGTACAGCTCTGCCAATTGGGCTGCATTGATTGATTCTTTGACTGGCAGGAAGTGAGCGACTTTGGTAAGCTTCTCAATCACCACAAAGATAGCATCATTCCCTTTCTTGGATTTAGGAAAACCAGTGACGAAGTCCATTTCAATGTGGTCGAACTTCCACTCGGGGATAGGAAGAGGTTGGAGAAGACCGGCTGGACGTTGATGTTCTGCTTTCACTCTTCTGCAAACATCACATTCATTCACGAATTGGGCAATCTCCCTTTTCATGCGTGTCCACCAGTAAGACTGCTTGAGGTCTTGGTACATCTTGGAACTGCCAGGATGAATGGAAAGGAGAGAATCATGTGCTTCTTCCATTATGAGCTTCCTGAGATCACCTTTGGGAACAACTAGTCTGTCCTCGAAGAACAAGGTATCTCTCTCATTAACACGAAGGCAATTGTATTTTGGAATGCCCTTATCAATAGCATGTTTCACCTTCTTCACCATGGTATCGCTGAGTTGGTCCTCACGGACTTGATCTTCCAAGGTAGGAGCAATTTGCAGATTTGCAAGAAAACCCTGCGGAACAACTTGAAGGTTGAGCTTCCTGAAAGCTTCACAAAGCTCAGGCTGGCACGGCTTGATAAGAAGGCTGTTGCAATATGCCTTTCTGCTCAAAGCATCTGCAATCACATTCGCCTTGCCAGGAGTGTATTCAATGCTGGGATTATATTCTTGGATCATTTCAACCCAACGAGTCTGGCGGAGGTTCAGATGCGGCTGTGTGAAGATGTACTTCAAGCTCTTGTGATCGGTGAAGATGTCGACTTTTCTGCCCAACAACAGATGTCTCCACGTAATCAAAGCATGTACCACAGCTGCTAGCTCGAGATCATGTGTGGGATAGTTCTTCTCACTTGGCTTGAGCTGACGAGAAGTGTATGCCACAATTCTCTTATCTTGCATAAGCACACCACCAAGACCTTGAAGAGAAGCATCACAGAATACTTCATAGGGCTTGGACTCATCTGGAGGAGTCAGAACTGGAGCAGAGACAAGCTTTTCTTTGAGAGTTTTGAATGCCACGTCACACTCTAGAGACCAAAAGTATTTGACATTCTTCTGAAGCAAGTTGGAAAGAGGCTTGGCAATCTTGGAGAAGTTCTCGACGAACCTTCTGCAATAGCTGGCAAGACCCAGAAAACTGCGGAGCTGCTTGACGTTCTGAGGAGCTTCCCAGTTGACAATTGCTTCAACTTTCTCGGGATTAACCGCAATACCGTCAGCTGAGATGATGTGGCCCAGGTACAAAACCTTATCGAGCCAAAACTCGCACTTGGAAAACTTGGCATAGAACTTATGCTCTCGGAGTTGATCAAGAACCAGACGTAAGTGCTTTTCGTGATCTTCTTCATTCTTGGAAAACACCAGAATATCATCCACATACACAAGCACAAACTCGCCAGTATAGGGGTTGAAGATGTAATGCATCATCCTCGAAAAGGTAGGAGGAGCATTGGCGAGACCAAAAGACATGACGGTATACTCGTATGAACCGTAGCTCGTTCTGAAGGCCGTCTTGGGAATGTCTTCCTCGCGAATGCGAATTTGATGATAACCCATTCGGAGGTCAAGCTTGGAGAACACTTTAGCTCCTTTGAGCTGCTCGAAGAGTTCGTTGATGTTGGGGAGCGGATACTTGTTCTTTATTGTCTTCTTGTTTAATGGCCGGTAATCAACGCAGAGACGCTCCGTGCCATCTTTCTTCTTGACAAATAAGACACCACAGCCCCAAGGAGACGTACTAGGCCTGATGAGACCCATACTCTCCTGTTTATCAAGCTGCTTCTTCAATTCCTTCAATTCGTCCGGAAAGAGCTTGTACGGACGCCGGCATGCTGGCTCAGTACCCGGCTTGAGTTCAATGACAAATTCCACCTGACGGTGTGGAGGCATGCCTGGAAGTTCTTCAGGAAAGACGTCTTGATATTCGTTCACCACCGGAATTTGAGATATTGCATTAATTTCGCCCTTATCATTGAGAGAGAAAAGTCTGATAGTGTTATCCCTGGAGGCGAAGATAATCACATCTTCATCAGGATGAGTCATCTTGACTTCCTTTTGAGCACAATCAATGTGAGCGTCGTGCTGAGAAAGCCAATCCATCCCGAGGATGAGGTCGATGTCGGAATTACCAAGAACCACCGGAGAAGCCAAAAATCGATAATCACCCATGCGAATAGATACATCCGGAGCATATATACGAGAATGCATCAATCTACCCGGAGAAAAAACTGATAACTCCCTTGGCAAACTTTTGATGTCCACACTATACTTGGATGCAAATGGTTGAGACATGAAAGAGCATGAAGCACCCGAATCAAACAACACTTTAGCAGGGATGGAGTTAACTGGAAGGTTACCCAAAATGACATCAGAAGAATTCTCCGCTTGCGCTGCACTCATCAGATTGACCCTTGCAGACTTTGGATCATGCCTGACAATAGCTGAACTCACTGGTGGAGGAGGAGGAAGACGCTTCGGGTTCGGACATCTGTTGGCATAGTGACCTTTCTGAGTGCATTTGTTGCAAGTCACTTCTGAGAGAGGACGGAAAAGAGAACCACTTGACTTGGAGCCTTGAGACTGAAACTGCTTCTTCGACTGGTTGCTCGGGTTGGGTGGGTGGGAGAAACCACGTCCACTAGAGTTCTTTTTGTTGGAGTTGTTGGAGTTGTTGTATGGAGCTCGAATCACTTGAGGAGGAGGAAGCCAGAATTTCTGATGCTTCGAGACCATCTGAGACGATGAGGAAGAGTGAACGACATCTCGAATTCTCTTCTTAGAAGCCTCCATCTTAAGCTGAGCTGCTTCTTGTTTCAAAGCCATGTTATAGAACTTGTCGAATTCATGCGGCTCGAACAAAGTGAGAGCAAGCTGAAGTTCATCTTTGAGACCTCCACGGAACTGGTAGATTTTGCTCTTGGCATCAGGAATGTCTTGCTTAGCATAGCGGGCGAGGTTTTGGAACTTGACATTATACTGATAGACTGTCATGGAGCCCTGCTTCAGGTTGCGGAATTGCTCACGCATACCCTCGATGACACTTGTAGGAATGTGATGAGAGCGAAAATCCTTGCAGAAATTCTCCCAAGAGATCACTTGACCTGGCCTGGAGTCTTTGTACTGCTGCCACCAATCAGCTGCTTGATCTTTCAGTTGGAAGGCTGCAAACTTCACATAATCATCTTCCTTCACGTTACTGCACTCAAAATGCTTCTTGATATTGGTTAGCCAATCTTCAGCATCAAGAGGGTCGACACAGTAACTGAAAGCTTTAGGATTGTTGGCCAGGAATTGGTTGAGAGTAGCATGGTGCTGCTGGTTGAAGAAGTTGCCTTGATTCCCTGGAACACCCTGATTAGCTTGATTAGCTTGCATCTACTGCATCATCTGCATCAACATCTGGGTGTTCTGAGTTGTAGTCTACATAATCGCTCTCCAAGCCTCAGGCGGAGGAGGAGGGGAAGGAGGACGTTCTGGGACCTCTTCACCCTCTGGGTTAGCGTTGGGAACCCTTTTCGGAGCCATCCTGAAAGAGATGACCACGAATCAGCAATTGATTGACAGAAGGCATAAGCTGAATCAATGGAATGAATTGCAACAAGTCTTCACAATAATCATTCGAACAATATGAACGAATGAAATCATTTGAACAAGAGGAACGAATGAAATTCTCAGTTAAATGATAACATCAGTCTTCACGAGAAGCCACATAGGGGACAAAATGAAAATAAGAAAACAACAAGGTACGGATGGGAACAAACACAAGAGAGGAGTTTCGTTCTAACATCTTCGTGCTGTAAGAATATGAACGCGTTACGAAAAGGTTTTGCAATCCCCGGATCAGCATAGCCAAGGACCCTTTAAGATGCAACTCCTGATAGTAACATCGGTCATAAACCACTTCACTCAATGTAGAACCCCGAACTCACTAACCTGCATTCGTTGGAAGAATGCCTACGATCTACTGGATAAACCCACCTATAAATTTCCGAAAGATTCCAGTTATGCAATCAGGTGTTGGGGATACACGGGAAGCACCGCGCAATCAACTCTAAACCTACATCCAGGTGTATCCATCCTTCAACACATAACCAGTCTTTCTCGGAAACTGTGTACCTCGGACCTTCGAAAAGCATCCACTATAACAAGCTATGGCAATACTCCCGAACTACCTCCCCAGTACTGGGTGATGTCGGGGTTATCTTGCCACTGGCCGTATAGGAGAGATTTTCGATGTCGGCCGTCTTAAGTATTTAGTACTGCCGCGATATGCTTGTGACGACAATACCCCAAAGCTCAACTCCCCGGGACACTGCCACAACCCCTAATGCCAGGAGGCATCGAGAACAATATCCTCGTCACAAGAACATCGAAACAATCCCAGAATACTCGCGGGATTCCTAAAAAAAATTTGGTGCAATTTTCGAAGATAGGAGAGACAAGAGTAGTCGTCAGGAGTCCTCACCAGAGAGAAAGGGGATGAGAAGCAAAGAAATCCTACTCTCCGATATAATATATTGGACTCAAAATGTTTTCAGTGTGTGCCTAGACTCGACCGTCAACGATTCGATCAAACAGTGGGGGCTCCTAGGTCGGAGAAGGCTCTGATACCAACTTGTAATGCCCAGGATGGAGTTATACCTCCTACGTGTCGAGGCACGACTTAAAGGCATAAGTCCATCCTAGAATGATCTCAAGTTTGGTAATCTTTGCACATCTCATGTAAAAGAGGGGATTGTAAACATAAATAGTTGGCTTACACTCGCCACGTCACACAAATACAATACATGTCTCAATCATCATACATTAAGAAATATCACAACCCTCTAAGGGCAAGACCAAATATCAAGATACCAAACTTAGATTAATAAACCACAGGCGGATCGAATCCTAGTAGAAGTCTCCACTACTGATCTTCCGGATAACGAACATAGTACCGACTACGCTCCTCGTCGTACTCCCAATCCAGCTCGGTGCCATCACCTGGATAGCTCACAGCTGGACCTGCATCTGGTGTGGTGAAGTAACTGTGAGCCACAGAGGACTCACCAATCCCGTTCCCGGGTAACAAGACTATTTAAGCCTTGGGAGAGGGTAAGGCTGAAGAAAAGAATAAGTGTCTGCAGCAGCAACTAGCAACTAGCTTACGTGAGAGAGAGCGGGAAGAGAAAACCTCGGACGAGAAGTGATCACGAAGTGATCCTAGCTACAAGCTCAACAAACATAACCCCTCCGTGTTCAACTCCCGAATCCCTATTCGGAAATTGACGGTCACGGAACACACGCTGGTAGTGTATTAGAAACGTTGTGACAAGTTATCTACAACCGGATATTAACAAGCTCCCATCTGCCACATAACCGCGGGCACGGCTTTTGAAAGTTCATAACCCTGCAGGGGTGTACCAACTTGACCAATTACAAGCCCACGATCCGCGGAGTCGCAACTCCAAAGTGGGAAGACCCGAGTATTCTCGGAATCCCGTGCTCAAGATATACTGAACTAAGGTAAGTCTAATCCAGCAAATCCTCCCGGCGTGCCGACACCCTAATAGTAGCCGCGCGTATCTCGTCTCAGGCCACGACCGGATGGGTGATCCCACGGGTTTTTACCAGACCTTGAGTTCCCTCGAGGTGGCCCCGCGTAACCCCTAGTTTGGACCAACACTCATGTGGAGCACTGGCCCGGGTTGTTGAATTAAGGAAAAGGATTTATAACTCCCTATGCAAGTTTAATTTGTTATTAGGGAAAAAGTACCAATGTTGGGACTTGCTGGAAAAGACTTAGCACTTAGCGGTTTATCGAGGGGGTCCCATACACCCCAACCGTGTTAGGAATGCATAATCAAGGAACATAACAACGGTTTATACGGTTCCTAACGGCATGAGTGGAACAAATCACCAAGCAAAAGGCTTAGCCTTCCACCCTTGCCAATATATAGATGTTTTCATTTTAAGCATTTATATAGTGTGATATAACCCAACAAAACTTCAACATGAAGCAAGCATCTTCGATCTTCACCTGCAACTAGCAATGCTATAAGAAGGGCTGAGCGAAGCGTACTTAGCCAAGCAACGGTTTGCATAGGTAGGGTGGTTAAACATGGTGATGGTTACAAGTAGGAGGCTGACAGGAAGAACATGGGCATCGAGGCAAAATTATAGAGCGGAACTACTAGCAATAGGCAAAGATAGTAATGTTATCGGGGTTCGGTCATCTTGCCTGAAGTGAAGTCGTTCGGATCGTAAGAAGGGTCCTCGTGCTCAACCTCGTTGGTAACCTCGTGCTCGTACTTGTACTCGCTCTCAGCTTCCGGCTCTAAACAATACAATCACACCAAGCACAAATCAACAAGATGCAATGCGCACTCGAAAAATGATGGATGCATGAAGGATGCACTAAGGATGCACACGAAGCACGGAAAATAGCACTCAAGCAAAACACCTCAAAACTTGATAACAATAAGATATTATGAATCTACACAGAAAATCAATCAAGTTTCATATAAGACTCGCTGAAATCGGAGTTACGGGCTAAAAGTTATGCCCGAAACAAGAAATGAGCGAAAGCTGAAAATTACAGCAACATAACAACTTCGGAGCACAAAATAATTGAGCTACAGCACTCAAACATCATGGCAAAGGACATGAACATAAACTAGACATATACTACAGCAAATAAGTCCAAAGGTGCACCCCCAAAGGAGTCACAGATCAATAGAAATAAGCTTGGACATATTGAACTTGACAATAAAATTCTGGTAGCAGAATTTTTTTGAAACTTTGGAGCAAAAGATAAACATGCTACAGCCACTTGATTAAGCATGTGAGAACATGAATGGAAAGCCAACAATATATACTACAAGGAACAATCAAGATCCACTCCAAAACTATCATGCTTTGTCCTAGAACATCACACGAACATGGCATCGGAACATTACAGATTTCAGACTTAGTGAAAATCCACTAAGTCCTAAAACAGCTGTTTCAACATGGCATCTAAAAGAGCAAGTTTAAGTCACCTCGAAACTAAACATGGCAAGAGGTAAGCACCTCATCAAAGTACACATGATGGTGATTCCGAAACACACAAGCATGCTTCATGGAGATAAACACAACGATAGCAACGAGCTCAACAAGATGGCATTTCATAACAAGTGAAACAACATCACAGCCACATGGCACTTTGCAACGATGATAAACATGGCAAGAATAAATCTATCATGCAACCTATCACCAACAACATGTAGAGCATGGCAAGACGAACACGTGGACATGTCATTTGCATCATTCGGACAAACGAGCTAAAAGATATCACATGGCAAAGATGACATAAAAACATCACATAGCAGCAGTTTTATCACGATGCACTCTTGCAACAGAAAATTAAGCACCTAGATGATCTCTAACATGCATGACACCAAAAGATAAAACGTAGTGCACGATCCCACGAACGTCTCGACATGCTATTTGCGCGAATCGGACAAACACACACAATGTTATCCTCAGTTGAAAAATGCATCAGACAACAATTAAAACTGGGACTTAGGATATTTTGGGGCAACCTCAGATCTGGGCTCGGGCTGGATGGAGAGGCGAAGGAGGAGCGGGCCTGGAGAGATCCCGCGGCCTGCTGGCGAAGAGGCGGACGACTGGGCCGGCCAGAGTGGCGGCGGCGCCCTGGCGATCGGCAATCGGCCCAGTCGGGGATCCCAGGCGGGCCGGCGGCTGTTGACCGCGGGAGGAGCCGGCCCACGCGGGAGCGGCCCAGGCGAGCGGAGGGAGGCGGCTGGCGCCCGGTGGTTCGGCATAGGTGGCAGCCTGGGCTCGGCCCAGCGGAGTCTGAGGCGGGGCGCCCAGGCGGGGAAGGCCTGGCGCGGCGGCGTACGGGCCTGGGGCACCAGATCGGGCGAGATGGCAGGATCGAGGGGAAAAGCCCAGGTCGGCGAAGTGGTCCCTGGCGAGGCGGGACGGGCCGGTGCGGAGGCGCCTGGGGCTCGAGTCCGAAGGGAGGGAGCGAAGTGGTCCAGTCGGACGGTCGAGTGGCCGAAGCCTGGCGCGGTTTCTGGCCTGGAGCGGTCGAGTGGCGTTGACCCAGGCGATCGACCGAATCTGGTCGGCTGCTGGCACTCGAAGGGAACGAAGGAACTGGCTGGATCGCTGGTTCCTGCGGGAGGAGCTGCCAAGTGGCTGAGGAAGAATGGGTGGATCTGAAATTGAGGGGGAGAAGTGGAGAAGAAGTTAGGGAATGCCCAAAAATAGACTAGGGTCTATTATATAGCAGAATTTAGGGTTTGGGGATTTAGGGGTGTTAGGAGCCCTCCGATCGCGATCCGACGGATCCGATCGCGGGGGTAGTTTAGATGGGCCTAGGAGAGGGTAGTGGCTGCTGTAGGGGTGTTACTGGGACACAAAGTGAATGCACTTTGGACCCACACGAATAACTGTTGGAATAGCAAACGGAGTCCAAACGCGACGAGATTTGAGAGGCGGGTTGCACACAACAAAACAACAACACACACAACAACCTCGCGGCACACCGGTAACGTTACACGCCCAAACACCAAAGTAGGCCTATGGGACGTCACGGACACGTGAGGGAGCTCCGGAATGCGAAACGGACAACGAGAAGGAACGCGTGGAACCGGATGCAACCGATAACACAAATGCAATGCGATGCAAATGTCTACATGATATGAATGAATGCCACACACGCACACAACAAAACGACGAAACCCGAAAGACAAAGAACCCGGAATGGAAATAGATGAAGCCGGAGATATATTATATACCCAAAAGGAAAAGTATTACATCCTGGGCATTACAAGTTGTTTCATTTGCACCTCTGTATAAACAGGGTTATCTACTTCACCTCGTTGCCATTGTGACCTTTTGTTGCACTGCACAAAACACTTTTGTTTTAAGAGTGTTTTGTGCAGTTCAACCAAAATGTCACACCGACAATGTTGCTTGATTGCTTGATCTTACTGGAACTGCACAAGAGGAGATCTTACTTCATATCCGTGTTGGCAAATTTGGTTCAGATCTTCTTATTGTGAGTTGTTTGAATTCCGTGTCATGAGAGGTCAGTATTAGCCTTCTTTCACATTGAAGGCGAAGCTTGTCTGTTATTGAACCAAGTGATGAAGGGGAAGAACAAGCGGAAGAAAAAAAAATCAACTCCTAGTGCTGTAAAGAAGCACTGGTACTGTGATGACACACGTAATGATATAGTTTTGCATCTTAATTTATTTCTAGGGCTGGAACAAGCAATTGTTTTGCCACTGATTTAATGCCGCTCTTAATGTAATACGTAATTATCTCTACTTGTGCAAACAGGGATCTTCTTTGAAGATACCATATATTTTAGTGGAACTACACAAGAAGATGTTAGAAACATTAATCTAATCGAGGAGTATATAGTAAGCATGGCCACCACAGTAGATAGCAACAGATGGTTCCAGATAAGTGCTTCATCCGTATGCTCTACACAATAAGCCTCCTGACAAAGGTTGGTACTCGCCCACTGATTTCATCCATATGATTGAGCTTTGTCATCTCTATTGGTGTTGTGCTACTATTTAGATACTATCAACAAAAAGTGGTATTGTCCTTGAGAAGTCCTTCATCTGTGCTGTTTTAAGTATTTCCTTTCCTTTTTTAGCAAATAGCGATTCTAGCATTTAATTATCATCTTGTCTTTGCACAACAGGATCATCCTCCTCTAAAGAAGAATATGGAGTACGTGAAGTGACTAGTTCCGATTATGCCAGGATGAAGAAGCCCTGTCTATCTTCTCATCAGAAGGAGCAGTTGAAGGATTGTTACATTACCCCCCACAAGACCAAACTAACTTCAGCTCAGAAGGACTGAAAAATCTCCATTTTCTTGCTGTGATGCACGAGTACAATGTTGTTCTAGGATTCTTTCCGGTGAGTTCCATTTTTCTAAAAGTGTGCTCTACATGGACCATGTAGGTGCCAGTTCAAACTGTCAATTCATAGTATGGTTTGCTTTATACTAATCACTTTTTGTGTATTTGTGCAACCAGGGGTGCTCAGCTTGATTTCAATGGGAACTGCACAAAATGTTCATGAATACATCGAATCATTCATTTCCACCACAAGAAAGGAGGTGCCGATAAGTTCAAGGTGTTGCAACATGTAAGGGCGAAATCATCCAAGCTACGCGCGAATTTGGTTGATTTTGGTGGATCTGTACAAAAAGAACAGCTGGTTTATTTAGCACGAGGTGCCATGTCAATGTCCGAACTGATGCCAAACCCTGCCCATTCCACAATCGTAGGCATTTGATATTTTGGAATGGGAAAACCTTGTCAAACTTTGATCATTGATTTTAGCAAGAAGACATGCGTTTGATATTTTCGAATAGGACGCCCTTTGCTGTCAGCAGCGTCGATCCATTATTTCTTTGTTCTTTAGTTGTGAAGTAAATATTGGCTCTGACATGTGAATCACTGAGATGCATAATCATTGATTGTTTTGAATGTTCTCTATGGATTGCCAAGCCTGTGTGTTTGATTGCAATGTACAGGAATGCTAAAAAGCTGCTCAAGCTCTTTGTACTCTTTCTGTTCCTTTTTACTTCGCACATTGTGAAAGTGCATACTTTTTTCTGTAAGATTGGTCAAAGTAGAGATACTTTGACTGCAAACATAACTTGTATGCAGACTAGAAAGGACCGGAGGGAGTACATGAGAAACTGCTACAAACGAGGTGATCACCCTGGGAATAATGCTAGTACGTACTGTTTTGCATGTTCATCCAATCCCAGTGATACAAGAATTCGAACTAATCGAAATAAATTCATTCATACCCGGCCAGATTTCATATAAACATGCCGGATTTCATTACATTTCATACATTCTTCAACTAAAAAGGGGTGTGCTGGAGGTATAATTAATTAACCAAAGCTACCCACCTGTGTCCGGCTGAGCCGAACAGAAGCTTCAGTGACTTAATTACAGGTGCAGTTGCATAACTGACATGTGGCCTAGATGCTTGTTGGGCCCACGTGCCAGTCAGCCAACTGCACCAGCAGTTAAGTAGAAGCAACATCCTTCTCCAACATAGCTCTCCGACTCAACGTCGCTGCCAAGAAGCTAACCGGCTGGAGGGTAGCAGCGGTGGCCTTACTTGGACCCGAGCGGCGGCGGCCTACCGTGTTCTATTCTTCCTCGTTTTTTGTGTGGCGCGGCCTCGTTGGCAGCGGGGCGGGGCCTTGGTGAAGCCGGTGATGTCCTCTTTTTCGTTGTCGGCGGAGCGGGGGAAATCCTCCCCCTCGTTGCCGGCAGGGTGGGGCCTCGACGGAGCCGGCAGTGTCCTGTGCCTCGTTGTTGGCGCCGCAGGGCCTCGGCGGAGTAGGGCCTCATCGATGCCAGCGGAGCGAGGACTCGTCGGAGCCGGCATTGTCCTCTGCCTCGTACTCGGTCTCGCCAAACAATGCTTCGCCCGCTTCATCGCCCTCTTTGTAGGCGGCCGCACCCTCCGCCACCCGCATGTGGTACCGCCAGTGCTTGAGGCGGCCCACGCGGGTGGAGCGGTACGAGTCGAGCACCGCCTCCTGCTCCGCCCGCTACGCGACGATCTGCTCCTCCGCCTGCAGGTGCTCCTGGAGGAGATGGTGGTTGTAGGCGGCGTCAGCCTGCGCCTCCCGGAACTGCTCCTCACGCTTCTGCCTCATCGTGTCCATATATTGTGCATGGGCCTCGTCGATGGTCATGGTGCAATGCACCGGCAAGGATGGCGCGGAGGAGGGGGTTGGCGCCGGATCGTCGACTACCATGTTCTCCATTGGTACGTCGTCGTCCTCCGGCTGCCTACCGGCCAGCCAGTCGGTAGCAATGGCTGCCATCTCCTTGTGGTCCGTCGTCCGCCCATCCCAAAGGGTGCTGGAGCGCGAGGAACCCATGGTGGGCAGTAGTGGTGTGGACAGGAGAATAGGAACGGATGCGGATGACTACGGCTATGGCCGGCGCAACAGTTTATATAGCAATGTTGGGTGGCGGAGGGACGGACGTGTGGTGCCGGAGTAGCCGCCTTGGTAACCGCGTTTCATTAATGTGGGCGGCAGAAGGATGGACGGATGACACTTGTGTCATTTGAAGGGGGAGCAACCGCATGCACCGGGAAGTGGGGCGGGCAACGCTGACCGTTTCGGGCGGAAAGCGCGTGCGGGCGAGGGAGGCGGCCTGGGTGGGCCAGGGAAGTCAGACTCCTGCTTGGCAGAGGGTCGTTCTAGCAGCCGGACATGCTGGCTCGCCGGCTACCTCACCGAGCTGACCGAGGACAATCAGACAATGGACGTAGCTTTCGACCAGGAGCCGGCACCACTGTCCAAGCCGGTTCATGCCGTGTTCACCTTAGAGTAGGTGCGGCCGCACTTCGACGCCCTAATGATGGAAGAGCTACCAGCGCAGGAGGACCTATGCTGCAACCTTTGTCTCCTCAACGAGCACCGGTGAACAAGCGAACGACAATGCCGTCGCGGACATGTGGCCCTATGATCCTGGCTTCCGAATGAGCAGCGGGCGCTGTATTAGACCATCCGTAGGGCCTGCGAGGCCTTCTCCGTCGTCCTTCGAGTTGTTGCATGCCGTGGCGCCGCCGTCTCGCATTGTCAACATGGTCAATATAAACGATTCTACTTGACATGAGGATGAGGAGATGACTTTACTTGGAGAGGATGACAGTGGGGACCCACCAGGGCCATAGCCGCACGTACGCAAGTGCCTCCTTATTAGTATATAAAAGTATAATTTTTTTGCTTCCTCCTAGTTTCTGGACATCACGGTCCCACACCATTGTCAACCTATGTAGTCAATAAACGAGAGAATTGCACAAGAAGCGGCCGATAGCTGGGACCAAGCAGCTTGAGCGGTATTCGTGTTTTTGAAGTGTGAGCGCTTGATACGTCCAAAACGTATCTATAATTTCTGCTTGCTCCATGCCACTTTTGGGTGATATTGCTATGATATTCATACACTTCCATACACTTTTGATCATATTTGGACTAACTTACTAATCCAGTGCACCCCAGTGCCAGTTTCTGTTTTCGGCTGTTTTTGTATTTCAGGTTTTCACGTTTCGAGAACTGCCCAGAAAAATCCATAAAAAATATATAAAAAATCAGCGTTCCGAGAAGGACACTACTTCCGAAGGGGAGCCTGGGGGGCCACAGGGGGCCCAGGCGCCCTGTGGGCGCGCCCCCCCTGGGCCGCGACGGGGGGGCGCCTCGGCACCCCGACAGCCCCCCGATGCCCTACTTTGGCAGATATTTAAAGGGTCCCCCGTAACCCTTGAAACATAACTTCTTTTCGCGATCCCATCTCTGTTCCGCCGCCGCCGCCGCTTCCAAGATCGGGAGCACCTGGAGAACTCTTCCCGGCACCCTGCCGGAGGGGAGGATCACCACCGGGAGCTTCTCCACCACCATGGACGCCTCCCGGATGACTCGTGAGTAGTCTCCCTTGGACCATGAGTCCATGACCAGTAGCTATGTGATGTTCTCCTCCCGTTCTTGTGCTTCACTAATTAGTCCTCATGAGCTGCCCTACATGATCGAGGCACCTATGTAATCCTTGTGTTATTGCTATGTTGAGTTTGCTGGGATCCGATGGATTATGACATTATGTTCAGATTGATCTTGAGTAATATATTTGATTCACCTCTTTTGTATTTTAGTTCATTAGTAATTCTTGCATGTTCTCCGTTGTTATTTATTGCTTTGGCCAAGTAGTAGGTAGTGACTCCAAGAGGGAACGTTATGCTCGATTGTGGGTTCATGCCCCTCAATGACTAGCTTGAGTGACAGAAACATGAGTCTAGGGGATGTGCTGTTGCCACAAGGGGGAAAACAACGGTGCTTGTGCCCGCGGGTGCAAGGATTGTTTACTTTACGCAAAGTTCTTTTAATGCAGTTGTCTGTTGCATTGAGTTTACACTATGGGTGGGACTCGCAACTTAATACCAGCGAGATGTTCTGGATAGATATCTCAAGGTGGATGATTAGTAGTAGATATTGATGGATTTCGGTCTACTTACTTTGGCGTATCGCCCATGCTTTGAACCTCAACCTTTCTTGCAATGTAGTCAGCATTGGTTTGCGTTCGTGGTCCTGTCAATTGCCCAGCTGTAATTTGTTACCTCGCATTGCTATTTTATCGTCTTTTGGGAGAGAGACATCATTAGTGAACATCATGTGACTCCAGTCCATATTACTATCATTGATCACATACACTATTTTACTTTCCGCTATTTTATTTACTATTGCAAATTACTATCTATCACTACTATCATATTGCTTTTAACCCTTTGTGAACTACAAGGCCGGAGAGATTGACAACCTCTCTGTACTCGTTGGGAGCAAAGTTATTTGTATCTGTGTGCAGGTCGACGTTGATTGCTAATTGCGCCGTTAGCAGTTGACACCTACCTGTTGAACCTAGGAGTCTCTGGGGATTCGATCCTTGGCATCTTTGCTAAGGGAAAACACTTCTACTTACTGCATCTTACACCTTCCACTTGGGGTAATCCAACGAGGGGTTCGAGGCCCATCAAGGAGTATTTTCTGGCGCCGTTGCCGGGGACTCCACTCTTCAGGATAGGGGAGTTGCATGCTATCTTTTACCTTTGCTTATTAGTCTTGTTAGTTTACCTATCATATTTGCTTTAGTTCCTTTTTATCGAAAATCACAAAAATAGTTATCTTGCTTGCTTGCCACTATGAGCTCTACCAAAAACACTAAATGGGAGGGGTACACTCCTACTTCCATTGCCCCACTTATCTCTGACAGGGTTTATACAAAAGATAAACCTTGTGATTACACTAGTTATGATGGAGAGTTGTGCCCATGGCATGGCCTTCCAGGAAAAAAGTATGAGCCTCAGTTTAAAATTGCTCATACGCTTCCCGAAACTTGGGAAGATGTTCAAACTCTTATAATAGAGAGCGAACTAAACAAAGAGGATGACACTACAATTCTGCCCACTAATGATAAAATTGATTTTGATAATTGTAGTATTTCAGAAGTTATCACCTTCCTACAAGGAATGGCTAAGGATCCCAACACTAGCACGCTTAATCTTGCCTTCACAGAGCATATCACTAATGCTCTCATCAAAGCTAGGGAGGAGAAACTCAAAGTAGAAGCCTTCATACCTAGAAAGATAGGAGATGGTTGGGATTCTATAATTAAAATTAAGATAAATAACTTCTCATGCTTTGCTTTATGTGATATTGTAGCTTGTACTTCTATTATGCCCAAAAGACTATATGATATGCTTAAATTGAAATCTTTTGATTCTTGTTCTCTTGGTGATGCTCTCGTTGATTCTTCCATAAAGAAACCTTTGGGGAGGATCGACGATGTTCTTATTGTTGTCAATGATAACTATGTGCCCGTTGATTTCACTATTATGGATATTGAATGTGATCCTTCATGTCCAATTATTTTGGGACGTCCCTTTTTGCGCACCGTTGGTGCTGTCATTGACATGAAAGAGGGTAATATTAAATTTCAGTTTCCTCTCAAGAAAGGGATGGAACACTTCCCTCGTAAGAAGGTCAAGTTACCTTTTGAGTCCGTTGTGCGGGCTAGTTATTCTTTTACTCTTCATAAAACTTGATCTTTGCATTATGCCTAGCTTAAAGGCATAAAAGAAAGCGCTTTTGGGAGGCAGCCCACATGAATAATTTTTTTGCTTTAGTTGTGTCTTGATGTTGTTTACTGCTGTAGCATCATCATTGTATCTTTGCTTTTCATATTTGTGCCAAGTATAGCCTCTGATTGCTAGAAAGTTCAAAAGTTGTGAGGTGCTGTCCAGGAAACAGATTATGTCCTTGGATAGAAAAATTCGTATAAAATCACCAGGTCATCTTTTTGGGTTGAATTTTTTTGACAGAGTTCTCTAAATAATTGTCTTTCATGCGTCAGTTCTGAGTTTTTTGATTTGAGTTGCAGAAGTATCCCGAACAGGTCAATTACTGCCTGCTGTTCTGTTTTTCACAGATTCTGTCATGTTTTGCCTTACCTTCACTTTGCAAATTAAGAACTAGCTTTTTCTTTGCAAAAACCTTTTGGCAATCTTGAGAAACAGTAGAACTTCATGAATATCCTTATTTCCAGCAAGGTATAATTATTTTATTAAGGGTACTAACCTCGCTAATCAGATTATGAATGAGTTATGTATGAAGGGAGTTTTCAAGTGTGCGAGGGAAGATGATAAAAAGATTCAGGAGTGTCAAGCGCTCAAGCTTGGGGATGCCCCCGTGCACCCCCAAGAAATATTCAAGGAGACTCAAGCGTCTAAGCTTGGGGATGCCCCCCGTGCATCCCCTTCTCCATCAACATTATCAGTTCGTCTTTCGTTCCGCTATATTTTTATCACTTCATGTGTTATGTGCTATGCTTGGAGCGTCTTGCTTTTAGTTTTCTTTTTAGTTTTTCATAACGAGTCGGAACCTAGCATTCCTTTATGTGGGAGAGAAACACGCTCCACTTCTACCTAGAACATTACATAGAATTTTCATTGTCTATCTATGCTGTGTGTGTTCTTTGTCTTTTAAATAGCTACTATCGTGCTCTGCTCTTAGTATTCATGCTTATCTTTTCAAGAGCTTTTATTTAGTTGGTTGCTTGAAATCTTTTTAATTACCATGATCACCTTATTAAAAGAGTTTGCTTCCGTTGCATTGGTTAATGTGTCTATGATAAAGATGCTACTTTCATGATGGTGCTTAGTAGTTCAGGTTTTCTTTTGGTTAATCTCAGATAGCTGGGAGGTTCCCAATGTGTCATTGGAGTACCAACTTGGTTTGTTTGCCTATGATGTGGTATGGTTTAGTAATATCTTCCTTCGAGAATTTATTTTGATTGACTTGGCATATGCTCACGCATATTCAAGACTGTAAAGAAAGTCTGTCAAGCCTTGATGATCTTTTGTTTCTAAGTAGCGATATAACTACCATGCCTGATTCAATATTGTTTTGTCGCTCTGCATGATTATGACCGTCATTGCTCTCTTAGTTGGTTGCTCCCAGTCTTTTGCTAACCTCCACCTGCACTAAGCAAATTAACCATGCAATACATAGCTCATGGGAAAGTAGCCTAAAAACTATTGTGGTAAAGAATATGTTGCTTATGTATCTTATTTCATATGAGTTGCTTGCTGAGCGGTAACCATGTTTCTGGGGACGCCATCAACTGTCACACTTTTGTTGAATATCATGTGAGTTGCTATGCATGTTCGTCTTGTCTGAAGTAAGGGAGATTTACCGTGGGTTGAATTAATATGCATATTGTTAGAGAAGAACATTGGGCCGCCAACCAAAGCCATGCATCATGGTGGAAGTTTTAGCTTGGACCTTGTCCTCAATCTCTCATGAGAATATGCTTATGCATTTAAGAGAACTCCATCATCTATTTTCTATGTTGTCCCGGTATGGATGTCCTCAAGTTGAGATTTATCAAAAACGAGAAATCAAATGCGATCTATCTCCTTGGACCTTTGTACAGGTGGCATAGAGGTACCCCTTTGTGACACTTGGTAAAAACATATGCAATGCAATGATAACCCTTGGGGATCCGAGCTAATTAGGACAAGGAGCGAGCACTATTGGTATTCGATGCCTGAGGCTTGCAACTTATAAGATGTTTTATACATGACACATATGAAGTACTACTACCGTTGACACAATTGCTTCCATGTTCCATAATAAAAAGCTCTAGCACTTCAAGCACCTACTACTGAGAGCATGATTGTCATTCTGAGTGTAATGTGCATTGTCCCAAAGTAGCATTGTCTTTTGCAAGATTGTGATATCGTTTATTTTGAAATGATTGTATCTAGTCATCACTTAAACCTTGAAGGTGCCCCTGCACTTATGTTTTGCATCACTAAAGGGGGCAAGCTAGATATCACTTGATCATATTTGCACATCATGTTCATTGCAAATCTTTTTGATGTTTCAGTTTCATGTTGTAAAACTTTCAGTCATTTGTGATTTTCTCTTGAGACAACTTAGTTACTTTAGAATCATTGTCTCAGTAAGCATTTGTCATATGACTATGAGAAAGTCTTATATGGTTAATAGCATGTCACCACAGAAATTATTCTTGTTATCATTTACCTACTCGAGGACGAGCAGGAATTAAGCTTGGGGATGTCGATACGTCCAAAACGTATCTATAATTTCTGCTTGCTCCATGCCACTTTTGGGTGATATTGCTATGATATTCATACACTTCCATACACTTTTGATCATATTTGGACTAACTTACTAATCCAGTGCACCCCAGTGCCAGTTTCTATTTTCGGCTGTTTTTGTATTTCAGGTTTTCACGTTTCGAGAACTGCCCAGAAAAATCCATAAAAAATATATAAAAAATCAGCGTTCCGAGAAGGACACTACTTCCGAAGGGGAGCCTGGGGGGCCACAGGGGGCCCAGGCGCCCTGTGGGCGCCCCCCCCCCTGTGCCGCGCCGGGGGGGCGCCTCGGCACCCCGAGAGCCCCCTGATGCCCTACTTTGGCAAATATTTAAAGGGTCCCCCGTAACCCTTGAAACAGGACTTATTTTTGCGATCCCATCTCTGTTCCGCTGCCGCCGCCGCTTCCAAGATCGGGAGCACCTGGAGAACTCTTCCCGGCACCCTGCCGGAGGGGAGGATCACCACCGGGAGCTTCTCCACCACCATGGACGCCTCCCGGATGACTCGTGAGTAGTCTCCCTTGGACCATGAGTCCATGACCAGTAGCTATGTGATGTTCTCCTCCCGTTCTTGTGCTTCACTAATTAGTCCTCGTGAGCTGCCCTACATGATCGAGGCACCTATGTAATCCTTGTGTTGTTGCTATGTTGAGTTTGCTGGGATCCGATGGATTATGAGATTATGTTCAGATTGATCTTGAGTAATATATTTGATTCACCTCTTTTGTATTTTAGTTCATAAGTAATTCTTTCATGTTCTCCGTTGTTATTTATTGCTTTGGCCAAGTAGTAGGTAGTGACTCCAAGAGGGAACGTTATGCTCGATTGTGGGTTCATGCCCCTCGATGACTAGCTTGAGTGACAGAAACATGAGTCTAGGGGATGTGCTATTGCCACAAGGGGGAAAACAACGGTGCTTGTGCTCGCGGGTGCAAGGATTGTTTACTTTACGCAAAGTTCTTTTAATGCAGTTGTCTGTTGCATTGAGTTTACACTATGGGTGGGACTCGCAACTTAATACCAGCGAGATGTTCTGGATAGATATCTCAAGGTGGATGATTAGTAGTAGATATTGATGGATTTCGGTCTACTTACTTTGGCGTACCGCCCATGCTTTGAACCTCAACCTTTCTTGCAATGTAATCAGCATTGGTTTGCGTTCGTGGTCCTGTCAATTGCCCAGCTGTAATTTGTTACCTCGCATAGCTATTTTATCGTCTTTTGGGAGAGAGACATCACTAGTGAACATCATGTGACTCCGGTCCATATTACTATCATTGATCACATACACTATTTTACTTTCCGCTATTTTATTTACTATTGCAAATTACTATCTATCACTACTATCATATTGTTCTTAACCCTTTGTGAACTACAAGGCCGGAGAGATTGACAACCTCTCTGTACTCGTTGGGAGCAAAGTTATTTGTATCTGTGTGCAGGTCCACGTTGATTGCTAATTGCGCCGTTAGCAGTTGACACCTACCTGTTGAACCTAGGAGTCTCTGGGGATTCGATCCTTGGCATCTTTGCTAAGGGAAAATACTTCTACTTACTGCATCTTACACCTTCCACTTGGGGTAATCCAACGAGGGGTTCGAGCCCCATCAGCGCTGCAGAGTTTTTCTTGAGAGATGTTTAGCCCAGATATTTATTTTTCTCCTCTAAACAACAATGAAAACATCGCTGCAGTTATTAACTGGGCGGGCTGTGGCCCGTCTAGCCCAGGCCAGATATCCAGCCCAGATATTATTATTTTTCAAGCTGAAAATGGTTAGCCCAGCTATACTTTTTTTAGGAATACCCAGGCAAGGTCAAGTTGTTCTTCTCCGCCCTGCTGGGCTGCAAATCTTTCCTAGGAGGGATGCATTAGGTTAACAAGAAAATGGGCTTTAAGAAATAATAAATGGGACGTAATTATAAAAACTGGGCAGTAACTATAAACAATGCACCAAACATGTAATTACTTTGTAAAATATTCTTTTTGGATACTGAAAATTATAATTTCATTAATTGTTGCGAGCGCAATGTTTCGTTGGAGTTTTACGTAATATAAAATTATATTGAAATTGTATTTAATCTGACTAGAAGTTTCGGGATAAAAATATTTCGGATCCCATCAAAATATGGGAAATTTTATTGAATTCTGTTTTGAACGGTTGGTTGAAATCGGCTGTAATTTTAACAAACTGTAAATGGGTTGTGGTAAATTCCATTAGAATAAAAAAAGTGGCTGCACATTCTTTCAAATCTCAAATGGGCTATAAGTTCTCTGCCAAACACTTGTGGCCTTACTAAGTTGACGTGTCCCCTCAGAAAAAAGAGAGTTGACGTGTATGCAAGGCTTTGTCAACTTATAGTCAAGACACGGTTCTAGCAGCAGTGGTCATTGGATGTCCATCCAACGGATGCCGCGCTTCTTCTTCAATCTAGGATATTATAGGTTCACCCGCCCAAAAAATGATTCCTCCCACTGAGATCTGGGGCGCACCATTTCGGAAGCTGACCTGTGGGCCTACTAAGTTGACGCGTACCAAGGGCTTTGTCAACTTAGTCAATATAAACGATTCTAGCTGCAGTGACCGTACGATGTCCATCCAATGGCCGTCGTGCTTCTTCAACCTCTGGTCTTCTTGCTCCAGCTGCCCAAAGCAGCACCGGTCGTGCCACCTGCTCCTGCCTCCCGTGGCCGGCTGTGCTGCCGCGCAGGCCTCACCGCCCCCTACTACTCCCACTACTGGCCAGGCCATCCCTCTACTGACCCACACCCCCTGTTATTTCGTGGCGATGGCACCATCACACCGCAGGCGAACCAGTGAACCCTCGTACTCCTCTCCGTGCGGGCTTCCACTGCCACGTCTTCCCCGGCTCCACGTCGTCCCCTTCCTAGGCCTCACCGTCGTCCATCGCCCTGGTGCTCTCGGCGCGGCGTGGTCAACATGGTCAAGGAACGGCTTCCATCGGGCGTGGACTGTACGTGGAGAGGCCGACAGCTGGGTCCACGACAGCAGCAAGGAAGTGCCTCCTTATTATGCGGAAAATAATGATTCCTCCACCTGACAGCAGGGACCAACCGGACGGCCCACCGTATTTCGCGAAAAAATGTTTCCCCCTGACTGCTAGGACCCACCGGATGGGCCACCGTGTTGCGCGAAAAAAAACGTCCCCCCTGCTGTCAGGTCGGACCCACCAGAATTGCCTCCTTATTACGCACAAAAAAATGAATACTCCCCCTGTTGGTTGGGACCCACCTTGGTGGGAGGCTGACTTGTGGGCCTACTAAGTTGATGGGGACGGTGTGCTTTGTCAACTTTGTCAATATGAACGATTCTAGCTCCAGTGACCGTACGATGTCCATCCAACGGCCGTAGTGCTTCTTCAACCTTTGGTCTTGTTGCTCCAGTCGCCCAAAGCAGCGCCGGTCGTGCCGCATGCTCCTGCGTCCCGTGGACGGCTGTGTTGCCGCGGAGGCCTCACCGCCCCCTACTATTCTCTACGGCGACGGCAGCCTCACACAGCAGCGAACCAGTGAACCCTCGTACTCCTCTACGCGTGGGCATCCACTGCCGCGTCTTCCCCGGCGGCACGTCATCCCCTTCATAGGCCTCGCCATCGTCCATCGCCCTGGTGCTCTTGGTGCGGCGTGGTCAACGTGGTCAAGGAACGGCTTCCATCGGACGTGGACTGTACGTGGAGAGGCTGACAGCTGGGTCCACGGCCGCAACAAGGAAGTGCCTCCTTATTACGCGCAAAATAATTATTCCTCCACCTGACAGCGGGGACCCACCGGATGGGCCACCATATTTCGTGAAAAAACGTTTCCCCCTGACTACTGGGACCCACCAGCTACATCTTCACACGCAAGGAAGTGCGTCTGGGCAAAAAAAAACGATCCACCCCCTGACTGCTGGGACCCACCAGCTACATCTTCGCACGCAAGGAAGTGCCTGACAGTCGGGACCCACCTGGTCGAAGCGTATGTAGCGTTGTCATTCTAGTCGCGAACGTGTACGTACATACTGGTCAATGTAGAGGCGCGCACGTGTCGTAGCAGAGGCACGCACGTAGCATGTACACGTATGCACATCGGCCAGGGTGCAAGAAAGTAAATACGGCCACGTACGTACATACGGGCCGGGTCTCGAACGCCTACTTGTGCGTATGTATGGCCAGGGCTCGTGTAGATGGCTGGGTCGGAATGGAGAAACAGCGTCGTCGTCGTGTTCATGGGGAGCCAACCGGCTGGGTCGAAACGAAATGCGTTGTCGTGTTCATCGAGAGGGCTTGGACGGAATAGCCGATGGAAACGAGGCCTGGCGTACAGCAGAATGGAGGAAACGGCCTTGTGTTCGACCGGCCATGTTCGAAACGGAATCTTGTTCATCGGGAGGGGTCTGGCGTACCGCAAAACAGAGGAAATGGACCTCCTACGGTCAAAACGGGGGTCCTCTTGAACGGGAGGGGTGTGGCGTACTGCAAAATGGAGGAAACGGACTTGTGTTGGAGCGGTACAGTCGAAACGGGGGTCCTGTTCATTGGAAGGGGTGTGGCGTACCGCAAAACGGAGGAAACGGACTTGTGTTGGAGCACTACGGTTGAAACGGTGCTCCTGTTTATCGGAAGGGGTCTGGCGTACAGCAAAACGGGACTCCACGGGATATTGTTCATCTCCACCGTCGACCCCCTCCAGCCTCCATGGGCTACTGTTCATCCACAGTCGACCTCCTCCTGCCTCCACCTGCGACTGTTCAGCCTCCACCACGCGCTACTCCACTGGCTAATGTTCAACCAGCCCTCTCCACGGGCTCCTGTTCGACCACCCCTCCTCGGGCAACTGTTCATCCATCCCTCCACTGGCTACTGTTCATCTAGCCCTCCACTGGCTACTGTTCATCCAGCCCACCACCGTCTACTATTCATCCAGCCCTCCACGGGGTGGTCCTATTCATCTAGCCCTCCAAAGGGTCTTGTTCATGTAGCCCCAACCGACTCGATCGATCGGGGTCCTGTTCATACAGAGGCAACACCACGGGGTCCTGTTCAGCCACCCCCACCAGGAACCGTTCATCCAAACCCCCTAGCAATGCTCACTGTTCATGCAGAGGTAGCATCGATTGGCTTCATTAGCTGCAGTAGCGAAGGAATCGCTCGATCGGGTTCAGATAACAGCAATCGATCCATCGCTCGGGTTCAGTAATGCGTAGCCTGTAGTGCAATTGCTTGGGTTCAGTTAGAGCCCAACGCCTTGCACACATGCGCGTGCGTGTATGAGAGAAACGCGCATTGCTCGGCCCCGACCACCCACTGTAACTGGGAACACCCCGATATTTTCCTCGCCCTCGCTTCTACCATGGTTTTTTCCATCATGGATGGCCCAAAGAATGTCATGCAGCTACGTCCCCGGCCCACCCAGGACAAAAAGCCCATTTTCTGTCATGATTTTTTGTCATAGAAGTAGGACCCCACCACATCTTTGATGATACCGGGTTTTGTCACAATATCGTCATAGAAGTGTCATAAGTATGACAAAAAAAAGTTTCATTCGGCCCAAAATGTCACGGATGTGTCTTTTTTGTAGTGGTGCATTGGGCTGGGGTGATATACGAGAAAGGAGGGGAGGAGTCGACCGCGTGAGATATCGATAGAGACATATAGAGGGAAGAACTCTACGAGTGTACAAGCACTGGGATATGGGGGGGCTGGAAAAGATGGTGCGAGTGGCCAAGTGGAGGGAGACTATGAAGGAGTGCACAAGTGCAAGATCGATATTTAAAGAGAGGGGGCGAGAACGTGTGTGGTTGCGCGCAGTGCCGGAGCCATGGAAAATAAATGAGCTAGGGGGCCAAGCATTGCCAATCCTTTACGGGGAGGGACAATTCATCATCTTAAACCATTTTACCAGCAATTGATCTACTGATCACATTCATATTAGCCTCAATATATAGTGATGTTAGGCGGGCAGGGCCCTTATTGCCCCTGCCTTCGCCACTGTGCGCGCGTCTGAGAGATGAAGCGAAAGGCATGGATGATGAGAGGGAGACGATGGATAGATAACATGGGTGTATTAGCTATGTAGTCCTATATAGAGAGGTATAGATTGATCGATGTGTACATGGGAAAGAGGGTGATACCTGACTAGATATATAGATTGATCGGTTTGTGTGGAAAACTGGAAAAGACCTAGCTATATATTAACACACATAGAGGAACATCGATCGTTGTGCATGCATGTGAGAGATAAAGAATGCCCGAAGTGATGAAGAGGGGGAGCTGTGTGTGTGTGCATGCATGGGAGACCGACCTGAAGAAAAATATTGCATGTTTGTGGTGGATAATGCCGAGTGGTAGTGTGTGTGCATGCATGCACGGGAGAAAGTTAGTGGTACAATTATACAGAGAAGACGACTGTGTGGGTGTAAAAGACTAGTAGGTGGGTTTATAATCAATGTAAAGTCGAATTCAAATATTTGAATAAGAGATGATGATGTTTGAAAATCATGCATGCATGAATATAATTGAGATATGCATGGTGTGGTTTGGAAACGAGCATGCTACACTGTATACACATTGAACAAGGTTAGAATGATTTGAATTTGAGATACCGATGGCAGGCATCGTTTGGCCACATTGCGTCCACGCATGGACACACTACTCAAATTGGAGATGGCAAATCCGAGAACTACTGGCCATTGGATATCATCTACATTCCACCAGATTTTGCCACATGTACAATCTAGAAGACTCCATGGTTGAACTTAAGATGAACGCACAAATCTCAAAACACGAGCATTTCTCCTCTGTTGTAGAATCTTCCGTATCATAATTGCCCATTTTTTTCTAGATGAATCACCATTATTTATTTTTACTTTGTGCTTTTCAACGCATAATTCCATGAATCTTAAAATAGATTAGCTTTTTGATAAAAACTAATAGATTTTGAATGAGATGAACTATAAGAATTAAACAAACATCTACATCATACATATATATGACTCAAAGCTTACATGCTATAATGTGGTTTTTATTCATAATTTCCTTGCCAAATCTCATGTGTGCAATGCACGCGTACTTTACTAGTCTAAATGGCATGTGTGTCTGCGTGTGTTGCGCGTGTTAAACACATTGTACGTAGTATCATGCATGGTTTAGATTCCGAACATCTAGCTAAAGCATACATGTGCTATGATTTGAATTTAGCATAAATGGATACATATATATTTGAATTCGAGATCGTATGTACATGTAGTTCATATTTATATGGGAATTTACTACTCCTATATTCATGTCATGTGTTGTGAAGATAATATTTGGATGGTTGTTTCATACAGGGAAAATGTACTCAAATTTCGTCCATATGCTAGACAACACGAATTGTTTTTTGATTGTTGAGGGAAGTGCAAATTGATTTGGTACTGTACATGTTAAGCTTGTTGTCCTGATTTTTTTAGTTTTTTGTTGTTGTATTTGAATAATTCCGCCTATGTTGTCTCAACATAGCCGGTCCCAAGCCCGGGTAAAGGAGGAGGGTTGTGTTAGGCTTGGCAAGCCAATGTGAAAACTCAGCTACTCATATGAAGATGAAACCCAAAAGATTTTCGTTGGGGCGTAACCCTCTCAGCGACGCGCCACACCGGAACCCGGGTGTGGTGTCAAATGGGCAAGGGCCAGGACGTCACCCCCTTGGTGGCGCGCCGTATCTTGATCTGGATACAGTTGCAAGTGAGCGAGGATCGGGTCGTCGCATCCTTAGTGGCGCGCTACATCGGCGCCCGGATGTAGTGGAAAATGAGCAAGGGTCTTCGCATTTGACTCGACGAGGGCGAAGGGTAAGGAAGCTAGCCGAGCCTAGGAGGATCCGCTTAGGTTGCTGGAATGTAGGGTCCTTGATAGGGAAGCTTCGGGAGCTAGTCGATGCAGCAGTGAGGAGAAGTGTTGATATCCTTTGCGTCCAAGAAACCAAGTGGAGGGGACAGAAGGAAAAGGTGGTGGAGGGTACCGGTTTCAAGCTGTGGTACACCGGGTTGGCTACAAACAGGAATGGCGTAGGCATCTTGATCAACAAGAGCCTCAAGCATGGAGTGGTAGACGTCAAGAGACGTGGGGACCGGATTATCCTGGTCAAGCTGGAAGTTGGGGACTTAGTTCTCAATGTTATCAGCGCGTATGCCCCGCAAGTAGGCCACACTGAGAACACCAAGAGGGAGTTCTGGGAAGGCCTGGAAGACATGGTTAGGAGTGTACAGTTTGGCGAGAAGCTCTTCATAGGAGGAGACCTCAATGGCCACGTGGGTACATCTAACACAGGTTTTGAAGGGGTGCATGGGGGCTTTGGCTATGGCACCAGGAATCAGGAAGGTGAAGATGTCTTAAGCTTTTCTCTAGCCGACGACATGATTCTAGCTAACACCCTCTTTATAAAGAGAGAATCACATATGGTGACTTTTAGTAGTGGCCAACACTCTAGCCAGATTGATTTCATCCTCTCGGAAAGAGAAGATAGGCGTGCGTGCCTAGATTGTAAGGTGATACGTGGAGAGAGTGTTGTACCTCAACATAAGCTGGTGGTTGCTGACTTCCGCTTTCGGACTCGTGTCCAGCGGGATAGGCATGCCAAAGTCGCTAGAACGAAGTGGTGGAAGCTCAAGGGGGAGGTAGCTCAGGCGTTCAAGGAGAGAGTCATTAAGGAGGACCCTTGGGAGGAAGGAGGGGATGCGGACAATGTGTGGATGAAGATGGCGACTTGCATTCGTAAGGTGGCCTCGAAAGAGTATGGAGTGTCCAAGGGAAGGAGAAGCGAAGATAAGGATACCTGGTGGTGGAATGATGCCGTCCAGAAGGTGATTCAAGAGAAGAAAGAGTGCTTCAGATGCCTGTACTTGGATAGGAGTGCAGACAACATAGAGAAGTACAAGATGGCGAAGAAGGCCGCAAAGCGAGCTGTTGGTGAAGCAAGGGGTAGGGCGTATGAGGGCCTCTACCAACCGTTAGGCACGAAGAAAGGGGAAAGGGACATCTATAAGATGGCCAAGATCCGAGAGAGGAAGACGAGGGATATTGGCCAAGTCAATTGCATCAAGGACGGAGCACACCAACTCGTTGTGAAGGATGAGGAGATTAAGCATAGGTGGCGGGAGTACTTCAACAATCTGTTCAATGGGGAGAATGAGAGTTCTACCATTGAACATGATGACTCCTTTGACCAGCATGCGTTTTGTGCGACGAATCCAGGAGTCAGAGGTCAAGGAGGCTTTAAAAAGGATGAAAGGCGGCAAGGCGATGGGCCCTAATTGTATCCCCATTGAGGTGTGGAAAGGCCTCTGGGACATAGCGATAATATGGCTAACCAAGCTTTTCAACCTCAATTTTCGAGCAAACAAGATGCCAGAAGAATGGAGATGGAGTATATTAGTACCAATATTCAAGAACAAGGGGGATGTTCAGAGTTATACTAATTACCGTGGAATTAAGCTGATGAGCCATACAACGAAGCTATGGGAGAGAGTCATTTAGCACCGCTTGAGAAGAATGACAAACGTGACCAAAAATCAGTTTGGTTTCATGCATGGGAGGTCGACGATGGAAGCCATTTTCTTTTGTTGGACAACTTATGGAGAGATACAGGGAGCAAAAGAAGGACTTGCATATGGTGTTCATTGACTTGGAGAAGGCCTATGATAAGATACCACGGAATGTCATGTGGTGGGCCTTGGAGAAACACAAAGTCCCAGCAAAGTACATTACCCTCATCAAGGACATGTACGATAATGTTGTGACAAGTGATGTCGACACGGATGACTTCCCGATTAAGATAGGACTGCATCAAGGGTCAGCTTTGAGCCCTTATATTTTTGCCTTGGTGATGGATGAGGTCACAAGGGATATACAAGGAGATATCCCATGGTGTATGCTCTTTGCGGACGATGTGGTGCTAGTTGACGATAGTCGGACGGGGGTAAATAGGAAGTTAGAGTTATGGAGACAAACCTTGGAATCGAAAGGGTTTAAGCTTAGTAGAACTAAAACTGAGTACATGATGTGCAGTTTCAGTACTACTAGGTGTGAGGAGGAGGAGGTTAGCCTTGATGGACAGGTGGTGCCTCAGAAGAACACATTTCGATATTTGGGGTCAATGCTGCAGGAGGATGGGGGTATTGATGAAGATGTGAACCATCGAATCAAAGCCGGATGGATGAAGTGCGCCAAGCTTCTGGCATTCTCTGTGACAAGAGAGTGCCACAAAAGCTAAAAGGCAAGTTCTACAGGACCGCGGTTCAACCCGCAATGCTGTATGGCACCGAGTGTTGGCCGACTAAATGGCGACATGTTCAATAGTTAGGTGTGGTGGAGATGCGTATGTTGAGATGGATGTGTGGCCACACGGGGAAGGATCGAGTCCGGAATGATGATATACGAGATAGAGTTGGGGTAGCGCCTATTGAAGAGAAGCTTGTCCAACATCGTCTGAGATGGTTTGGGCATATTCAGCGCAGGCCTCCAGAAGCCATAGTGCATAGCGGATGGCTAAAGCGTGCGGAGAATGTCAAGAGAGGTCAGGGTAGACTGAATTTGACATGGGAGGAGTCTGTTAAGAGAGACGTGAAGGATTGGAGTATCACCAGAGAACTAGGTGCGTGGAATCTTGCTATCCATGTGCCGGAGCCATGAGTTGGTCACGAGATCTTATGGGTTTCACCTCTAGCCTACCCCAACTTGTTTGGGACTAAAGGCTTTGTTGTTGTTGTTGTTGTTGTTGTTGTTGTTGTTGTTGTTGTTGCTGTTGTTGTTGTTGTTGTTGTTGTT
>LR738711.1:572352751-572463188 GCA_902687465.1 Secale cereale | reverse complement strand
TGTTGTTGTATTTGAATGCATTTCTAGTAATATAGTAAAACGGGACATGGCTCTCTCTAGTGAGGCGTGAACTATTATTTTGTACATGTCAAGCTTGTTCTCCCGAAATTTCAAGCCTCACCTTGTTATGCCGAAATTTCAAGCTAGCATCTATATCTATCGTGCTGAGAAACTCCCGCCTCTTCAACATGCGGCTTGTTATCCCGAAATTTGAAGCTAACTCTATGTCTCGTTCTGCTCGCAAAACTCGCTCCATCTCAACCCGCGTGGTACCATCCCAAAATTACAACGCGCGCGGAAAGTCCCACCTCCTGCGAAATCCCGACAAGCGAAATTCCCATGATAACCCCTGAACCAAAAGAACCACCTAATACAAATCGGTGGGGGTATTTTCGTATTGTACCCCACATTTCAGACAAGCGCGTACCTAATCCATGGTTCCCCCCACCCATCCCCTCTGCCGCCCCCATTCGAACACCGAGGCCGCGAAAACCCATGAAGCCCCACACCCTCCTCCGTCCGCCACCTAGCTGGAGCCTCTTCCCCGATGGCGTCGTCCACTTCAACACCTCAAACTCGCTCATCCAGCGTACCGGATGAGGATCCATCGTCAATCTCGTCGTCCCGCCGGTTCATCCACCCCGTCCTCCAACTCCAAGTAGCTGCCTCGACGTTCCCCTCATCTTTCGTGCCACCTCCATTCCCACACCACCGTCTTCACCAGCACCCCCGGAAGAGCAGCATCATCACCGATTCCTCAGATGAAGTTGAGGCCTAATCGGCGCAACTAAAGAGGTTCTACTGTAATTACTGCATTTTCTTCTTACTTCGATCTCACAGTGATGCCAGCGCTTGTTCCCAAGCCGCAATGGCGCAACACCATCTATGGTGGCGTTGCCGGCCACTTCCGTTAAGGCATCGCTACCATGGCGGCGATGTCCACATTAGCAGGAGCTTCTGCTGCTTTGGCTCTCGCTCGTGTTGCTGCTCTGGTCTTGCTCTCCGATCCCCTTCCTGGTCTGCTCTTGCTCTTACTCGCGCTGCTGCTCTTTCTCTTGCTCTTGCTTGCGCTACTGCTCTAGTCTTCCTCGCGCTGCTGCTTCAGGATTAGTAGATCATGCTCTCGCTCGATGGCTTGAACCCCTGCAGCTGCTATCCAAGATGCTACTACACGACCAGCCGCCCCAGCTCTCGCACGCGCTGCTACTCTGGGTGCTGCTGCTGCTACTGCTTTTCTGCTACTAGTGTGTTCTGCTTCGATAGTAAAATTCAGTTTCGAGAGCAAAATTCAGTATAGACAGTTAAATTCAGTTTTGACAGTTAAGTTCAGTGATGAGGGACTGATGTATTTTACATCTAGCAATTTGTGGTTATGTATTTAACATCATCTATTTGAGATGCTATTAGAATTCCACTCAGGTTAATGTTGTTTCTCTTGTCCTGCTTCAGCTTCGCCATCGTATAACTCACTGGAGCTGCTCCATCGACGAAACCCTCCATCACAGCCGAGCAGTACCCTTGGATCGATATCCAGGTGCCTAAGATCTTCTGCCCCTCCTCCGACTGCCACATCAGCTGCAACATCCTCAACGACCAAAACAATTATGCTGAGATCGACATGGCTTCGCCAAAGAGGTTGTACACTTGCTGCATCGCTTTTTTACTCTACATGTTATATATATTCTCCACTGAGCACACGTAGTAACGTGAAATACGATTGGTTTCTCCTATATAACAAGCAGTGAGGTACCAGGCAACCTAGCTATCTGTGGTGGACTCGCTTGAGAGCCATCATTATTTATGTGCGTTTGAGCTGCATTTCTAGATGGACTTAGGAGTTGAGCTAGTAGGGCAGTGGCCTGGGTCCAAAGTAGTACAAGTAGCACAAATACATTGTTGGAGTGTAAGATTTTCCTTGTTCAAGCCTGCCTACTAGAATTGCCAGTGCTTGAAAGAAAAAATGAAGGAAAATCATAGGAATTGGAAAGTTTCCTATGGTACTACTATTCATGCATTTGGTTCAAAGGAATGGAGCAAAGGAAAACTGTAGGATTTGTTCCTTAAGTGTCTCCTTGATAGAAAAACTATAGGAATTTTAATATCCACTTGCCTCTTTTTCAAATTCCTATTCATGAAGCAAAAGACTATGAGATAGTAGCATAATAGCATTATAGTTGTACATTTTCTTGTGGTTTGACTTAATTTCACCATGCTTCTTTGCATTCCTGTGATCTTCCAATTCTTGTAAACCAAACACCCAGATTGACAGAAATCTTGTGTTTTTAAATTCTTCGATTTTCATGTGCATTCCTATTGTATTCATGTGTATGTCCTATCCCTGCATTGTTAGAATCCTCCAATTCAACCAAGCCCTTACAGAATTACTTCTGTTACAGATATGTGCCAAAGAAAACCTTGTGTGGTTTGTCCCACTTCTGTTGCGCTGTGGTCCACCCCAGCTCAGGTCCTCTAACGACGGAAGGGTTCACCAAAGCAGGGATCCTCCCTCCAGACTGTCTTTTGCTGCCTCAGATCATTTCCCTGCCGCCGACAGCCACGACAACCGCATTAGCATCATCAACTGATGAGAGGACCTTGAGGACTACACGGGTCCGCAAGAGAGGTCGCACTCTTTCGTGTCTCCTTACTTTATGCATCGGTTAACATGATGACATGCTACTTTATCGTCCTGCTCACCGATTAGACTCTGAGTCAGGTCCAAACTAATGCTCGAACTTGAGTTTTTAAATGGTTGTGGGGTACATATTGGGACACTATAATTACTATCTCTGTACTACCTGATTAATCTCGGTTGTCTACTGTGAGTTTCATATTGGGTGGAAACAAACATTAAAGGAGCAATTATATGTATTTTTTAACTGAAGCTATTATCTGACTGCTATCATTAGTTTTGGGTCTATCGATAGTCTGCAGTCCTTACATAATCTCACTATGTTTCATTCCTATGCATGTTAGTTATTGTACACAATGGTACAAAACATGTAGAGCAAAAGAGACGAGCCTTGTGTGGTAATAAAATTTCATGGAAACATCGCTCCATGGTGGGTGCAAAAGCAACCCCCATGCGCCTATTCTAGATTGTAATCAAGAGGAAGATAACTGTTCAGAGGGGGATTCAGAGGGAGCAGACCACTCATATTTAACTCCTCATGTCTTTTACTCTAACTTGGCATGCTGATGCTGGTCATATCATGCATATGGTGCCTTGCATTGCTTACTTTACACATAAAATATGTCATCTCTTAGTTTAGACATGTATTGTGTGAATGCCATATGTTTAGTTTCTATATCATATATGTGAATCATCCAATGCCATCTTGTTTGGCTAGGCATCATATATGTGAATTTTGCAATGCCATCCTGGTTAGCTAGTCATCTTATATGTGAATTATATCATGCCATCCTTTTTTATTACGTAATAAATTTGTCAACAATGTTAGTACATTCAAGTACACTCCCTATGCATTAGCCATTCAACACGGGCATGGAAAAATCTGGAGTGAAAACAAGATCTTCAGAGCAGACAATGTCATATGACGAAGCGCATGACTTTCTGGTTACAGATAGCTCCTTAGAGGAGGATTCAGAGACACGTGACCAGTCCTATCCCCCCCCCCCAAGGTGCATGCTCTAACTTGGCAGGGTTATATTGCTCATATGATGCATATGGTGTCTTGCATTGCCATGTTATTTGCTTAGTTTAGACATGCTTTGTGTGAATGCCACATGTTTACTGTCTAGTTACCATACATGTGAAGTAAGCAATACCATCTTGTTGCAAGACATTATATATGTGAATTATGCAATGCTATCTTGTCGCAAGGCATTAAATATATGTGAATTATGCAATACCATGCTGTATAGCCAAGCATCATATATGTGAATTATATCATGCCATCCTTTTTTGTATTACGTATTCTATTTGCCGACAATGTTTATATTCAACTACTCTTCCTGTGCATCATCCATTCGAATTGGTAATGCTAAAATCTGGAGTGAAAACAAGGTCCTCAGAGAAGACAATGCTACCTACTGAAGCATATCTTGCTGGTTACAGATAGCTCCTCATAGGAGGATTCAGAGACAAATGACCAGTCCTATTCCCCCCCTGAGGTGTATGCTCAAACATGGCAGGGTTATAGTACTCATATCATGCATATGTTATCTTGCAATGCTTAGTTTTTACATCATATACACAATATTGAATGCCATCTGCTTAGCTGAAACATCCTATATGCGATTGCCCTATGCTCACTTCCTTAGTATATAAATCGTATATTTGAATTATATCATGCCATGATGTTTACATAGACAACATGTATCTGAATTATGGCATGCCAACCCATTTTATAAAGAAATATTACAGTTATATCATCTCATCCTATTTACATAGTCATATTATTTTTAATTATGTCATTATATCCATGAATTATATCATGGCATCATGTTTCCATCCATGTATGTGAATTATGGCATGCCAACCACTTTAATAGACCCATCGTATAGTTATATCATGTCATCCTTTTACATAGTCATCATTTTTTGAAGTATGTCACTTTATCCTATTTAGTTAGCCATCATATATGTGAATTTGTGTCATGCTATCCTGTTTGGTTAGACAACATAAATGTGAATTATTTCATGCCCTGTTTTCTTCCTTACTATCCATTGCACCTGTCTATCATACAATGTCTGTACATTCAATTATTTTTCTTGTTTATCAGCCATTTGAATAGGAGAGGGTGATGGCAGTATCTATGGGAGTAAAAACACGATCTTCTGAAAAGATCGTGCTACCCGTCGATGCAGATAGAACCACGGTTGTACTTGTCCAAGAACCAGCCCCACCAGAAATAACCCAGACTCACGCAGATTGTACCCCTACCCAGTTGGACAGAGAACCAGTTACACCCCTTCTAACCCCAACCCTAGCATACAATAACCCAGTTCCAGTTGACACATCACCATCTCCACCATAGAGCACCCAAACACGAGCAGTTAGTAAGGCAAGTGTAGTGCCCAAAGCACGAGGACCACCACTCCAAACCCCAAGTCAACACTTAAAGCAGAAGAAGAATTGTTCTCAAGTCAGGTTCCGTAGCTATGGTTCATACTCCTTTGCTCTAGCATCATTGTATTTACTCATACCAACTAATTTCAAATTTCAAGGATGCAATTGGAACTCCAATGGTGCAAAAGGTATGTTTTAAACCTGTTTCTTTGACTGTTTGCTATTGTAACTTTCTCTATGTTGATTTCAGTTTCAATTGAATAAACAGTTATGTTCTCATGGCATGCACATAACAAGTGTTGTTAGTGTTGTGTAGTTTCCTGCACTTATATTCTGTCTATGTTGCTTTGTCTTAAACAGATGTGATTTGAACTGTCTCTATCTTGATTAGGCAACATAAACTAGAATGATATAGACCATACACTGACCATACTACATAGATATATGTTTGTTTCATGTTATTATCTTGTCCACCTTACAACTGAACTGGTTTACCAAAATGAGTTTCATATACAACATGGTAAATATGTGATGTGTCTGCTTGTTCCCCTTGTAGAATGCCGACGGAATATTGGAGAAGAGCACCCCATTATTTAATGGTAGAGAAAGTAATGCAGATAAGGTTCAAGATAGTGAGACAACCCTGTTGGTTTCCAAGAAAGCTGATAAAAACTCTTGTAGACAGTGAGACAACCCCAAAGTCGTGCCTTGATGTAGTGTTGGAGTTACTGGGCACTACTGCTGGCACAAGCTCTTCAAACTCATCGCCTGAATCAATTCGTTTTCTTGAGTCTCAACTTCAAGTTGAAAGATATCGATAAGATATGTTGCGACAGGAAGTCGAAGGACTGAGGCGGTCCCTACATAATTTAGATGCATACTTTTTGTTGCAACAGCAAGTGCTGAGGATTTAAGTGCCAGACAAGAGAAAGCTAATAAGCTTGCTAAGTGTCTTGCCAACATGGTGGATACCCATGATATTGTTTCTTGAGCTCTTGTGAAGTGGTTTCAATTCTGGGCTTGTTTTGCTACGGCATTTATTTGCACTGGTCGCCAACTTTGACAACCAGTGTATGTAATATGCTGCTTTGTTCCCCTTATTTACACTGTTGGCGAACTTTGATGCCTAGTGGTTGTAATATGTGTAATAGCCGTAATAGCCTAGCATATATTGCTTGCTTATTTATTTCCTTGTTGTCTTGTTATTTGTTTGCTTGTAGACAGTGCAGTTCTTTTTCCGCGGTTTCCTAGTGGCCACAATAACCTATTTTCTTAAACTAGGCCACAATAACCATGGGCAACATGCGGACCATTGTCACCATGGCCTTCTACGGGCCTTCTACGGGTCGTAGAATCTGTTGGGGAACGTAGTATTTTAAAATTTTCCTACGATCACGCAAAATCTATCTACCAGATGCATAGCAACGAGAGGGAAGAGTGTGTCTACGTACCCTCGTAGACCAGGAGCGGAAGCGTCAAGTGACGCGGTTGATGTTGTCGAACTTCTTCGCGATCCAACCGATCAAGCACCGAACGTACGGCACCTCCGCGTTCAGCACACGTTCAGCTTGATGACGTCCCACGAGCTCTTGATCCAGTTGAGCTTCACGGGAGAGTTTCGTCAGCACGACGGCGTGGTGACGGATATGATGTGTTCACCGGCGCAGGGCTTCGCCTAAGCTCCGCGACGGTATGACCGAGGTGTGATTCTGTGGAGGGGGGCACCGCACACGGCTAAAACAATTCAACTTGTGTGTCTTTGGGTGCCCCCCTGCCCCCGTATATAAAGGAGCAGGGGAGGAAGGCCGGCCGGCCCTTCCTGGTGCGGCTAGGGAAGGAGTCCTACAAGGAATAGGATTGCAATCCTATTCCTAGTAGGATTCACCAAAAGGAAGAAGGGGGAAAGGAATAGGAGAGGTGGCGCCCCCCCCCCAATCCTAGTCCAACTAGGAACCCTAGGTGGGGGCGCCGGCCCACTATGGACCATCCCCTCTCGTAGGGGGTTCCGGTAACCCCCTCCGGCATTCCCGATAAATCCGAAACTTTTCCGGTATACTTCCGGTGTCCGAATATAGCCGTCCAATATATCAATCTTTATGTCTCGGACATTCCGAGACTCCTCGTCATGTCCGTGATCTCATCCGGGACTCCGAACTACCTTCGGTGCATCAATACTCAAAAACTCATAATACCGATCGTCATCAAACGTTAAGCGTGCGGACCCTGCGGGTTCGAGAACTATGTAGACATGACCGAGACTCATCTCTGGTCAATAACCAACAGCGGAACCTGGATGTTCATATTGGCTCCTACATATTCTACGAAGATCTTTTATCGGTCAGAACCGCATAACAACATACGTTGTTCCTTTTGTCAAACGGTATGTTACTTGCCCGAGATTCGATCGTCGGTATCTTTATACCTAGTTCAATCTCGTTGCCGGCAAGTCTCTTTACTCGTTTCGTAACACATCATCTCGTGACTAACTCATTAGTCTTTTGCTTGCAAGGCTTATTGTGATGTGTGTTACCGAGAGGGCCCAGAGATACCTCTCCGACACTCGGAGTGACAAATCCTAATCTTGATCTATGCCAACACCACGAATACTTTCGGAGACACCTGTAGAGCATCTTTATGATCACCCAGTTACGTTGTGACGTTTGATAGCACACAAGGTGTTCCTACAGTATTCGGGAGTTGCATAATCTCATAGTCATAGGAACATGTATAAGTCATGAAGAAAGCAATAGCAGTTAAACTAAACGATCATAGTGCTATGCTAACGGATGGGTCTTGTCCATCACATCATTCTCCTAATGATGTGATCCCGTTGATCAAATGACAACTCATGTCTATGGCTAGGAAACATAACCATCTTTGATCAATGAGCTAGTCTAGTAGAGGCATACTAGGGACATACTGTTTTGTCTATGTATCCACACATGTACTAAGTTTCCGGTTAATACAATTCTAGCATGAGTAAAAGACATTTATCATGATATAAGGAAATACAAATAACATCTTTATTATTTCCTCTAGGGCATATTTCCTTCAGTCTCCCACTTGAACTAGAGTCAATAATCTAGATTACAAAGTGATGATCCTCACACCCATGGAGTCTTGCTGCTGATCATGTTTTGCCCGTGGAAGAGGCTTAGTCAACGGGTCTGCAACATTCAGATCCATATGTATTTTGCAAATCACTATGTCTCCCTCCTTGACTAGATCGCGGATGGAATTGAAGCGTCTTTTGATGTGCTTTGTTCTCTTGTGAAACCTGGATTCCTTCGCCAAGGCTATGGCTCCAGTGTTGTCACAAAAGATTTTCATTGGACCCGATGCACTAGGTACTACACCTAGATCGGATATGAACTCCTTCATCCAGACTCCTTCATTTGCTGCTTTCGAAGCAGCTATGTATTCCGCTTCACACGTAGATCCCGCCACGACGCTCTGCTTGGAACTGCACAAGCTGACAGCTCCACCGTTCAATAAAAATACATATCCGGTTTGTGACTTTGAGTCATCCGGATCAGTGTCAAAGCTAGAATCGACGTAACCGTTTACGACGAGCTCTTTGTCACCTCCATATACGAGAAACATATCCTTTGTTCTTTTCAGATACTTTAGGATGTTTTTGACCGCTGTCCAGTGATCCACTCCTGGATTACTTTGGTACCTCCCTGCTAGACTTATAGCAAGGCACACATCAGGTCTGGTACACAGCATTGCATACATGATAGATCCTATGGCTGAGGCATAGGGAATGACTTTCATTTTCTCTCTATCTTCTGCAGTGGTCGGGCATTGAGTCTTACTCAACTTAATACCTTGTAAAACAGGCAAGAATCCTTTCTTTGACTGATCCATTTTGAACCTTTTCAAAATCTTATCAAGGTATGTGCTTTGTGAAAGTCCAATTAAGCGTCTTGATCTATCTCTATAGATCTTGATTCCTAATATGTAAGCAGCTTCTCCGAGGTCTTTCATTGAAAAACTTTTATTCAAGTATCCTTTTATGCTATCCAGAAATTCTATATCATTTCCAATTAACAATATGTCATCTACATATAATTTTAGAAATGCTACAGAGCTCCCACTCACTTTCTTGTAAATACAGGCTTCTCCAAAAGTCTGTATAAAACCATATGCTTTGATCACTTCATCAAAGCGTATATTCCAACTCCGAGATGCTTGCACCAGTCCATAGATGGATCGCTGGAGTTTGCATACTTTGTTAGCACCTTTTGGATCGACAAAACCTTTTGGTTGCATCATATACAACTCTTCTTTGAGATATCCATTTAGGAATGCAGTTTTGACATCCATTTGCCAGATTTCATAATTATAAAATGCGGCAATTGCTAACATGATTCGGACAGACTTAAGCATCGCTACAGGTGAGAAAGTCTCATCGTAGTCAACTCCTTGAACTTGTCGAAAACCTTTCGCAACAAGTCGAGCTTTGTAAACAGTAATATTACCGTCTGCGTCGGTCTTCCTCTTGAAGATCCATTTATTTTTGATGGCCTGCCGATCATCGGGCAAGTCAACCAAAGTCCACACTTTGTTCTCATACATGGATCCCATCTCAGATTTCATGGCTTCAAGCCATTTTGTGGAATCTGGGCTCATCATCGCTTCCTCATAGTTCGTAGGTTCATCATGGTCTAGTAACATGATTTCCAGAACTGGGTTGCCGTACCACTCTGGTGCGGAACGTACTCTGGTTGATCTACGACGTTCAGCAGAAACTTGATCCGAAGTTTCATGATCATTATCATCAACTTCCTCACTAATTGGTGTAGGAATCACTGGAACAATTTCCTGTGATGTACTACTTTCCAATATGGGAGAAGGTACAATTACCTCATCAAGTTCTACTTTCCTCCCACTCACCTCTTTCGAGAGAAACTCTTTTTCTAGAAAGGATCCGTTCTTAGCAACGAATATTTTGCCTTCGGATCTGTGATAGAAGGTGTACCCAACAGTCTCTTTTGGGTATCCTATGAAGACACATTTTTCCGACTTGGGATCGAGCTTATCAGGTTGAAGTGTTTTCACATAAGCATCGCAGCCCCAAATTTTAAGAAAGGACAACTTTGGTTTCTTGCCAAACCATAGTTGATAAGGCGTCGTATCAACGGATTTAGATGGTGCCCTATTTAACATGAATGCAGCTGTCTCTAAAGCATAACCCCAAAACGATAGTGGTAAATCGGTAAGAGACATCATAGATCGCACCATATCCAATAAAGTACGGTTACGACGTTCGGACACACCATTATGCTGTGGTGTTCCAGGTGGCGTGAGTTGTGAAACTATTCCACATTGTTTCAAATGAAGACCAAACTCGTAACTCAAATATTCTCCTCCACGATCAGATCGTAGGAACTTTATTTTCTTGTTACGATGATTCTCTACTTCACTCTGAAATTCTTTGAACTTTTCAAATGTTTCAGACTTGTGTTTCATTAAGTAGATATACCCATATCTGCTCAAATCATCAGTGAAGGTCAGAAAATAACGATACCCACCGCGAGCATCAACACTCATTGGTCCACATACATAAGTATGTATGATTTCCAACAAATCTGTTGCTCGCTCCATAGTTCCGGAGAACGGAGTTTTAGTCATCTTGCCCATGAGGCATGGTTCGCAAGCACCAAGTGATTCATAATCAAGTGATTCCAAAAGTCCATCTTTATGGAGTTTCTTCATGCGTTTTACACCAATATGACCTAAACGGCAGTGCCACAAATAAGTTGCACTATCATTATTAACCTTGCATCTTTTGGTTTCAATATTATGAATATGTGTATCACTACAATCGAGATCCAGTAAGAATAGACCACTCTTTAAGGGTGCATGACCATAAAAGATATTATTCATCAAAATGGAACAACCATTATTCTCTGATTTAAATGAATAACCGTCTCGCAATAAACAAGATCCAGATATAATGTTCATGCTCAACGCTGGCACCAAATAACAATTATTTAGGTCTAAAACTAATCCCGAAGGTAGATGTAGAGGTAGCGTGCCGATGGCAATCACATCGACTTTGGAACCGTTTCCCACGCGCATCGTCACCTCGTCCTTAGCTAATCTTCGTTTAATCCGTAGTCCCTGTTTCGAGTTACAAATATTAGCAACCGAACCGGTATCAAATACCCAGGTACTACTACGAGCATTAGTAAGGTACACATCAATAACATGTATATCACATATACCTTTGTTCATCTTGCCATCCTTCTTATCCGCCAAATACTTGGGGCAGTTCCGCTTCCAGTGTCCAGTCCCCTTGCAGTAGAAGCACTCAGTTTCAGGCTTGGCTCCAGATTTGGGTTTCTTCGTTGAAGTAGCAACTGTCTTGCTATTCTTTTTGAAGTTCCCTTTCTTTCCCTTGCCCTTTTTCTTGAAACTAGTGGTCTTGTTAACCATCAACACTTGATGCTCCTTTTTGATTTCTACCTCCGCAGCTTTGAGCATAGCGAAGAGCTCGGGAATTGTCTTTTGCATCCCTTGCATGTTATAGTTCATCACGAAGCCTTTATAGCTTGGTGGCAGTGATTGAAGAACTCTATCAATAACACTATCCTCGTCAACTTTGCAACCAAGTTGAGTCATATGATTGTAGTACCCAGACATTCTGAGCAAGTGTTCACTGATAGAACTATTCTCCTCCATTTTGCAGCTGTAGAACTTATTGGAAATCTCATATTTCTCAATTCGGGCATTTGCTTGAAATATTAACTTCAACTCCTGGAACATTTCATATGCTCCATGACGTTCAAAACGTCGTTGAAGTCCCGGTTCTAAGCCGTAAAGCATGGCACACTGAACTATCGTGTAGTCATCAGACCGCAACTGCCAGACGTTCAAAGCGTCTGCATCAGCGGAAGGGGGCTTGTCACCTAGCGGTGCTTCAAGGACATAATTCTTCTGTGCAGCAATGAGGATAATCCTCAGGTTACGGACCCAGTCCGTGTAATTGCTACCATCATCTTTCAACTTAGCTTTCTCTAGGAATGCATTAAAATTCAAAGGAACGGTAGCACGGGCCATTGATCTACAACGACATAGATATGCAAAACTATCAGGACTAAGTTCATGATAAATTAAAGTTCAATTTAATCATATTAATTAAAGAACTCCCACTTAGATAGACATCCCTCTGGTCATCTAAATGATCACGTGATCCAAATCAACTAAACCATGTCCGATCATCACGTGAGATGGAGTAGTATCAATGGTGAACATCTTATGTTGATCATATCTACTATATGATTCACGCTCGACCTTTCGGTCTCCAGTGTTCCGAGGCCATATCTGCATATGCTAGGCTCGTCAAGTTTAACCCGAGTATTCTGCGTGTGCAAAACTGTCTTACACCCGTTGTATTTGAACGTAGAGCTTATCACACCCGATCATCACGTGGTGTCTCGGCACGACGAACTTTCGCAACGGTGCATACTCAGGGAGAACACTTATACCTTGAAATTTAGTAAGGGATCATCTTATAATGCTACCATCGTTCTAAGCAAAATAAGAAGCATAATAAGATAAACATCACATGCAATCAAAATATGTGACATGATATGGCCATCATCATCTTGTGCTTTTGATCTCCATCTCCAAAGCACCGTCATGATCACCTTCGTCACCGGCGCGACACCTTGATCTCCATCGTAGCATCGTTGTCGTCTCGCCAACTATTGCTTCTACGACTATCGCTACCGTTTAGTGATAAAGTAAAGCAATTACATGGCGATTGCATTTCATACAATAAAGCGACAACCATATGGCTCCTGCCAGTTGCCGATAACTTTACAAAACATGATCATCTCATACAAAACCGTATAACTCATCATCTCTTGACCATATCACATCACAACATGCCCTGCAAAAACAAGTTAGACGTCTTCTACTTTGTTTGTTGCAAGTTTTACGTGGCTGCTACGGGCTTTAGCACGAACCGTTCTTACCTACGCATAGAAAACCACAACGATGTTTCGTCAAGTATGTGCTGTTTTAACCTTCACAAGGACCGGACGTAGCCACACTTGATTCAGCTAAAGTGAGAGAGACAGACACCCGCCAGTCACCTTTAAGCAACGAGTGCTCATAACGGTGAAACCAGTCTCGCGTAAGCGTACGCGTAATGTCGGTCCGGGCCGCTTCATCTCACAATACCGCCGAAGCAAAGTATGACATGCTGGTAAGCAGTATGACTAGTATCGTCCACAATCTCATTGTGTTCTACTCGTGCATATCATCTACGCATAGACCTGGCTCATGATGCCACTATTGGGGAACGTAGTATTTTAAAATTTTCCTACGATCACGCAAGATCTATCTACCAGATGCATAGCAACGAGAGGGAAGAGTGTGTCTACGTACCCTCGTAGACCGGGAGCCAAAGCGTCAAGTGACGCGGTTGATGTTGTCGAACTTCTTCGCGATCCAACCGATCAAGCACCGAACGTACGGCACCTCCGCGTTCAGCACACGTTCAGCTTGATGACGTCCCACGAGCTCTTGATCCAGTTGAGCTTCACGGGAGAGTTTCGTCAGCACGACGGCGTGGTGACGGATATGATGTGTTCACCGGCGCAGGGCTTCGCCTAAGCTCCGCGACGGTATGACCGAGGTGTGATTCTGTGGAGGGGGGCACCGCACACGGCTAAAACAATTCAAGTTGTGTGTCTTTGGGTGCCCCCCTGCCCCCGTATATAAAGAAGCAGGGGAGGGAGGCCGGCCGGCCCTTCCTGGTGCGGCTAGGGAAGGAGTCCTACTAGGAATAGGATTGCAATCCTATTCCTAGTAGGATTCACCAAAAGGAAGAAGGGGGAAAGGAATAGGAGAGGTGGCACCCCCCCCCCCCAATCCTAGTCCAACTAGGAACCCTAGGTGGGGGCGCCGGCCCACTATGGACCATCCCCTCTCGTAGGGGGTTCCGGTAACCCCCTCCGGTAACCCCCTCCCGCATTCCCGATAAATCCGAAACTTTTTCGGTATACTTCCGGTGTCCGAATATAGCCGTCCAATATATCAATCTTTATGTCTCGGACATTCCGAGACTCCTCGTCATGTCCGTGATCTCATCCGGGACTCCGAACTACCTTTGGTACATCAATACTCAAAAACTCATAATACCAATCGTCATCAAACGTTAAGCGTGCGGACCCTACGGGTTCGAGAACTATGTAGACATGACCGAGACTCATCTCTGGTCAATAACCAATAGCGGAACCTGAATGTTCATATTGGCTCCTACATATTCTACGAAGATCTTTTATCGGTCAGAACCGCATAACAACATACGTTGTTCCTTTTGTCAAACGGTATGTTACTTGCCCGAGATTCGATCGTCGGTATCTTTATACCTAGTTCAATCTCGTTGCCGGCAAGTCTCTTTACTCGTTCCGTAACACATCATCTCGTGACTAACTCATTAGTCTTTTGCTTGCAAGGCTTATTGTGATGTGTGTTACCGAGAGGGCCCAGAGATACCTCTCCGACACTCGGAGTGACAAATCCTAATCTTGATCTATGCCAACACCACGAATACTTTCGGAGACACCTGTAGAGCATCTTTATGATCACCCAGTTACGTTGTGACGTTTGATAGCACACAAGGTGTTCCTACGGTATTCGGGAGTTGCATATTCTCATAGTCATAGGAACATGTATAAGTCATGAAGAAAGCAATAGCAGTTAAACTAAACGATCATAGTGCTATGCTAACGGATGGGTCTTGTCCATCACATCATTCTCCTAATGATGTGATCCCGTTGATCAAATGACAACTCATGTCTATGGCTAGGAAACATAACCATCTTTGATCAATGAGCTAGTCTAGTAGAGGCATACTAGGGACATACTGTTTTGTCTATGTATCCACACATGTACTAAGTTTCCGGTTAATACAATTCTAGCATGAATAAAAGACATTTATCATGATATAAGGAAATACAAATAACATCTTTATTATTGCCTCTAGGGCATATTTCCTTCAGAATCAATGGGCCTTCTATGGTCAATATGATCGATTAGCCAAACGTGGGCCAATAATGGACTGCATTATGGGCCGTAAACGGGCTAGAGTGGTAGCCGTCCGTTCATGGGACGACCATAACGGGCCTTTAAGAGGCCGACGAGTATAACAGGCTTAATTCCATCGACAGACATAATGGGTCGTTAATGGGCCGTATTTGATGAAGCTATGAAAACGGCCCAACGGGTCAGCTGGCCACAAACGGGTCGACTTTAACCACGGGCTAAATTTGGCGCACAAGCGGAAAAGTCCAGTAACGCATCGTAAGCTACCGAATGCTGCAAATCAGCCCAAGAATAAATGGGCCCTTAAAAGGCCGAAAGATAACACGGGCTGAGAATGGCCCAATGGAGTAATGGGTCGTTAATAGGTATGAAGCGATATACTGTTCATTATGGGTCAGTTTCACTACGGGCTGTTAATGGGCCAAGAGTTACAAAGGGCCTCATATGGGCTGAAACACGTCATGGGCCGTACATGGGCCAGAAGTTACAACGGGCTTGAATCATATTGGATGGCCTAGATGAAGCTAGTGGGCCGAATTAGGAATGTTCATGATGGGTCCTGAGTTATCGGGCCTGAATGGGCTATACACCGCTACGCGTCGGTGCTATACAAACGATTTTCACCCCTTTCCGCGACGGCATTTGGAACTCTCGCCTAGTGAGTGACGGCAATAGGGGGGTCCTTCCCACACGACCCAGAAACCGTCGGGGATAGGGAGTCTTGATGCATACAGTTGTCCCTATATAACCGTTTCTGATATCTCGAATATCCCAAATGCCTCATCCTTGCTATTCGTTTGTGCTCGCATTGCCATCGCAGTCGGAGTTTTGTGGTTTTACCTAAATCTAGGCAGATTCCAGGCACGACAGTTTTCCAGGAAGATTCCAGGCACGGGAGTTTTATGATGCATGGCACATCACAAAAAGTTCATGATTATAAACCGCGTATGATAGGTAGGCAATCACACACATTTAGATTTCCTGCACCGTATGTGATAGTGTCTGACATCACACACGCTTTGCAAATGGCAACTGTGTGCATTGTTACACATGTTTCCTCTCCGTGAACCATGTCAGATTATGATGTATATCGCACATGTTGTGTTTTATTAACAGTGTGCGCTGTAATGACACGCACACCGTAATTTCGCCGTAATTTAATTGATGCTATTTAAAATTGTACCTAATTTAAACATGAAAGTAGGTTATATATTTATCCATATTCATCAGGTTGAAACAAGCAATGTATTATTCGATTCACAGGTACATTTTTTTAAGAATTACATAAGCACCAAATAAAGAATGATGAACCAGGGTTCTATACTTGTACTATCTATTATATACATAAGACAGAAGACAAATAAGCCATCACGTTCGTCCACATGTGCTAATATTATTTTCACCTTTGATTAGAATAACAATGGCTGAGATTTAAAAGATTTTATGTAACAAGCTATTATTGATGTATCAACGTATTTACCCGTCACGTGTATACAGAAACAAGTCTAGATGGATGCAATTCCAAAAAAAATCTAGATGAATGCAACGCCCACGCACAATGATGGTGAGTCCGTGAAGGACTCAAATAGAAACACACGAATTGATTTCCTGCCGCAATACGTTTATACAAATTAAACAAACATGCCCGTGCAGCAAACTACTTCCTCTGTAAATTAATATAAGAGCATTCACTATTTTAGTGATCTAAATACTTTTATATTAGTTTAAGGAGGGAGTAGCAATTACTCCATATTAGGCAAGGACACGCACGTACAAACTTAGCACACATATTAGTTTCTAACTGGCAGTCTTCCATACCCACTGCAAAGTCAGTATTCTTTTGGACTATAAAAGGTTGGCACGCCCACAAGAGAGAAGCATACATGCCAGAACACCTAGGGAATCAACACATGCCATTAGACGTCACACCATGTGTATCACAAATCAAAGGTGGATCCACACTGGTCGGGAAGAACGTAGAACGCCAAACGTATCTTAGGAGCAGCACGACGCCCAACACATCGATGGCCGGAGAAAGAAACGATAGAAACATTATCAACTTTGGGTAATATAACTGAAATCTTGATGTTTGTTTAGATCTTCACAACCAAGCATGTCTTTGCAACTTCCTTGCAAAAACTCTATTTTCATATTTTTCACACATTGTTTAAATTGCTACCGATATTTTTCCATTTAATTTTGAAGGGTCATACAGTTTGGAAGAACCTAATTGATACATATAGAGCAAAGATCATCGAGGGTTTCATATATGCATTTAGCAATCTTAAAGTTGCAGATTAGACATTATTACAAACCTAAAGGAGATGAAAGGATCATCAGATAAATTTCCACATTACTACTTTAAGTTTACTACCAAAGATACCATACATGAACTTCTAGAAAAAGACCAATGATGCTCAGGTATGTTGATAGTCATATTTCTTAGTTCATCCAAACTAAGAAACATAATGAGATAGTTAAAAAGGTGACTGAATAATTCACCATACAAACTTTTATTCAAATAAATCCATCTCTTAGTTCATCCATTTATGTGATTTCTGCAGGTACAACTCAGCAAATGTGAGCTTACCAAAAACATAGGTACAAATCAGCAAATGTGAACTTACCAAAAACACATGTCAATTGGTCCCTGTGAAAGAGGAGCCAGAAGATGAAAGCAACGGGAGTCCGGTACATCATAAGGAGCATTGACATAAAGAGTCATAAACAAGTGTCGATGGCATAAAAAGAAGGCTAAAATATATTGTACTATCACACTTGGAAGATGAAGAAAATGTAAACAGTAAATCTGAAAAAGCAGTGCCCAAAAATATAAGAAGTGTTAGTGCAGAAGGCCCAAAGAAAAAACTTGAACATGAAGGCCCAGATTTTGGCTACGCCAAAGATAAAGGTATTGTTCATGCAGCCACAAGGATGACACGAAGTTAGCTAAAAACTCTGACAACACTGAGACCAAAGGTATTGATGTAAAATTTGAGGGCACAAGTAGTCAGTTGGAAGATCAAGTATGCCAAACAAGACCCAAGAGAGGAAGAACAATTTCCAGAAATTGTTCAAGTCATTGGTTTACCCGCAACAACCATAATATATGCTTAATATTTAGTGTATTTTCATATATGATCTTCATGTGTATAACAAATATTAAATTTTGTTTCTAAACAATTCAAGTATTGTATACTATTCAGAAGTAAGAATAAGCGGTGCATTCATTTATTCTTAATCAATTTAAGTGTTAAGTAACGCATATAAGAATTAGCACTGCATTTGTGTGCTTGGTCAAATCTCTTTTGTGCCTAGAACATTTTGCTAAAACTATCATGTAGAATCGCTTAGAACATAGGAGAACAAATAGTGAGCAAGATTTCAAAAGATTGAGTTGGAAATCTATCTTACATACTCTAAATAATAAAATAGCTTCACTGTGAATTGATCCATGTGAAGCCACAATAAAAATTAAAACGGCATAAAGATGGATTGTGCTGTTCTCCAGAGCATATGTTAAAATATTACGAACAAGGGTACCATGGTAAATCCTCAACGAATCCGTTCATTTTTCTTACTACCCTGAACCAATCCGACCAAAAATATTTTTTCTTTGGCTGCACAACATTAATCTACTTTATCGGTCAAATTTCTAGAACTAAGATCACACAAAATGTATTTGGGTCACACCATTTTTCTTACTAGCCCTCAAACAAACAGATGAAAAATAGTGTTTTGTTTCCCGCGACAAAAGGTGTTCTCTCTGGGTGCATAGCATTAATCTACTTTATCGGTCAAATTTCTATAACTAAGTTCACACAAAATGTATTTGGGTTGGACGCATAGCTTGCTGAAACTAGGTCCTTGACTAAGGCAGTAGAGTAAAAGGACAAACGTGCGCTGCTACATGCGGCACCTAGCTTCTGCTCCTTACTACCTGGTGTGCTACGTTAGGCTACTCGGTTCACCTCGCGGACAGCTTCACAGCTCTCCAGTGCCGGCTTCGTCATGCGGTTGCACCAGCACTTATCGCCATCGTGTGTTCTCCTTGGCACCAGCTCTATAGTGGATCCAGCAGAAATCCACTAGGGTGTAGCCACCAGGTAAGTGGAAGCTAATCCAAAGCTATTTGCTCTGTAATGAAGGTCTGATAAGATGAGTGGTGAAGCAGGAGACTTAATCTCAAAGTCCAAACTTTCTTTTATCGTATTTAAAAAAAACTGAAGCATGGATATTTATACATATCTACATACTTATATATTTGATCGTTCTAGAGAAAGTTCACCAATAAATTTAACCTAAATAGCCATTACTGACCCCTCTGACGCTAACACTCTCATCTCCCTCACGATTAGTCTACAATTCCCCATCTCTCTACTATTGTTTCTCTAAACAAATAGGCATCAGTGTAGCCTACTCAACCGACAAAATGTACGTGTACTAAGATATGCATATTTAATCTTTCAAAAAAAGGTTCCATTTTCCGTTCAACAATTCTGTATCCATGAAATAAATCTTTAGCATTTATAGATTTTTTAAATCAATATTTCTTTAAATTTGAGAAAAAATTGAGAGCAAATAATACAGATCGTACCATGTATTTTTTGCGATGGATAGCCTGTACCATGTAATCACCCATCGATTCCACTTGAAAATTATTTCAAATCAATTGAATCTACCCTCACGTCTCTCATACTATAGACTTCGAGAAGACTTGATCCCCAACTCTAATCCATCTAATTAATAGTCCCCAAATCTCAATCTCTAGCTCTAAGAAAAAGTGGATGCGGCATGGAGATTCTAATCTCTATTTTACTAACTCCTGAGCGTGGTTCTGCCATGGAGATTCTACCCATCAATTTCTTATCTTGGATGAAATTTAGCTCATGCGAGATGGAGAGGGACTTTCATACCTGTGCATACTCCACCGAATCTATTCGGCAAAATGGGGTCGGCACTGACGTTGCAGCATACGGCTTGCCTCCGGTCAAGATATGGTTGGCGGGCGGTATGTTCCGCAAGCAGCGAGCGACGGCTCATCCGCTGGTGCTGCCTTTTCTTCGGAGAGAAATACACTACCGCTGCCTCAGAAAATCATGGGAGAGAGAAGAGCTGCACTTTTTTGAGAAAGAGAGGAGCTGCACTGGAGGCCTTAGAGAAACCCCGCTAGGTTGGCCCATTTGCAATATTAGGGCATCCAAACAAAGCGCAATTCATATTTTGGTCCAAGTTAAGCACGTAGATTATTAAAATGAAAATACAAGCGCAATTCATATTTTGGTCCAAGTTAAGTACGCATGAAGCACAACTTTGGATAGCTCTATGTTTCCTTCTATTTGTTTTATAACAAAAAAGAAAAGTACTTACACACCTCTAAAATAAACTCACAACTACAAATTTAGAGCATGATTTGAAATAACCTGTGAAAATTTCCGCTATCGCCATTCAAAAACTGTCGCGCTATTTGCAGATCTCACAAAATGATAGGAGATTGCCCCAGCAGGCTTACACTTTCGTTCTAAGTGTAGGTAAATCCATTGTCCCACAATTTTTTGTTGGTGATTGGGAGTAAATCTAACACATAATTTTCATGAAATAAAACAAATGAACACATAAATACAAAAATATTTGATACCAAATCTCTTTTATGTTTGCTAAAATATCACATTATAATGTTAAATGCCCAAATTAAGACAAGTGTCAAAGCAAAAAACAAATCATAAGTAAAAATTCTAGCCGTGCAAATGCACAGGTAACCCCGCTAGTTAAAATGGAAAAGAAAGAGTCCATAGACATTCTGGTTTCTGAACAAGGTGAAGCGGAATGGCCCTATTGTGCTCTCTTGGATGTAGAAGGCACGCACGACTCTAGTCCAACCCCTTGTGATGGTCGGCCGCCAATCATGTAGTTTGAGAGGTAATCTTGAGTAAATTGCTTGAGGATCCACTACAAAGAAAATAAAATTAGACATTGTCATCTAACACAACTCATTACGGGAAGTAAAAAGAAGGTTACAGGGTTCTTACTTACCATCATGCAGTTCACTATTATCTTGCATAAAGTGTAAACAAATAGTTCGATTGACATCTTTTGAACCATTTTAATAAAAATCTTTATCAGTTTACTCACTTGATGCTGATCATGAATATCTCATTGCCCCATAGGCAGAAAGGATCGAAGTGTGGATCTTTGGCAATGACATATGTACCTAAAAGCACCAAGTTAAAATTAGAAGCTAAACAACAACACTCCTACCATCCCATTATATTAGATTTTATTACATTTATATCTAGACATCATCAGAACATTAAGGTAACACTGTTCCTTGTTGCTATGTAGCCTGGAATTGCATATTTAGTCATTCAGTACAATGCATGTTGCTATGTAGCTTCAGTGTTTAGGCTTAAGCATGCTAGTTAAGCAAAACAAGAAGTGGAAAGGTGTGTTAACTGCATCAGGCAAAACATTTAAAAGCAAGAAAATCGTTGTCCACATGTGCTAATATTATTATTATCACCATTTGATTATAATAACAATGGCTGAGATTTAAAAGATTTTATGTAACAAGCTATTATCGATGTATCAATGTATTGAACCGTCACGTGTATACAGAAACAAGTCTAGATGGATGCAATTCCAAAAAAAATCTAGATGAATGCAACGCCCATGCACAATGATGGTGAGCCCGTCAAGGACTCAAACAGAAACACACACATTGATTTCCTGCCGCAATACGTGTATACAAATTAAACAAACATGCCCGTGCAACAAACTACTCCCTCTGTAAATTAATATAAGAGAATTTAGATCACTATTTTAGTGATCAAAACACTCTTATATTAGTTTACGAAGGGAGTAGCAATTACTCCATATTAGGCAAGGACACGCACGTACACACTTGGCACACATATTAGTTTCTAACTGACAGTCTTCCATACCCACTGCAAACCCAGTATTCTTTTGGACTATAAAAGGTTGGCACGCCCACAAGAGAGAAGCATACATGCCAGAACACCCAGGGAATCAAAACATGCCATCAGACTTCACACCATGTGTATCACAAATCAAAGGTGGATCCACACAGGTCGGGAGGACGCAGAACGCCACACGTATCATAGGAGCAGCTTAACGCCCAACACATCGAAGGCCGAAAAAAGAAACGATAGAAACATCATCAACTTTTTGTAATATAATTGAAATCTTCATGTTTGTTTAGATCTTCACAAACAAGCATGTTTTTGCAACTTCCTTACAAAAACTCTATTTTCATATTTGTCGTACATTGTTTAAATTTCTACCGATATTTTTCCATTGAATTTTGAAGGGTCATACAGTTCGGAAGAACCTAACGGATACATATAGAGAAAAGATCATCGAGGGTTTCATATATGCATTTAGCAATCTTAAAGTTGTAGATTAGACATTATTACAAACCTGAAGGAGATGAAAGGATCATCAGATAAATTTCCACATTACTACTTTGAGTTTACTACCAAAGATACCATACATGAACTTCTAGAAAAAGACCAATAATGCTCAGGTATGTTGATAGTCATATTTCTTACATACAAGTGGTTAATTTAAATTTGAAGTCATATATTGGTAGTTGTATAAATAAACTCCAAACAAACAGAATGAGATAGTTAAAAAGTTGACTGAATAATTCACCATACAAACTTTTCTTCAAATAAATCCATCTCTTAGTTCATCCATTTATGTGATTTCTGTAGGTACAACTCAGCAAATGCGAACTTACCAAAAATAGAGGTACAAATCAGCAAATGTGAACTTACGAAAATAACATGTTAGTTGGTCCCTATGAAAGAGGAGCCAGAAGATGAAAGCAACGGGAGTCCGGTACATCATAAGGAGCATCGACATAAAAAGTCATAAACAAGTGTCGATGGCATAAAAAGAAGGCTAAAATCTATTGTACTATCAGACTTGGAAGATGAAGAAAATTTAAACAGTAAATCTGAAAAAGCAGTGCCCAAAAATATAAGAAGTGTTAGTGCAGAAGGCCAAAAGACAAAACTTTAACATGAAGGCCTAGATTTTGGCTACGCCAATTATAAATGTATTGTTCATGCAGCCACAAGGATGACACGAAGTTAGCTAAAAACTCTGACAACACTGAGACCAAATGTATTGATGTAAAAAATTTGAGGGCACAAGTAGTCAATTGGAAGATCAAGTATGCCAAACAAGACCCAAGAGAGGAAGAACAATTTCCAGAAATTGTTCAAGTCATTAGTTTACCCGCAGCAACCATAATATAGACTTAATATTTAGTGTGTTTTCATATATGATCTACATGTGTCTAACAAATATAACATTTTGTTTCTAAACAATTCAAGCATTGTATACTATTCAGAAGTAAGAATAAGCGGTGCATTCATTTGTTCTTAATCAATTTAAGTGATAAGTAACACATAGAAGAATTAGCACTGCATTTGTGTGCTTGGTCAAATCTCTTTTGTGCCTAGAACATTTTGCTAAAACTATCATGTATTATCGCTTAGAACATAGGAGAACAAATACTGAGCAAGATTTCAAAAGATTGAGTTGGAAATCTATCTTACATACTCTAAATAAAAAAATAGCTTCACTGCGAATTGATGCATGTGAAGCCACAATAAAAATTAAAACGACATAAAGATGGATTGAGCTATTCTCCAGAGGATATGTTAAAATATTACGAACAAGGGTACCCTGGTAAATCCTCAACAAATCCGTTCATTTTTCTTACTACCCTGAACCAATCCGACCAAATTTATTTTTTCTTTGGCTGCACAACAGTAATCTACTTTATCGGTCAAATTTGTAGAACTAAGATCACACAAAATGTATTAGGATCACACCATTTTTCTTACTAACCCTCAAACAATCAGATGAAAAATAGTGTTTTGTTTTCCACGAAAAAAGGTGTTCTCTGTGGGTGCATAGCATTAATCTACTTTATCGGTCAAATTTCTATAACTAAGTTCACACAAAATGTATTTGGGTCAGACACATAGCTTGCTGAAACTAGGTCCTTGACTAAGGCAGTAGAGTTGAAGGACAAACGTGCGCTGCTACATGCGGCACCTAGCTTCTGCTCCTTACAGCCTGGTGTGCTGCGCTAGGCTACTCGGTTCACCTCACGGATAGCTTCACAGTTCTCCAGTCCAGGCTTCTTCATGCGGCTGCACTAGCACTTATAGCCATCGTGTGTTCTCCTTGGCGCCAGCTCTATAGTTGATCCAGCAGAAATCCACTAGGGTGGAGCCAACAGGTAAGTGGAAGCTAATCCAAAGCGATTTGCTCTGTAATGAAGGTCTGATAAGATAAGTGGTGAAGCACGAGAGTTAATCTCAAAATCCAAACTTTCTTTTATCATATTTAAAAAAAATTGAAGCATGGATATTTATACATAGCTACATACTTATATATTTGATCGTTCTAGAGAAAGTTCACCAATAAATTTAATATAAAGAGCCATTACTGACCCCTCTAACACTAACACTCTCATCTCTCTCACGATTAGTCTACAATTCTCCGTCTCTCTTCTATTGTTTCTCTAAACAAATAGGCATCAATGTAGCCTACTCAACCGACAAAATGTACGTGTACTAAGGTATGCATCTTTAATCTTTCAAAAAAAAGATTCCATTTTCCGTTCATCAATTCTGTATCCATGAAATAAATCTTTAGTATTTATAGATTTTTTTAAATCAATATTTCTTTAAATTTGAGAAAAAAATTGAGAGAAAATAATACAGATCGTACCATGTATTTTTTGCGATGGATAGCATGTACCATGTAATCACCCATCGATTCCACTTGGAAAGTATTTCAAATCAATTGAATCTACCCTCACCTCTCTCATACTACAGACTTCCAGAAGACTCGATCCCCAGCTCTAATCCATCTAATTAATAGTCCCCAAATCCCAATCTCTAGCTCTAAGAAAATGTGGATGCGGAATGGAGATTCTAATCTCTATTTTACTAACTCCTGAGCGTGGTTCTGCCATGGAGATTCTACCCATCAATTTCTTATCTGGGATGAAATTTAGCTCATGCGAGATGGAGAGGGACTTTCATACATGTGCATAATCCACCAAATCCATTCGGCCAAATGGGGTCGGCACTGACGTTGCAGCATACGGCTTGCCTCCGGTCAAGATATGGTTGGCGGGCGGTATGTTTTGCAAGCAGCGAGCAACGACTCATCCGTTGGTGCTGCCTTTTCTTCGGAGAGAAATGCGCTGCCGCTGCCTCAGACAATCATGGGAGAGAGAAGAGCTGCACTTTTTTGAGAAAGAGAAGAGCTGCACTGGAGGCCTTAGAGAAACCCTACTAGGTGGGCCCATTTGAAATATTAGGGCATCCAAAGAAAGCACAATTCATATTTTGGTCCAAGTTAAGCACGTAGATTATTAAAATGAAAATACAAGGGCAATTCATATTTTGGTCCAAGTTAAGTACGCATGAAACACAACTTTGGATAGCTCTATGTTTCCTTTTATTTGTTTTATAACAAAAAAGAAAAGTACTTACACACCTCTGAAATAAACTCACAACTACAAATTTAGAGCATGATTCTAAATAACCTGTGAAAATTTCCGCTATCGCCTTTCAAAAATTGTTGCGCTATTTGCATATCTCACAAAATGATAGGAGATTTCCCTAGCAGGCTTACACTATCGTTTTAAGTGCATGTTAATCCATTCTCCCACAATTTTTTGTCAGTGATTGGAAGTAAATCTAACACACCAAATTTTCATGAAATAAAAAAATGAACACATACTTACAAAAATATTTGATACTAAATCTCTTTTATGTTTCCTAAAATATCACATCATAATTTTAAATGCCAAATTTAAGACAAGTGTCAAAGAAAAAAACAAATCATAAGTAAAAATTCTGGCTGTGTAAATGCACGGGTAACCCCGCTAGTTACAAATGGAAAAGAAAGAGTCCATAGATATTCTGGTTGCTGAACAAGGTGAAGCAGAATGGCCCTATTGTGCTCTCTTGGATGCAGAAGGCACGCACGACTCTAGTCCAACCCCTTGTGATGGTCGGCTGCCAATCATGTAGTTTGAGAGGTAAACTTGAGTAAATTGCTTCAGGAACCACTACAAAGGAAAAAAAGATTCAGACATTGTCATCTAACACAACTCTTTACGGGACGTAAAAAGAAGGCTACTGGGTTCTTACCTGCCATCCTGCAGCTCACTGTAATCATGCATAAAGTCTAAACAAATAGTTCGGTTAACATCTTTTGAACCATTTTAATAAAAATCTTTATCAGTTTACTCAGTTGATGCTGGTTCATGAATATCTCATTGCCCCATACGCAGAAAGGGTCGAAGTGTTGATCTTTGGCAATGACATATGTACCTAAAAGCAGCAAGTTAATATTACAAGCTAAACAACAATTACAAAAAGATGTAGTACAACACTCCCCTCATCCCATTATATAAGATTTTATTACATGTATATCTAGACATCATCAGAACATTAAGGTAACACTCTTCCTTGTTGCTATGTAGCATGTGATTGCATATTTAGTCATTCAGTACAATGCATGTTGCTATGTAGCTTCAGTGTGCAGGCTTAAGCATGCTAGTTAAGCAAGACAAGAAGTGGAAAGGTGTATTAACTGCATCAGGCATTACAATTAAAAACAAGAAAATCGTCATTCAAACTAGTATTCTGCAGGTCTAAAGTAAATTAGTTATTGTTAAAAAAATGAAAAGGCATGTTAACTGCAATATCCTTAACAACAACCAAATATCGTAATTCATAGTGGAATTGTTGAAATTGTTATTGATGAAATTGAACTGCACGACAAATACTTGCCCATATAGAGCATCACATTGTGAAGAACTAAAATAAACAAGTCATAAGGCCATCTCTAGCCGATCCTTTAAAATTTAAAGGACTAAAACCCTTAGTGGATATATATATATACTCCAGCAATCTTTGGCCTTTTCTAGTCGACCCCCTATACTTAATGTTATAAAATTCTATTTGATCAAGTTTAAAGCAGGTACAACCGAAAGTAGCATGCATTCAAACGTAAACATAGATAGTTTCGCATAACTGAACATAAAAAATAAATTTAAACTAAGTTAAACTACTTTAGGTCAAAGTAGAGGTCGAGCCAACCCTTCCTCATCATGTACGGACTACCGCGAGCCGGGTCCGGGCCGGTGCCGTCATCGGGGTCATTGGGGGAAGGCACTCCTCGACTCATCAACGTCGATCTCCTCGTCCTCAGGGTCCAGCTCGCCGCCCTCCGCATAGCCGTCGTCGCCGCTTTCGACCTTGTCATCAGAGGAGAGCGTGATAACCTCGCTGCCCTCCGTGCCGGAAAAGATTGCCCGCTCCACCTCAACGAGTTCCGGGTGCTGCCGATGGGGCTCTTGCATGTAGGCCTCGTCGGCAGCCTCGGCCTCGAGGCGCTCCCACGCCTCGCGGTCCTCCCGCGCCATAGCCGAGCTCACCACCCTTGGCTCCGCTGGAACGAGGTCGACCGGATGTGTGCTGAAGGGGAAATTGAGCCTAGCCGTCGCGCCATGGTAGCGGACCTGCCAGTGGTCGTACTCTATGGCCGCGAGCTTGGCCGTGTGGAAGCTACCGAGCCACCAGCGGGTGTGGGTCTCCCGATCTGCAATATCGGCGACCAACGTCGTCCACCGCCACTACCGGACCCCAAGGTAGGACCTCGTCGGCTGTCGGGTCCGAGGGAGGACGGGGAAGTCCTTGAATCGGGGGAATCGGGGGACCGGCGAAGGCGGATCAAGCCTGCGAAGGACGACGGGGACACCTCGGCGGCCACCTCGCTGGCTTCGGGCAAAAAGGTTGTGATAAACTTCTTTTTCGCCATTGGCTCCTCGGCACACAAGCAGAGGTTGAGGATGGAGGCAGCAGCGATGGTAGCAATCTACCAATGGTTTCGGGGGTGTTGTGTGTCGGTGTGAGCGGTGGTTTTCGGGAGGGTGTGGTGTGTGTGGAGGGGGGGCAAGGTGGTGTTTGAGGAAATACTGCGGCAACTGAAAATTTTACTAGGCGGGAGTAACAAGACGGGTCTACTGGAAATTTGGATCAATGGCGAGGAGATATTTTTGAGATTGCGAGGGATGCAGAGGTGGGAGTAAAATGTCAGGGCTACTGAAAATTTGAATCAAGGGACTGAAGCAGAGCGGGAGTAACAGACATCGCACACGGTCCGAACATACTAATTTTGTGCTATCAAACATTAAAACGTTCCCGGCGGTAGATATTGTCAAGATTACGAGGCAGTAATATTTTCGAGATTGCGAGGGATGCAGAGGCGGGAGTATTTGGGGAGTGAGCTAGTGTGCTTGACACGCCGGCTGTGGACTGTAGCCAACGCACCTTCTCGCGTAAGCCATATGCGCACTATACACCGACGGTGCTGCAGAATATTTTCTACTGCATCTCACACGGTTGGTGATAATAAACTGTGTGGGATCTACTTGATTTTTCATCTTGATTTGAATTACAAAATGGGGTCACAGCGACAATGGACGGTGTCTGAATTACTAGAACATTTATCTGCAGTGAACATGCAACTATATGTGTGTTGTAAAATAATTGGAATTATTCAGGGTTCGTTTGGACATTTTATACATTAAATTGATTTTCTAGCCATTTTAGGTGCACAATTCAAAATTAAACTACATGCACATGCTCCGGTGCACCAACATGGGTTGTAAAATTATATATGTGTCCATGGGTTTATGCTTATGCCCCATGCAAGAAATAATGATGAATTTCAAACACCACGGCGCCGTGGCTCTTCGGCAGACGTCGACATACTTGATTTTGCAATTCTAGTAAATCCAAAAGTCGTCCGAAATTCATGAAACTTGGCATGCTATCATGGAGCGGCATCGACATGCCGTGGTAAATTTTTTATCCCATTTTGGGGCAGGTTTTGGTATAAGCTTCTCACAAACCAGAGCTTCTCACAACAAGTGTGATGGTTTCGGTAGGGAACATTTCACCTTTCTAGATGAAACGATATCTGTTGCCTCTTCTTGATTTCAATTATTTTCCTAGTGTCAACATAGAACAACATGAGTGTTGTTTTAAGTTTTGGAATTTTTCGAGGTTCGTTTGGACATTTTTATACATTAATTCAGTTTTCAATGCATTTATGCGCATAACTCAAATTTGAACTACATGCACATGCTCTAATGCATATAAATTGGTTGAAAATTCAAATCCATGTTGTTGGATGCACGCATATGTCCCATGCAAGAAATGGGGATGAATTTTGAACACCATGGCACCGTGGCTCTCTGGCAAACATCGAAGTACTTGCTTTTGTAATTCTAGTAAATCCAAAAGTCGTCCGAAATTCATGAAACTTGGCATGCTCTCATGGAGCGGTATCAACATGTAGTGGTAAAAAGTTTATCCGATTTGGGGCAAGTTTGGGTATAAGCTTGTCACAAACAAGAGGTTCTCACAACAAGCCTAATGGTTTCGGTAGGGAACGTGCCACCTTTGGGGACGAAACGATATTCGTTGCCTCTTATTGCTTTCAAAAAATTTCTAGTGTCAACTTAGAACAACAGGAGTCTTGTGTTAAGTTTTGGAATTTTTTGGGGTTTGTTTGGACATTTTTATACATTTACTGGGATTTCTAGGCATTTTATGTGCATAATTCAAATTTGAAATACATGCACATGCTCCAGTGCATATAAATTGGTTGAAAATCAAATCTATGTCCTTTGGTGCATGCTTAGGTCCCATGCAAGAAATGGGAATCCTACACCAGGGCACTGTTGATTGCCGGCAAAACATTGAGATACCTTATTTTGAAATTCTAGTAAATCCAAAACTCATCTGAAATTCATGAAACTTGGCATGCTATCATGGAGCGGCATCAACTTGTCGTGGTAATTTTTTTACACACGCAGATTAGACCAAATAGAAGTATCATTCTAAATTTTGGAATTATTCCGGGTTCGTCTGGCCTTTTTATACATTAATTGAATTTCTGGGCATTTAATGTGCATACTTCAAATTTGAACTGCAAGCACATGCTCCAGCGCACCAAAGTTGGTTGAAAAATGACATGTGTGTCCTTGGTTGAATTTCTAGGTCCCATGCAAGAAATGGGAATGAAATTCAAATATCTGGGCGTCGTGGCTCGGCCGGAAAGATTGAGAAACTTGATTTTTTTAATTCATGTAAATCTAAAACACGCCTGAAAATCATGAAACCTGGCATGGTGTCATGACATGGCACCAACATGCTGCGCTATTTTTTTTGGCCGAATTGGGACAAGCTTTGGTATATGCTTCTTGCAAACCGGAGGTTCTCTCAAAAAGGCTCGTGGTTCCGAGAGGGAACGTGTCACCTCCGTGTGCGTAACGACATACGTACACTGCCTTCTCCCGTCGTAATTTTTTTACACAGGAAGATTAGACCTAATAGAAGTATCGTGCTAAATTTTGGAACTATTTCGGGTTCATTTGGCCTTTTTATACATTAATTGAATTTCTGGGCATTTAATGTGCATAATTCAAATTTGAACTACAAGCACATGCTCCAGTGCACCAAAGTTGGTTTAAAAATCACATCTGCGTCCTTGGGTGAATTTATAGGTCCCGTGCAAGAAATGCGAAAGAAATTCAAACATCTAGGCGTCGTGGCTCGGCCGGAAAGATTGAGAAACTTGGTTTTTTAATTCCTGTAAATCCAAAACACGCCTGAAAATCATGAAACTTGGCATTGTGTCAAGACATGGCACCAACATGCTGTGGTAATTTTTTCTGTCCGATTTGCGAAGGCGCACACATTAACAATCAACAAAGTCATTTTGGAACAAGTGCTGTCACGTTACAAATCGGAAACACAAGTATTATTGAAACCGTGGGCGTTCCACTTCCCATTTACGTGACGCCACGCGTCCACTTTTCTTATTGGCTAGGAGGTGTCATGCGGGGTAGCTATTTGAGTATGGGAGGTGTGCGATCAGACCCCTGTGCATGCTCATCATGAGGAGAGCCCTTTGACCTCTATCCGCCGCTCCCCTCCCTCCCAACGCCTCCATTAATGGCGCCCGAGCCCCTGTTTCACGGCGTGGCTATGTCTCACTAGACTCGGATTTAAGAGAGAAAAATGAAAATCTAAAAAGAAAGTTTTGCACGGATCTTGATGCAAGATTCGACGGACCTATATAGCATCGACTACGACTTATAGCAAGCATGATGAATCTAAGGATGATGACAGTGGATAATAATTGTCTTACATATTTAGGAACATAGTTAAAAAAACCACATGCGGCAACGCCTGAAATACACAAGGGCAAAAGAAGAAGGAAGTAGCTAGTCTTCGAGGCGAGCGGCGATGATCTCTTTCTTGTCCTCAACATGCCCCTTGAGAGCATCCATAGATTCCTCTAGCAGCCTTCGACGCTCCATGTGGCGCATGTCATTCTCGTCCATAAGTTTCTTGACGATGACGCCAATGCTCTTCAACAAGGCAGTGATCTCATCTTGCTCGTCCCGGAGCTTCGCATTTCCCTCCCTTAGTTGTCGGATGACGCCGAGAGCCTGTTCAAGCGAGGCTTTCATGTCCTCCTACAACCGTGCCCATCCATCAATCTGATCCATCTGGCTATCGACGAGCGCATTCATGCTCCTGTAAGAGTCCTTGCCTACCCGAGAGACATTTTCCCAGGCCGCCGCGACATGGGAGGACATGTCTGCTGCATTCGTGGTGTAGTGGGACATCTTTGGTGCTTTTGCAGCGTGGCCGAACCAGTCTGCTACGTCAATGGCGTGGCGGGACCTCCGTGCTGCTTCAGTAGTGCGGTGGGAGCTCTCTGCTGCTACAGTCGCGCGGAGGGACATGTCGGCTGCTTTTGCGTTGAGGCGGGACATCTCTCGTGCTTCCGCTTCCATGCTCGCCTCATCTCTTGACCCAGAACTCACGCTGGCCATGGCAGGCACAAGGGAATGATGATGAATGACTTGTTTGTTTTTGTGGATGAGGAGTTGAGGAGGAATGAACAGTCATCTTGGAGTAGTAGTATTTATAACCGAGTACTAGTACACTCCTAAGTGGGAAACCATTTAGGTTTTGATTGGTGTGAACATGTTTGTAATCTGGAATGTGATGGGACGCAAGCTCAAAATTTATTGACGGTTCTATAATTTCTAACTGCGGCACTATTCCCGGATGGCGTAATGTGGGCACACGTTCTCGGCCACGTACGTGGCGTTAGCACCATGGGGTGAACCGCAATAGGCAATGTCAGCACACATCTTGTTCCAAGAACTGTGTGCGCTCGTTATTACCATCGTGCACGCTTCTTTTAATTAGAATGTGTGCCCATCTAGCGCACACACGTTGATCTGTTTAACTATTTCTATTTGGTGTGGCTAATCACAAACAGTTCATCCGTGTGAAGTGTATGCGATCAATCAGAGATACTTTTATCTGGCTGACCGTTTCTGTTCTGTTGCCTAATCGCAAACAGTTAATCCTTCTGAAGCGTATGCCCTCAATCGCACACACCTTTATCGAGCTACCCATTTCTGTTGTTCAGCCTCATCACAAACAGTTAATCCTAGTGAACTGTATGCCGTATATCGCACACTCCTTCATCTGGCTACCCATTTCCGTTCTTCTTCCTCATCGCAAACAGTTCATTGAACTGAACCGTATGCCCTATGAGGGGGTCATGGATTGAGGGGTCCTCATGTGGCCGGATAACTCGTGGTGTGCTGGACTGGTGGGCCGTGAAGATCATTGTTGAAGATCATCTCTCATATCCGGATAGGACTCCTCTATTCGTATAATGGCAGGTTTTAGGTTCGGGTGTAATCTTTCCTTCCTCTGCAAGCTGGTTATGTACAAACCCTAGGCCCCTCCGATGCATATATAAACCAGACGGTTTAGTCTGTAGAGGATAGAGAATCATAATATCCTCACATGCTAGGCTTTACGGTTTAGCCATTACTATCTCGAGGTAGATCGACTCTTGTAATCATATTCATCCAGATTAATATAGCAGGAAGTAGGGTATTACCTCGATCAAGAGGGCCTGAACCTGGATAACATCGTGTCCCCAGTCTCCTGGTACCATCGATCCTTAGACGCATAGTTCGGGACCCCCTACCCGAGATCTGCCGGTTTTGACACCGACATTAGTGCTTTCACTGAGTGTTCCACTATGTCGTCGACCGAAGGATTGATGGATCACTTCATCAACCATGACGGCACCACCGAGGGAACTTTCCCTCCCGGCCAGCTTTTTGTGTTTGGCGGCTTCATGCTTCGTGCCAACACAGAAGGCCACCTTGAGCAGGTTGAGAGCTATGCCCCTGGCCATCAAGTCAGGTTTGGAAGCTTGAACTACGTAGCTGATATCCGCTGAGACCTGATCTTTGACGGATTCGAGCCCACGGTGACCTTTCCCTGCCACCACAATGAACATGACCTAACTCTGTCATCGGACTAGGAAATAGCACCTGTAACCGTTCTGGCCCTAGATTCGGAACAAATCGCGTCACCCGAGGACGGGAAGGTCAACCCCGCCGAGGAAGCCACAAACTCAACGGTGCTGGAGCCGCACATAGACCCAACTCTTAGCGCAATTTGTGTTACCAGAACTCCGGACTCGTCTCCGACTGTAGGTTCCGAATCATGCGCATCTGCGCCCTTCAAGCTCGATCAGGCGCTGCAGATATCTTCCAGCACTCACCTTTTGGCGATGTGCTAAATTCGTTAAAATTTCTCTCCTTAGCTGGGGGCAGACAGCCAAATTATATCCGATTCGAGCTGGAGGCTGATAACGGAGAATTTTGCTTCCCACCCACCACCCACTTGGTAGCCACGGTCGATGATCTGATAGATCTACTTGACTACGCTTTCGAAGGCTTCGAAGGGATGGACCTCAAAGCCGAAGTAGATCTAGACCAAAACCGGCCCGTAACAGAGTGATGAACAACTACGTCTTCATAGACGTGTATATGGTGGATACACCTAAGGAGAAGGAGGGCGACGGCGAAAACGATCCCGCAAAGGACAAGCCTATCGATGAACCTCCCAAACGTCCACATGCGAAGCGCCGAACTAAATCCTGTAAAGGGAAAGATAGCAACACTGTCACTAATGATGGTGATAGTCCGGAGCAAGCCGAAGACCCTGCGGACCAAGCGATGGAGCAGGACGAGTGAGAGGACGGCGAACATAGTCTGAAACCGCTGTACGATGTCAGCGATGCCAAAGACAATTATCATGAACTTGACAAAGGATGTTAGCCTGGGCGACGACGAATACATTGTCCCAAAAGAACCCTTAGAACAAAAGCGCTTCCATTGAAGGCTTATTTCCACCGCAAGGAGCCTGAATAAGTAGCAGAGATGGCTTCGAGCCGCACAAGACACGCTCAATGATAGATGGAACGAAGTGCTAGACATTGAGAAAAAATATGGCTACAATCGCCAAACCAAAGGCTATCCTAAGTGTAAACTGCTGCCCGAATTCGACAACGAGGCCACCACGCCTATACAGCCAAAGAATAACACCGCCAACAAGCCGAACCGACCACCTCGTGGACGGGACAAAGTGGCTAGCAACGGCGTGCACAAGCATGCACCCCCACCCCGTAAAGGAAAGGAGGATACATCTGTAATGCCCCAGGATGCGACTATATCTCCTATGCGTCGAGGCACGACTTAGAGACATAAGCGCATTCAGGAATGATCTCAAGCATGTTATCTTTGCACATCTCATAAAAAAGTTCAGGGATGAAAGTGTAAAAGATAGCTGGCTTACACTCGCCACATCGCACAATGAATACAATAACATATATTCATCCAAATAACACAGGGTCCGGCTACAGACGAAATCCAAACGAGAAAAGATACCACAAAACACAAGGCCTGATCGCCCCTAGTAGGAACCAATACTGATCATCGGGATATGATACATAGTAACGGCCACGCTCTTCATCGAACTCCCAGTGAAGTTCTGATCCAACTCCTGCATCGTACTCAGTTGTACCTGCATCTGTTGTGCGATGTAATCTGTGAGCCACAAGGACTCAGCAATCCCATTCCCGTGTATCAAAACTAACAAAGCCTTAGGTGTGGAAGGGTAATAAAGTGTTTGCAGTAAGAACTAAGCAAATAGCTTACGAGTGCAGAGCGAGATGAGAACATGTGCCAACGGTCGCCAAGTTGATCAAGAAGTGATCCTAGCTACTCACGTTCATACATAACCCCACCGTGTTCACTTCCCGAAGCCCTTCGGAAAGAGACCATCACGGTTACTCACACAGGTAGTGTATTTTTAAGGATACGGTGTCAAGTTATCTACAACCAGATATTAGCAAAATTCCCATCTGCCACATACCCACGGGCACGACTTTCGAAACTTCAAAACACTGCAGGGGTGCCCAACTTAGCCCATCACAAGCTCACGATCCGCGGAGTCGCAACTCCAAAGTGGGAAGACCCGAGTATCCTCGGAATCCCGTGCTCAAGATATTTAGACAAAGGTAGAACTAATCCAGCAAGACCTCCCGGCGTGCTGACACCCTGATAGTAGCCGCGCATATCTCGTCTTAGGTCACGACCGGATGGGACAGCCTACAGAAAATATACCAATCCTCGAGTTTCCTCGTGGTGGCCCCGCAGTCTGCACGGTTGGACCAACACTCATGAGGAGCACTGGCCCGGGTTGATGATTAAGAACTCGGGTTTATAAATCCCTATGCAAGTTTTAGTTGTTAGGAAAATGTAGTACCAATGTTGGGTCTTGCTGGAAAAGCTTTAAGTAGTGCGATTTATCAAGGGGGGCCCATAAACCCCAACCGTGTTAGGAACGCAAAATCAAGGAACATAACACCGGTTTATCGGGTCCTAAGATGGCATGAGTGGAACAAAACACCAAGCAGAAGGCCAAGGCTTGCACCCATTACCAATATATAGGTGCATTAATTTACTTAAGACATATATTGTGTTATCCCAATAAACAAGTACGAACATGGAGCAATCTTGAGAACTTCACCTGCAACTAACAACGCTATAAGAGGGGTTGAGCAAAAGCGTACTTAGCCAATCAACGGTTTGCTAAGAAGGCGGTTAGAGTGTTTCATGGCAACAATAGGAGGCTGACAAACATGAATAGGCATCGAGGCATAGCTAAAGAGCAAGACAACTAGCATAGGCAAAGATAGAGGTGATATCGGGGAACGGTCATCCTGCCTGGTAAGTCGTCGGTGGGATGGTAAGACGGCTCCTCAAACTCAGTCTCGACAAGATCCTAGAACTCGGTATCGGCTCCCTGCTCTACCCAACACAAGAGCACAACAACGACACAAGATCAATCATGGTGCAATGCACAATCAACATGATGCAAGACATGTCATGGGATGCAAGTATGATGTGTGTATGCATGAGGATGCTCTCAAGCCTAAGGAGAAGATGATGGAAAAAGCTTCATCTTGGGTCACCAAGCAAGCCACTGGATAGAGGGGGAGATTTCGGTCGAAATCGATATAAAGATCATGGGAAACGGATGCACGGTTTGCAAAAGACAAGCAAAACAAGATGCAATGCAAAACTGCAGTTAACAACAACATGCCATCTTTGGAGCAAAATAAAATTATGCTATAGTACCCAAAAGTGAAGAAAAAAGGCATGGATGTGAAATAGACAAGATTCTTAACAAGCATGAACTTAGAGCACAACCAAATACTTGCTGAAACACAATTAAAAAAGCATGGCAAGATTCAATAAGTTTACAGATTTCTCAGACTTGGTGAAAATTACAAGGCATACAACAACGACGACAAGTAGGCATGTTTGCAAGCTTGTGCAACTCATACCAAAGCATAGCATGACATTTGAATATGGCCAACAACAAGAAGACATGTTTATGAAGCTACTCATGGCAAGAACATGGTCATAGGATGCATAGAACAATAGCTAATCACGTGGCAAAACTGAACTTGTTGATAACATGCTGACAGAAACATTTTATAGCAACTTGAGAGCATGAAACAACAAGCTACGGCAAGGCATCATGGCAAACAAGAGCATGGATAGCTAGAGCATAACATATACATCATGGAGCACCCACTCGACAACTCTAACCGTGCACAACAATGACGGTGGCATCATGGAAACATGGCATAAAAATTAATAGATTCACACTCAGCAGAAATTTAACATCATGATGGCATGTTAGCAAGCTTGTTGCACTCATCTCAAGGCATATCATGGCATGAAAATAAATCTATCGTGTAGAGCATATTCCAATGAGCAAAACTCATGTTGACACCTAGCTCATATGACACATGGATTGATATACACGAACAAGACAAAACATCATCTCATAAAAAGTTAAACATGGCGTAATGCAACCTAACATGTATGCAAATTCATCCATCATGAAGAGCATCACAAGACGAACATTTTTACATATTATACACTCCATTCGGACCAACGTGCACCGAGGTACTAGCTCACGAACATGCCAACAAATTTACATCACGAAGCACTCTTGCCACGAAGATTAAGACATCTAGATGAACCCTAACATGCAAGGAACTGATTCTAACATGTAGAGCATGTCGAAGCGTACATTTTGATATATCATACATGCAAAACATAGCACCGAGCACAAAGTTACCACATGATGAAGGAGGCAAGAAAATTAAATAGATCTGGGACTTAGGATTTTTTTTACCCCTCCGAAAAAGTCAACGCGGGAAGGGACGGATCCAGGACGGAGAGATCCGGGACGGTGAGGGCGTTTGGATCGTGGGACGGGTGAATCTCATCCACCCGCCCAGATCCGGATCGGGACGGGTTTGGCGGCGGCTCGCCGGAGTTGGCAGCGGCGGTGGCGGGCGGCTCGCGGCGTGGTGAAGGCCGGCGCGGGGAGGCGAGGTCGGAGGCGGCGGAGCGTCGGGCGGCGCACGCACCGGGCGGTGGGGCAGAAGGCTGGTGGCGGCGTTCGGTGCGCGGGGCTGCAGAGGCGCGGCCAGCGCGGAGCGACCGAGCCGCGGAGGCGCGCAGAGTTGCGGCGGGGAAACGGGCCGCGGGGCCCACGATGGGCTCGGCGGTGCACGGTGGAGGAGCCCGGCGGCTGACACGTGGCGGGCGACAAGTGGCTGGGACGTGTCCGGCGGACGTGTCCTGCGTGGACTGGACGCGTCCGGCGGAGCGGGGAGCTCGGGGCTAGGGTTTCTACCCGGAAATGGAGGGGACGGAGCCTTTTTATAGGTAGAGGGAGCTAGGAGTGTCCAAATGGGGTGCGGTTTTCGCCCACACCATCATGATCCGACGACCGAGAGGATGGAGGTGGTTGTGCTGGGCTAGTGGGCTGTTGTGGAGGGGTGTTGGGCTAAGATAGAAAGGGGTTTTCGGCCCACGTGGTTAACTGTTGGAGTATCAAATGACGTCCAAACGAGACGAAACTTGACAGGCGGTCTACCGGTGATATACCAAGACCACTTGAAAAGTCTCAGCCCATTCCAATGATGTTTTTAACCCACTCACGAAACAAAGGCTTGAGAGGTGCGACGAGCACGTGTTTGAGTGTCGGAACTCGAAACGGACAATGGAGAGAACGGAGACGATGCAACTACACACGGATGCAAGTGAGACTACGCCAATGCAATGCACATAATGAAAATGACATGGTGACATGGAACACACGCACAAGACAAAAACGAAGAAACCCGAAATGAAGGAGAGCCCAGAAAGAAAATGACATGGTGACATGGAACGCACACACAAGTCAACGAGGAATATATTGCCATAAATGGAATTGTTACATCCGGGGCGTTACAAACTCTCCTCCACTACAAAAAGATCTCGCCCCGAGATCTAGGCCTGAAAGAAAGTGGGATACTCGGAACGGAGATGATCTTCTTGCTCCCATGTAGCTTCTCGGTCGGTATGGTGTGACCACTTCGCTTTCAAGAATTTGATGGACTTGTTGCGGGTCTGGCGCTCAGTTTCTTCAAGGATAGCAACGGGGTGTTCACGGTAAGACAAGTCTAGCTGAAGATCAATTTCTTCGAAAGGAATGGTGCGTTCAGGCGTCTTGAAGCACTTGTGGAGTTGTGACACGTGAAACACATCGTGCACATTTGCAAAGTTGGAGGGAAGCTCGAGTTGGTAGGCTAGATCGCCTCTCTTGCCAAGAATCTTGAAAGGACCAACGTATCTTGGAGCAAGCTTGCCCTTGATACCGAACCTCTGAGTTCCCTTCATGGGAGAAACACGGATATAGACATGATCTCCAATGTCGAAAGCCAAGTCAGGATGCTTGCCGTCAGAGTAGCTCTTTTGGCGCGATTGCGCGGCGTTGAGATTCTCACGTATGACTTTGCACATTTCTTCGGCCTCTCAGATCAAGTCTTTTCCAAGGAGTTGACGTTCACTAGTCTCGGACCAGTTGAGATGGGTATGGCACTTTCTGCCATAGAGAATTTCAAACGGTGCTTTGCCTGCACTTGCTTGGAAGATGTTGTTGTAGGAGAATTCGGCAAATGGAAGGCAATCTTCCCATTTCATACCGAAGGAGATTACACAAGCTCTGAGCATATCTTCAAGAATTTGGTTCACTCTTTCGACTTGGCCACTAGTCTGAGGGTGAAAAGCTGTGCTGAAGCGAATCTTGGTGCCCATGGCTAACCGAAAGGAATCCCAGAACTTGGAAGTGAACAAGCTTCCACAAGCTGAGGAGATTACTTGAGAGATGCCATGCAAAGAGACAATTCTGGAGGTGTATAGCTCTGCGAGTTTAGCTGCGTTGATGGATTCTTTGACTGGAAGAAAATGAGCCACTTTAGTTAGCTTTTCAATCACCACAAAGATAGCATCATTTCCTCGCTTGGACTTGGGAAACCCTGTGACGAAATCCATCTCAATGTGATCGAATTTCCACTCGGGAATAGGTAGAGGTTGAAGGGGTCCGGCTGGACATTGATGCTCTACCTTCACTCTTCTGCAGACATCACACTCGTTCACGAATTGAGCAATTTCTCTTTTCATGCGAGTCCACCAATAGGATTGCTTGAGGTCATGGTACATCTTGGAGCTTCCTGGATGTATCAAGAGGAGTGAGTCATGTGCTTCATTCATTATGAGCTTTCTGAGATCACCTTTGGGAACCACAATTCTATCCTCAAAGAACAAAGTGTCTCTGTAATCAATGCGATAGCACTTGTACTTGGGAGTACCCTTAGCAATACCATGTTTCACCTTCTGCACCATAGCATAAATGAGTTGGGCCTCACGGATTTGATCTTGCAAGGTAGGAGCAACTTGAAGGTTGGCAAGAAATCCTTGCAGAACAACTTGGAGGTTGAGCTTCCTGAATGACTCACAAATTTCAGGTAGGAACGGTTTGAGGAGGAGATTGTTGCAGTAAGCCTTTCTGCTTAAGGCATCTGCAATGACATTGGCCTTGCCAGGAGTATATTCAATGCTTGGATCGTACTCTTGAATCATTTCGACCCAACGAGTTTGGCGGAGGTTAAGGTTTGGCTGGGTGAAGATGTACTTCAGGCTCTTGTGATTGGTGAAGATGTCCACTTTTCTGCCCAACAGAAGGTATCTCCATGTGATCAAGGCATGAACAACTGCTGCTAGCTCAAGATCATGTGTGGGATAATTCTTCTCATTTGGTGTAAGCTGATGTGAAGTGTATGCAACGATCTTCTTGTCTTGCATGAGGACACTGCCGAGACCTTGCAATGAAGCATCATAGAACACTTCATAAGGGTTGGACTCATCCAGAGCAGTAAGAACCAGGGCAGAAATGAGCCTCTATTTGAGGGTATTGAATGCCACATCACAATCAGGAGTCCACGAGTACTTGACATTCTTCTGCAACAGGTTGGAAAGAGGCTTGGCAATCTTCGAGAAGTTCTCAACGAACCTTCTGCAATAGCTTGCAAGATCGAGGAAACTTCGGAGTTGTTAGACATTCTGAGGAGGCTCCCAGTTGACAATAGCTTCAACCTTCTCGGGGTTAACAGAAATGCCCTCGGCAAAGATAATATGGCAAAGATAGAGGACTTTATCAAGCTAGAATTCGCATTTGGAGAACTTCGCATAGAAACGGTGCTCATAGAGCCTGTCGAGGACCAAATGGAGGTGCTTGGCGTGGTCTTCTTTATTCTTGGAGGATACCAAGATATCATCGAGGTAGACGAGAAATAATTCATTGGTGTAGGGGTTGAATATGAAGTGCATCATCTACGAGAAACTGGGTGCCGCATTTGCAAGCCCGAAAGACATGACCGTGTATTCATAGGAGCCATAACTCATTCTGATTGCGGTCTTGGGAATATCCTCTTCACGGATATGAATATGATGGTAGCCCATCCGGAGATCAAGTTTCGAGAAAACCTTGGCTCCTTTGAGCTGCTCGAACAATTCATTGATATTGGGGACCGGGTACTTATTCTTTATTGTCTTCTTGTTCAATGGCCGGTAATCAACACAAAGGCGTTCCGTGCCATCCTTCTTCTTGACAAATAGAACACCACAGCCCCAAGGAGAAGTAGTTGGTCTGATTAGACCCATATGTTCTTGCTCATCGAGTTGTTTCTTCAGCTCCTTCAACTCTTTAGGAGAAAGCTTGTACGAACGCTGACATGTTGGCTCGGTACCGGGTGCAAGTTCAATGACGAATTCAACTCGACAGTTGGGAGGCATGCCTCAAAGCTCTTCAGGGATTACATCCTCATATTCACAAACCACCGGAATCTGGGAAATGGCATTAATCTCGCCCTTGTCATTAAGAGAGAATAGCCTGATTGTGTTATCTCGAGCTGGGAAGATAATCACGTCTTTGGAAGGATGAGTTAGATTTACTTCCTTGTTTGCACAATCAATAAGAGCAGCATGCTTCGAGAGCCAATCCATCCCAAGAATAAGATCAATGTCCGAGTTACCGAGAACAACCGGAGAAACCAGAAAACTATAATCTCCCATGTGAATAGATATATCCGGAGCAATCAAATTAGAAGTCATGTGTTTGCCCGGAGAAATAATTGATAACTTCTTATCCAAAAATGCTGAAGTGAAATTATGCTTGTTAAAGAATGGTCTTGATATGAAACTGAGTGATGCGCTAGAATCAAACAAAACTTTTGTAGGCATAGAGTTAACTGGAAGATTACCAATTATCACATCGGGAGACTCCTCTGCTTGAGCTGCATTCATCAGCTTCACTCTTGCATGCTTGGGATTGTGCTTGACAATAGCATTGCTGACAGGTGGAGGAGGCGGAAGGCGCCCTTGAATACACTTTTTGCATAGTGACCCTTCTGACCACACTTGTTGCATGTAACCTCTGAGAGTGTACGATGATAAGGACCACTTGGTTTTGGAGCATGGAACTGAGACTTGGACTGGTTGCTTGGGTTGGGTGGGTGGAGAATCCACGACCACCTGAGTGCTTGTTGTTGCTTGGAGGATGGAGCATTGGAGGAGGCGGTAGCCAGAACATCTGCTACTTGGCAACCACTTGAGAGGAAGAGGAGGAGTGAACAGCATCTCTTATCCTCTTCTTGGAAGCTTCGCACTTGAGCTGAGCTGCCTCTTGCTTGAGAGCCATGTTGTAGAATTAATCAAATTAATCTGGCTCGAACAAGGTGAGTGCAAGTTGGAGTTCATCTTTCAGACCACCTCGAAACTGGTAGATTTTGCTCTTGGCATCGGGGATGTCTTGCTTTGCATAACTGGCAAGATTCTGGAACTTGACATTGTATTGATAGGCGGACAAGGTGCCTTGCTTCAGATTGCAGAATTGCTCACGCATACCTTCAATGACACTTGTTGGAATGTGATGAGAATGGAAATCGCGACAGAAATCAGTCCATGAGATCACACGACCACCTCTGGAGTCTTTGTACTTTTGCCACCAATCTGCAGCTTGGTCTTTTAGTTGGAAGGCGGCAAACTTGACATAATCCTCAGGTCTGACATTATTGCACTCAAAATGCTTCTTGATGTGTGTGATCCAATCTTCAGCATCTAGCGGGTCCACACAGTAAATGATAGACTTGGGCTGATTTGCCAGGAATTGGTTCAGAGTCGCAAAGTGAGGTTGATTGAACATATTTCCTTGGCCTTGGTTCCCTTGATTGCCTTGATTTGCTTGATTGGGTTGGAAATTCTGCATCATCTGCATGAGCGTCTAAGTGTTTTGGTTGGTTGCCTGCATAATCGTTCTCCATGCCTCAGACGGAGGAGGAGGGGAAGGAGGATGCTCTTCTTCACCCTCTTGGTTCGGGTTGGGAACCTTCTCAGGTGCCATCCTGAAGATGATGACAACTGTTAGCCATTGATGCAATAATACATAAGCTAAATCAACGGCTAGATATTTGCAATATATAGTCTTCACAATGAACATTCGAACAAAATTGAACGAATGAATTCCATACCTTAATGGTACAACAACTTGTCGAGAAGCCACTTGGGAGAAAAAATGATAGAATAAAACAATAAGGTACAGATGGAACAAATACATAATAGAGGTTTCGTCCCACATATTCGTGCTGAATGCCCCATGGCACGTGTTACAAAGGGTCTTGCGATCCCCGGATCAGCATAGCCAAGGATCCTTTAAGATGCAACTCCCAATTGGAATAGCGCCCATGAAACCTCTTCACTAGATGTAGAACCCCAAACCTCATACCATGCACCCGTTAGAAGATTACCTACGAGCTACTTGAAACCCACCTATTAATTCCCGAAGCTTTCTGGTTATGCAATCTGGTGTTGGGGATACAGGGGAAGCACCACGCACTCAAATCTAAACCTACATCCAGCTGTATCCATCCGTCAACACATAACCAGTCATCTTCGAAAACCGTTTACCTTGGACCTTTGAAACACATCTGCTATACTAGTTGTGGCAATACTCCCGAACTATCTCCCCAGTACTGGGTGACGTCGGGGTTATCTCACCACCAGACATGCATAGAAGAGTTTTCGATGTCGGCCGCCTATGTTATTCTAGAACCGCTACGATACATTTGTAACGACAACACCTCGGAGCTCAACTCCCAGGAACACTGCCACAACCCCTAAATGACAGGAGGCATCGAGAACAATGTTCTCGTCACAAAGATATCGAAACGATCCAAACAATACCCGCGTGATCCTAAAAAACAATTGCTGAAATTTTGAGAGTAGAGGAGATAGAATAACGTCAGGAGTCCTCACCAGAGCGATGAAAGGGATGAGGAGTAAAAATAAATCCTACTCTCCGATATATATATAGGACTCAAAACATTTTTGTGTGTGTGCCTAGACTAAACCATCAGCGATTCGATCAATCAGGGGGCTCCTAGGTCGGAGAAGGCTCTGATACCAACTTGTAATGCCCCATGATGCGACTATATCTCCTACGTGTCGAGGCACGACTTAGAGACATAAGTGCATTCTGGAATGATCTCAAGCGTGGTATCTTTGCACATCTCATGTAAAAGTTCAGGGATGAAAGTGTAAAAGATAGCTAGCTTACACTCGCCACGTCACACAATGAATACAATAACATACATTCATACAAATAACACAAGGTCCAACTACGGACGAAATCCAAATGTGAAACGATACCACAAAACACAAGGCCAGATCGCCCCTAGTAGGAACCACTACTGATCGTCGGGATACGATACATAGTAACGGCCACGCTCTTCATCGAACACCCAGTGAACTTCTGATCCAAATCATGCATCGTACTCGGTTTTACCTGCATCTGGTGTGTGTTCTAATCTGTGAGCGACAAGGAGTCAGCAACCCCATTCCCGGGTATCAAAACTAAGAAAGCCTTAGGTGTGGAAGGGTAATAAAGTGTTTGCAGCAAGCACTAAGCAACTAGCTTACGAGTTCAGAGCGAGATGAGAACATGTGCCAACGATCGCCAAGTTGATCAAGTAGTGATCCTAGCTACTCATGTTCATACATAACCCCATCTTGTTCACTTCCCGAAGCCCTTCGGAAAGAAACCATCACGGTTACTCACACAGGTAGTGTATTCTTAAGGATATGGTGTCAAGTTATCTACAACCGGATATTAACAAAATTTCCATCTGCCACATAACCGCGGGCATGCCTTTCGAAAGTTCAAAACCCTACAGGGGTATCCCAACTTAGCCCATCACAAGCTCACGATCCGCGGAGTGGCAACTCCAAAGTGGGCATACCCGAGTATCCTCGGAATCCCGTGCTCAAGATATTTTGACAAAGGTAAAAATAATCCAGCAAGACCTCCCAGCGTGTCGACACCCTGATAGTATCCGCGCGTATCTCATCTCAGGCCACGACCGGATGGGCAGCCTACAGGAAAATACCAATCCTCGAGTTTCCTCATGGTGGCCCCGCAGTCTGCCCGGTTGGACCAACACTCATGAGGAGCACTGGCCCGGGTTGTTGATTAAGAACTCGGGTTTATAGCTCCGTATGCAAGTTTTAGTTGTTAGGAAAATGTGGTACCAATGTTGGGTCTTGCTGGAAATTCTATAAGTAGTGTGATTTATCAAGGGGGGCCCAGAAACCCCAACCGTGTTAGGACCGCAAAATCAAGGAACATAACACTGGTTTATCGGGTCCTAAGGTGGCATGAGTGGAACAAAACACCAAGCAGAAGGCCAAACCTTCCACCCATTACCAATATATAGGTGCATTAATATACTTAAGAGATATATTGTGTTATCCCAATAAACAAGTCCAAACGTGGAGCAATCTTGAGAACTTCACCTGCAACTAACAATGCTATAAGAGGGGCTGAGCAAAAGCGTACTTAGCCAATCAACGGTTTGCTAGGAAGGCGGTTAGAGTGTTTCATGGCAACAATAGGACGCTGACAAACATGAATAGGTATCGAGGCATAGCTAAAGAGCAAGACAACTAGCATAGGCAAAGATTGAGGTGATATCGGGGAACGGCCATCTTCCCTGGTAAGTCGTCGGTTGGATGGTAAGACGGCTCCTCAAACTCAGTCTCGACAAGATCCTAGAACTCGGTATCGGCTCCCTACTCTACCCAACACAAGAGCACAACAACGGCACAAGATCAATCACGGTGCAATGCACAATCAACATGATGCAAGACATGTCATGGGATGCAAGTATGATGTGTGTATGCATGAGGATGCTCTCAAGCCTAAGGAGAAGATGATGGAAGAGGCTTCATGTTGGGTAACCAAGCAAGCCACTGGATAGAGGGGGAGATTTCGGTCGAAATCGATATAAAGATCACAGGAAACGGATGCAGGGTTTGCAAAAGACAAGCAAAACAAGATGCAATGCAAAACTGCAGTTAACAACAACATGCCATCTTTGGGGCAAAATAAAATTATGCTACAGAACCAAAACGTGAAGAAAAAAGGCATGGATGTGAAATAGACAAGATTCTTAACATGCATGAACTTAGAGCACAACCAAATACTTGCTGGAACACAATTAAACAAGCATGGCAAGATTCAATAAGTTTATAGATTTCTCAGACTTAGTGAAAATTACAAGGCATACAACAACGACGACAAGTAGGCATGTTTGCAATGCAACTCATACCAAAGCATAGCATGGCATTTGAATATGGCCAATAAGAAGAAGACATGTTTATGAAGCTACTCATGGCAAGAACATGGTCATAGGATGCATAGAACACTAGCTAATCACGTGGCAAAACTGAACTTGTTGATAACATGCTGAGAGAAATAATTTGTAGCAACTTGAGAGCATGGAAACAACAAGCTACAGCAAGGCATCGTGGAAAACAAGAGCATGGATAGCTAGAGCATAACATATACATCAAGGAACACCCACTGGACAACTCTACCATGCACAACAATGATGGTGGCATCATGGAAAGATGGCATGAAAATTAACAGATTCACACTTAGCAAAAATTTAACATCACGATGGCATGTTAACAATCTTGTTGCACTCACCTCAACACATATCATGGCATGAAAATAAATCTATCATGTAGAGAACATTCAAATGAGCAAAACTCATGTTGACACCTAGCTCATATGACACATGGATTGATATACACGAACAAGACAAAACATGATCTCATAACAAGTTCATAAACTTATCAGCCACATGCACTTTTGTAACAGGGTTAAACATGGAGTAATGCAACCTAATATGTATGAAAATGCATCCATCATGAAGAGCATCACAAGACGAACGTTCTAACATATCATACACTCCATTTGGATCAACATGCACCAAGTTACTAGCTCACGAACATGCCAACAAATTTACACAGACAACAAGTGCTGAAACAGTTACATCATGAAGCACTCTTTCCACGAATATTAAGACATCTAGATGAACCTTAACATGTAGGGAACAGATGCTAACACGTAGAGCATGTCGAGACGAACATTTTGATATATCATACATGCAAAACGGAGCACCGAGCACAAAGTTACCACATGATGAAGGAGGCAAGAAAATTAAACAGATCCGGGACTTAGGATTATTTCCCCTCTGAAAAAGTCAACACGGGATGGGACGGAGGGATCCGGGATGGCGGGGGAGTTTGGATTGTGGGACGGGTGGATCTCATCCACCCGCCTAGATCTAGATCGGGACGGGTCCGGCGGTGGCTCGCCGGAGTTGGCCGCGGCGGTGGCCGGCGGCTCGCGGCGCGGTGAAGGCCGGTGCGGGGAGGCGAGGTCGGAGGCGGTGGAGCATCGGGCGGCGCGCGCGCCGGGCGGCGGGGCCAAAGGCCTGCGGTGGCGGGCGGTGATGAAGATGGCCGGCGACGGCGGCCGGTGCGCGGGGCGGCGGAGGCGCAGTCGGCGCGGAGGCGCGCGGAGTGGCGGCGGGGAAACGGGCCGCGGGGGGCCGCGATGGGCTCGGCGGGGCACGGCAGCACGCGGTGGAGGAGCCTAGCGGCTGACACGTGGCGGGCGACAAGTGGCTGGGGCGCGTCCAGCGGACGTGTCGGCATGGTCTGGACACGTCCGGCGGCGCGGGGAGCTCGGGGCCAGGGTTTCTACCCGAAAATGGAGGGGATGGGGCCTTTTTATAGGTAGAGGGAGCTAGGAGTGTCCAAATGCGGTGCGGTTTTCGCCCACATGATCATGATCCGACGACCGAGAGGATGGAGGTGGTTGTGCTAGGCTAGTGGGCTGTTGTGGAGGGGTGTTGGGCTAAGATAGAAAGGGGTTTTTGGCCCACGTGGTTCACCGTTGGAGTATCAAACGACCTCCAAATGAGACGAAACTTGACAGGCGGTCTACCGGTGATATACCAAGAACACTTGACAAGTATCAGCCCATTCCGAGGGTTTTTTAACCCACTCACGAAACAAAGGCTTGAGAGGTGTGATGGGCGCGTGTGTGAGTGTCGAAACTCGAAACGGACAATGGAGAGAACGGAGACGATGCAACTACACATGGATGCAAGTGAGACTATGCCAATGCAATGCACATAATGAAAATGACCTGGTGACATGCAACACACGCACAAGACAAAATCGAAGAAACCCAAAATGAAGGAAGAGCCCAGAATGGAATTGATTAAGCCAATGAGGAATATATTGCCATAAATGGAATTGTTACATCCGGGGCGTTACAACGGCTCAGGCCCGAAAACACGATCTCCGTGAGGACCTGAACAAAAAAGTTGGCCTGACCAGATCCATCTACGGATCCAGGGACCGTGCTCCCGCACGGGACGGTTTTATCAAGCCAATCATGCCGGTCATATACCAGATCGGGGTCAATACCGAACAACACAACCATCGGACATACACCATGACATAGCAAAATACAGGGGTGCCGCACACCCTCTGTGCTTCACCGATGAGGTGCTGGATCATGACTTTCCAGAAGGGTTTAAACCCGTAAATATCGAGGCATATGATGGAACGACGGATCCTGCCATCTGGATTGAGGACTTCATTCTTCACATCAACATGGCTCGCGGAGATGATCTCCACGCCATCAAATACTTGTCCCTCAATCTGAAAGGACCAGCTTGGCACTGGCTAAATAGCTTCACAGAGAACTCCATTTGAAGTTGGGAAGAACTTGAGGATGCTTTTCGGGCCAATTTTCAAGGGACCTATGTCCGCCCCCCGGATGCTGACGATCTAAGTCACATCATCCAACAACCTGGGGAGTCAGCCCGCAAGCTTTGGAATTAGTTTCTCACAAAGAAAAACCAAATCGTCGACTATCCGGATGCCGAAGCCTTAGCGGCCTTCAAACACAGTGTCCGGGACGAATGGCTAGCTAGACACCTCGGCCAGGAAAAGCCGAGGACAATGGCAGCCCTAACTACACTCATCACCTGCTTTTGCATGGGCGAGGACAGCTGGCTAGCTCTTAGCAGCACCAGCAACCCTGGAACATCTGAAGTCAGGGACGACAATGGGAAGCCACGACGTAATAAAAACAAACGTCGAAATAATGCTGGAAGCCCAGATGATACAGCGGTAAACGCCGGATTCAGCGGCTCCAGACCCAGTCAACTGAAGAAGCCACTCAAAGGCAACAAAGATGGTCCATCTAGCCTGGACAAAATATTAGATAGGCCCTGCCAGATCCATGGCACCCTAGAAAAACCTGCAAACCATACCAACCGTAATTGTTGGGTCTTCAAGCAGGACGGCAAGCTCAACGACGAACACAAGGGAAACGGACCACACAACGAAGACGAGGATGAACCTTGCCAGCCGAACACAGGGAGACATAAGAAATTTCCACTAGAGATCAAAACAGTGAACATGATCTATGCCACTCATATCCCAAAGAGGGAGTGTAAGCACGCACTCCGAGATGTCTACACCGTCGAGCCTGTTGCCCCCAAATTCAACCCATGGTTGGCCTGTCCGATCACTTTCGATCGCAGGGATCATCCGACTAGTATCCGTCACTAGGGTTCAGCTTCCCAAGTGCTCGATCAAATAATCGATGGATACCATCTCACTCGAGTCCTTAAGGACGGCGACATCAGTCTCAATCTGATATATCAGGACACTATCCGCAATATGGGGATCAACCCGTCAATAATCAAGCCAAGCAGCATGACCTTTAAAGGAGTAGAAGCCCGCTGCACGGGCTCTTTAACATTGGAGGTCGTATTCGGCTCTCCTGATAACTTTCAAAGTGAAGAGCTAATCTTCGACATAGCTCCGTTCTGAAGTGGCTATCATGCACTACTCGAAAGAACTGCCTTCGCCCGCTTTAATGTAGTCCCACATGATGCTTATCTAAAGCTTAAAATGCCTGGACCACGTGGTGTCGTCACGATCAATGGAAATATGGAGCGCTCTCTCCGTAGAAAGGAGGACACTGCGGCCTTAGCAACCGAAGTCCAAAACAGCCTATTCAAGCTGGACAGCTTATCAGTCGCTAAAACCGCGGACACAACTAAACATGTCCGGCATGCGCCTCCGTGTGGAAGCTCAGATGAACCTGAGCTAGAGTAGCAGTTATGCCGCAATCTACTGCCCCATAAGGTGATAGCATACGTGCCTCGAGTACATAATTATGCCCTCAAAATCCCTTGGACGACACTAGGGGCACACTGCAAACAAATAGTCCATAGTTCGGCTTGACCCTATTCGGACTCAAAAATTATCTTTCAAGGTTCACTAAACGAACCGGTGTTGTTTATGGCCGCATCGGATTTCTTTTCTTTTCCAGGTTTTTTTCTGTTTTTTTACAGATGGCCATCACACTCCCCCCTTCAATGGACCCTGTGTTCTCTCCCCATGTCAGATTGCTACATGTGCCTTGTCAACATGGTCCATTACCAGGGGCTGTATTCAGCCCGGTATATGTCGAAAAGTTCGAACACCTATAAGGAGTGTTCGGCGTCCTGGATATTTGCTCTATATGCATCAGTTCTGAATCATGTCTTGGATCAGTAGTTGAGTTGCCCGGCTCCTGTGCTTACCCCTACAATCCCAATTGTTCGGCTAGGGTATAAAGGGAGAACTACTGCGATTGTACTTCTAGCTCGTGCGGTCAAGTACCTCAGTAGAGAAAGCCGAAAACCGAGTTTCATGATATGTGAGAACCTAGTCCACGATCCGATGACTTAGTGATATACTATGATCGATGGAGATCTACCCCGTGTTATACGAAGGGTTGGTTTTTTCGCCCAGCCACTTACAAATGGATACCTTAATTCCGAAATACCATACCGCAACAGGGGCTAGTACCTAGCCCCACTTGTCAAACTCCTATGGCTAAGTGAAAGCAATAACGCCGCATAGTCTGATTGCCTAGTTCACTCCGCATACACCACCTACACGGAGCAAGACGTTGGATAAAGAGTGTCTACCCATATGACCGAACACCCCAGTACTATTTACATGGGGGCTGAAGCCGATGACTGGAAACTTTCAGATTTAAATAAACGGCCACACAGGAGGTAAAAGTCGCTCACATTATAAAAGCGCAAAAGTTATATACATTGTTTCATAAGCTCAAGTCTTTACAACTGGATACAATTACTCAAAGATAACATCCTTTGAGCACTGCCTTCTATGACATCATCGAAGTATTTCTCCGGCTTGCGGTGCTCCTTGCCTGCGGGCGGGCCAGCAGTAGCTATATCCCACGCCTTCATCTTCGCCCAATTCACTTTTACACGAGCGAAGGCCATCCAAGCACCCTCTATGCAGGCCGAACGCTTCAACGTGTCGACCCACGGACTCGCTTCGACGAGCCGCTTCACCAATCCGAAGTAGCTACTTGGGATTGGATCAGCGGGCCATAGCCGAACTATCAAGTCCTTCATGGTGAAACCCGCCATATTGTGCGGCTCGACCAGCTGCTTCATCTGGTTGTTGAGGGGCACCAGATGTTTTGACACATAGAACTGCGACAAAAATAGCTTCTTCGTGTCGTTCCCCTCCCGGGCTCGGATGTATTGGGTGGCGTCAGCACTGCTCCTTGGACGATCAGCAAACACGCCTGGAGAACTCCATAACTGTGTCAGCCCAAGATACTTCCGCCCTCCGAAGATGCTCTGTAAGAGAAAAGTCTTACCAGATGCTATCTCCGCGCCTGCTTGATTTCTTCACAAGCATTGCGTGACTTGCTTCGCGCATCCTTGGCAGGCTTAACTGCCACATTCAGCTCGGACGCTTGTTCCGAAGCCTTCAACTCCAACGCCTCGTAGTTGTGAATAACATCTTTGAGTTCGTCCTCGACTTCGGACACCTGAGCCACGTGTTGTTGGCACGTTTCCTTTTCGGCCACTAGATCGGCAACCACTTTGTCAGCGATTGCCCTGCTTGCCTCGGCTTCCTTCATGGCCTTCGCGAGCTCGCCCTTGAGGGCCGCGAGCTCAGTGGCGCCAACTGTGTAATACAGAATATCATAAGGAGTTTATACTCATACCCAATTACTTAGTATTCATGACATCTTAATTTTTTTAATACGCATACCTTGTGTTTCATCTAAACGCTGGTTGACGCGGTCGAGGTCCGCATTGGCCAACAAAAGCTTCTGATTTAGTTCGGCAACTTCTGCATCTCATGTAGTTGCCGCAACATACGAAGTCTGTTCAAATACATAAGCATACAGTTCAGCTCTATAACATGCTATACTATGGATACTTCTTCCGATTCTATTCAGAATCACACAAAGCATGAGGGGCTACTAGCTATATATATATATGCATATAAAACAAATAAAGTTCCATACATAACATTACATTGCTTACCTCAAAGCCTGTTAACATGCTGTTAAGGCTTCATTCAGTCCACCTTTGACGGACTAAAAATTCTTCATCACCGCACCCATCATGGTGCGGTGCTCCTCCACTACGGAAGCACTCTGTAGTGCTCCCTCCACAGGATCCGGCACCTCCGGATTGAATCCGGGTGCCGTCGTATCCTCCCTCACCTTGGGGGTCTAGTCTTCAGACCCCGGAGCCGCGCTAGGCTCCGGATCTGTCTTCGGCAGGGCCCCGGACTGTCTGGGTCCCCCGTCTTCGGTCTCCATGGGGATTGTTTCCTATGGTCAACGGCAGCAGAGCTGTTACTCTCGATCGCCCTGTCACTTGCCCTGCCCCCATTTCCTTGAGCGGAAAACACACACTCGGAGGACACTTTGGTGTCCCCGCCGGTCACGGGCGATGGAGCTCGGGCCAAGGGGTCACTCCCCGTCTCTCTAGGCGCTAGAGAGCTCCCCTCCAATAAGAAGGCTTCAAGGTATGCTTGGGGAGGGTTGTAGGTCAGCAGGTGAGAAATACTAAGTAAGCATTAAAATGCTAAACAAACAAGGTGCATCAATTAATATATCCGGACAAACTTACGTTTCGGTTGGGGGCTTCTCCCTGACCTTCACCACAAAGCTATGTTCAGACAATGAGTCCGAACGAATGGAGAGGTTCAGCCTCCTCCGGGGAGCGGCCTTGCCCGCATCAGAGGAGAGGATGTTGATCTCCTCAGACTTCCCGTCAGCAGGGCGGGGGCCGCCCTCGGCCTCCTTGCTCTTCTTCTTGGACTTCTTGACCGACGCCTTGTATGGCGACGGGACAAGCATCGCCATCAATGGAGGCGTCTCTAGGTCTTCTGGAAAAGGCACCGAACACTTAATCTAGATTGCCTTCTTCGTCCAGCCCTGTATATCACGCAAAAACTCCAATTCCTGTTATCATTAAACAAGAAGGGGATATATGTTCGCCAATTTTTTTGATTACCTCTGGTGTGGTGACCGCGCTACTATAGCCCGCGTCATCGGTTTCCTTCAGCCACTCCTTCTTTCTCTTGAAGAGATGCTTCTAGATCTCTTTGTGCGTAAAGCCGAAGAGATGCTTCAGGGGCCGATCTCCTACCGGATCGAACTCCCATAGGGAGGAGTCCCAACTTGGCAAGGAAGGACAAGTCGGGCCAGCATTACCTGGGCCACGGTCGAGAGCTGATAGACCTTAGAAATCATGCCAGGCACACGGCCTTGGAGTGCCGTCACCTCAACATGAGACCCCCTGACGGAGTCCTGGATTGAGGGGTCCTCATGTCGCCGGATAACTCATGGTGGGCCGGACAGGTGGGCCGTGAAGATCATTGTTGAAGATCATCTCTCGTATCCGGATAGGACTCATGTGTTCGTATAGTGGCGGGTTTTAGGTTCGGGTGTAATATTTCCTTCCTTTGTAAGACGGTTATGTACAAACCCTAGGCCCCTCCGGTGCATATATAAACTTGAGGGTTTAGTCTATAGAGTCTAATAGAGAATCACAAATCCTCATAGGCTAGACTCTAGGGTTTAGCCAATACAATCACGAGGTAGTTCAACTCTTGTAATCATATTCATCCATATTAATATAGCAGGAAGTAGGGTATTACATCGATCGAGAGGGCCTAAACCTTGGTAAACATCGTGTCCCCTGCCTCCTGTTACCATCAATCCTCAGACCCGTAGTTCGGGACCCCCTACCCGAGATCCGCCGGTTTTGACACTGACATTGGTCCTTTCATTGAGAGTTCCACTATGTCGTCGACCGAAGGACTGATGGATCGCGTCATCAACCACGACGACAACACCGAGGGAATCTTCCCTCCCGGACAGCTCTTCGTGTTCGGCGGCTTCGTGCTCTGTGCCAACACTGAAGGCCACCTCAAGCAGGTTGAGAGCTACGCCCCTGGCCATCAAGTAAGGTTCGGAAGCTTAAACTACGTTGGTGATATCCATAGAGACTTGATCTTCGATTGATTCGAGCCCACGACGACCTCTCCCTGCCACCACGATGAACACGACCCAACCATGTCATCGGATCAGGAAATAGCACCTGCAATAGTTCTGGCCTTAGATCCGGAACAGATCGCGTCGACCAAGGACGGGTAGCAAAACCCCACCCCGGAAGATGCAGACTCAATGGTGTCAGAGCCGCAAACGGACCCGACTTCGAGCAGGATCTGTGTTACTGGAACTATGGACTCGTCTCTGGCCTTAGATTCTGAATCAAGCGCATCTGCGCCTGTCGGCATCGTGGGAACCAGGGTACCCAGACTTGCCTACCTGCGGCCCATGACGCGCTCCTACTACGGCCTGGTACGGCCCAGCTGATCGACCAGCTGCTCAAGATCCGCGCGAGGGGGCAGAGCCTCGCGAGGAGAACGACACCAAGACCCTCTCAGGAGTGGCCTCGGCTAGGCTGCTCCGGAGGGGCGGAGAACTCAAGGCCAAGCCTGCCTCAGGAGGAGGCAGTGAGGCGAGCAGTGACGCACCGCGCCAGCGGGTGCCAGCGGCGCAGTTGACATTTTTGTGCAAAGGAGACAACGCAGGTGCAGGTTCCTGAGGGGCGAGACAAAGGTTTCCCCTTCGGTGCAACAAGACCAAAGACCGCAAGGGCGACAGGGAGGATGTCACCACCGAGCCTACCACCGCGTCATCGTCTGATCTCTTTGCATGCGAAGACCGCTTTTTTTAGGATAGGAACGCCCTTGTGTTCCCGCTCAAAATGCCCGTTGTGGGATCCCTTCCCACCTAAACATTTCGGGGGAAGAGGACCCTGGCCTCCTATATAAGTAGCTAGGGTTTGCACTTTGGGGGGGTGATCTAATCTGGACGGACCTCATATCGAACACCCCACCTTCAAGGAGCAAGAACACTTGCCTCCTGACCCTCTTGAGACCTCCTCCCGAGCTCAAGAACCACTGTACTTGTTCATACTCAAGCCCGCCAGAGGCTAATCCACTCAAGCAAGATGTAGGGATTTACAGCGCAAGGTGGCCTGAACCTGGGTAAACTCGTGTGTGCTTTTACTTGTTGTTGGCTCGAATCTCATCACCGGGCGAGGGTGTGGCGCTAGGTAGACGTGAGCGCGAGAGATCTTTGTTCACGCCCCTGTGTTCGAACTTCTTTGGGTTTGCGGAGTCCGTAATCCGACATTTGGCGCGCCAGGTAGGGGCGTGTCGAAATCTCACCTCTCCGACGACCTCGCCTCCCCTCTCCTCCTGCACGCCGCCATGATGGCCGCAGCATGCCGCATCCGCGTGGAGGCTGGTGCTGTCCCCATCGTCTGAGCGGCGTCGACGGAACGCGCCACCCATTGGCGCTCCGCCAACTCAACCGACGACGTTTTCCCCGGCCGGGACACTAGGGAGCGTCCTGCTTTGCCATTTTCGCTCCCCGTGGCCTCGCCGGCGGCACTCTTAGCGGCGTAGAAGCTGCTCCGGCGCCACCCACCCACGGAGGAGCTCGACACTTGGGTAGCCCGTGTCGACGAGCTGCTGGGCGCTGCCGGTGGGGGGTCGCCCTGCATCATCGGAGGATCCCAAGCAACTGTGTCGGCCCGGCACATCAAGTCACACTTTCGACGGATCGGGGCCGCCGCCCAGCCGTAGGATGTCCCGCGGGGGCGGGACGCGCAGGGGCTGTAATGCCTAGTATGAGATTATACCTCCTACGTGTCGAGGCACGACTTAAAGGTATAAGCTTATACTAGAATGATCTCAAGTATGGTATCTTTGCACGACTCATGTAAAAGAGGGATGAAATTGCAAAAGAGTAGTTGGCTTACACTTGCCACATCACACAATACATTACATAAGCAATCATCATCCAAATAACATCACAGTCAGACTACGGACGAAGATCCAAATGAAAGATACCAAATAAATAAAGCCACAAGGTCCGATCGCCCCTAGTAGAAGCCACTACTAATCCTCTGGGTAAGACACGTAGTATCGCCCACGTTCTTCATCGAACTCCCAGTACAGCTCTGTGCCATCACCTGTGTAGTTCACCATGGTACCTGCATCTGGTGTTGTGTAGAATCTGTGAGCCACGAAGGACTCTGCAATCCCGTTCCCGGGTAGCAAAACTATCTAAGCCTTGGGTGTGGAACAAGGCTGAAGAACAAAGGTTGCAGCTGCACTAGCACTAGCTTACGTGTTTTGAGCGAGAAGAGAAGTGCCACGAGCATCAAAGTGATCACAAAGTGATCCTATCTAAGAACGTCAATCATAACCCCACCGTGTTCACTTCCCGAACCCCTTTGGAAAATGACCGTCATGGTTACTCACGCTGGTAGTGTATTCTAAACATCGTGTCACATTTTCTACAACCAGATATTAAAAAATTCCCATCTGTCACAAAACCACGGGCACGGCTTTCGAAAGATCAAACCCTACATGGGTGTCCCAACTTAGCCCATCACAAGCTCACGATCTGTGGAGTCGCAACTCCAAGGTGGGAAGACCCGAGTATTCTCGGAATCCCGTGCTCAAGATATTCCGACTAAGGTAAAAATAATCCAGCAAGACCTCCCGGCGTGCCGACACCCTGACAGTAGCCGCGCGTATCTAGTCTTAGGCCACGACCGGATGGGCGATGCTATAGGTTATACCAGATACCTCGGGTTTCCCCAAGGCGGCCCTGCAGGACCCCCAATTTGGACCAACACTCATGTGGAGCACTGGCCCGGGTTGTTGATTAAGAAAAGGGTTTATAACGCCCTATGCAAGTTTTAGATGTTAGGCAAATGTAAAACCAATGTCGGGCCTTGCTTGAAAAGCTTTAGCGCTAAGCGGGTTATCAAGGGGGTCCCATAACCCCAACCGTGTTAGGAATGCAATATCAAGGAACATAACACCGGTTTATACGGTTCCTAGGTTGGCATGAATGGAACAAAACACCAAGCAAGAGGCTTAGCCTTCCACCCATTGCCAAGTATATAGATGATTTAGTTTAACATATTATATAGTGTGATATCCCAACAATAACTTCAACATGAAGCAAGAATCTTCAAATCTTCTCCTGCAACTAGCAATGCTATAAGAGGGGCTGAGCGAAGCTTACGTAGCCAAACAAAGGTTTGCTAGGTTGGGTGGTTAGAGAGATTCATGGCTACCATAGGAGGCTGACAAACAAACATGGGCATCGAGGCAATAAGCTAAAGAAGGAGACATTTAGCAATATGCAAAGATAGTAATGATATCTCGGTTAGGTCATCTTGCCTGTCGAGTCGTCGATGCGATCGTAAGATGGCTCCTCGTACTCAACCTTAGTAGGACCCTCGTTCTCGGTCTCGGCTCCCGGCTCTACTCCACACAAGAAGACAACATGGCACGATATCAAACACGGTGCAATGCACAATCAACATGATGCAAGACAAGTCTATATGATGCATTTCATGGCAAGGGATGAAGCACACAAGAACAACACAAAACAACAAGTTTAAATGAGGCCGGAATCAACATATAGCAAATCCGGTAAGTCCTCATATGCATAATTTGAAATTAGTCCAGATCTGAACAAACCTTAATTTAAAGTTGTTAAACAGCAATATAACATGCACCATGATGATCTACACTAAATTCTAGTCAAGTTTTCATATAAAGTGTGTTTAATTCGGAGCTACGGTCTAGAAGATATGAGCAAAACAAGACAAGCATGGCAACGGTGCACGATGCACCCAAACATCAAGCAAACACACTCCAAACAGATATACAACATGATATTATGATTCTATATGCAAAATCACACAAGTTTCATATAGGGCACGCTCAAAACGGAGCAACAGTTCAACACATACACACGAAACAAGATACAATGCAAAGCTGAAGTTAACAACCACATAGGAACTTTGGAACAAGAGATATATACGCTACAGCACCCAAACATGATGACAAGAAGCATGGATGTGAAGTAGACATGTTACTTAACAAGCATGAACTTAGAACACACCCAAAAACCTACTGGAACACAATTAACCAAGCATGGCAAGTTGCAATAAAATTATCCAGACTTAACCAAAATCTGGGAAGGCAAAAGCATCATCATGATGCTACCGTCAGAGGCACAAAACAACATGCATATCAACTCCACTAAGCATATAAAGATCATGGGCATGTAGTAGACATAGCATACAGCAAACAACTCCATTGGAGCAACTCCATAGGAGGCATGGATCAATTGCAACAAGCTACACTAAATTGATCATGCTGATAAAAACCTGACAGGCATAATTTATAGCAACTTGAGGGCAATAAATAAATAAGCTACAACAAGCCATATGTACAAGTGAGGGCATGTATGGATAGAGCATAACATGGACAACAAGGAATGATCATTGGCCACTCCAAAACAAGCATGGAATTGAGTGGGGCATCAAGCAAACATAGCATCAGGTTAAAACAGATTCCAGACTTAGCAGTTTTTTCACTAAGTATAAAACAGTAACATTGGCATGGCATGTTTACAAGATTGTTTAAGTCACCTCAAGGCATATCATGGAAAGTGGTTTCCACCACAGCAAAGACCATATGATGGTGCTTCCAAAACATAATGACATGTGGCATGAAGACAAACACATAAATAGCAATGAGCACTTCAAATCAGCATCTCATAACAAGTTTCAGCACTTAACAACCACATGCACTTTGCAACAGAGATTAACATGGCAATATGACACCTAACATGAATGCTACAGCAACCATCATGTAGAGCGCTTCACAATGAACATTTTGACATATGATATGCTCCCTTTGGATAAACATGCACCAAGTTATGATATCTCAAACATGGCATCAAATTAACAAGTAACAGCAGTTTATAACAAGTAGCACTCTTGTCACGATGATTAGGTCATCAAGATGATCTCAAACAAGCATGCCACAATGGAACAAATTGAGAGCACATCACCACGATCATTTTGATATATCACACGCCCAAAACGGATCTACGAGCGCGAAGTTACGGGCATGCAAAGGAGGCAACAAATTATAGCAGATCTGGGACTTAGTCGTTTTATACCCTCTGAAAAGCGGACGAGGAGATCCCGGGACGGAGGCGACCGGGATGGAGACGAGCGTTTGGTTGGCTTGACTCGTGGATCTGATCCACCTGATCAGATCCGGTCGGAGCGGCTCGCCGGAGCACGGCCGGAGGCGGCGGCCGAAGGCGGGGATGGCGGCCAGAAGCGAGGTAGCCGGGGCGGCGGGGACCCGAGGCGGCCAGCAGCGGAGCTGAGGTGGCCGGCGGCGGAGCCCGAGCCACGGGCGGAGGCGGCGAACGGGCGGTGGAGAGGGCGCGGAGGCGGCGGCGGAGGGCGTAGGCGGCGACTGGCGGCCTGAGGTGGTGCGGCGGCGCACGGTGTAGGCCGCGGCGGAGCAAACCGCGGCGGCAGCGAGGTGGCCGAGCCGCGGGGAGGCGCGCTCGCAGGCTCGCGGTCGTGGTCACGGTCGGGCCGGGCGGGCCCCGCCTGGGCCCAGCGGGCCGCGGGAGGAGGAGGGAGGAGATGGCCAATAGGAGGCGTCCACGTGGCGGCGGAGCTGAGGTGGCGCCCTCCTATTGGTCGGGGCGACGTGGCTGGGCGGAGTGGACGCGTCCGGTGTGATCTGGACGTGTCCAGCGGCGGTGGAGGAGCTCGGGACTAGGGTTTTTGCCCGAAAATGGAGGGGTTGGGGCCTTTTTATAGGCATAGGGAGCTAGGAATGTCCAAATGAGGAGCTGTTTTCGGCCACGCGATCTCGATCCGACGACCGAGAGGATGGGAGTGGTTGTGCTGGGTTAGTGGGCTGTTGTGGAGGGGGTCTTGGGCTAAAAGGTAGGGTACTTTTAGCCCACTAGGTTAACCGTTGGAGTACCAAACGAACTCCAAACGCGATGAAACTTGAAAGGCAGCCTACACGTACCAAAACAACAACGCATGACAAGTCTCACCTCATTCTGGGAACGTTACATGACCACACACGAAAGAAGGACTCGGGGGTGCCACGGGCATGTGTGTGAGTGTTGGAACTCGAAACGGACAACGGGAAGAGGCGAGTGGGACCAGATGCAAGTGACAACAAGAATGCAATGCAATGCACATGATAACATGACATGGATGAAATGCACACACGCACACGACAAAACGAAGAAACCCGAAATGAAAGAAGAGCCCAGAAGGGAATTGATGAAGTCAAAGTTTCATATATTGCCATAATTGGAAACTGTTACATCTGGGGCATTACAAACTCTCATCTACTACGAAAAGATCTCGTCCCGAGATCTAGGACTGCAAGAAGGAAGGATACTCGGAATGAAGGTGATTTTCTCGTTCCCACGTAGCTTCTCGGTCGGTATGGTGTGACCACTTAACTTTCAAGAACTTGATTGACTTGTTGCGGGTTTTGCGCTCAGTTTCTTCAATAATAGCAACGGGGTGCTCACGATAAGATAAGCCTTTTTGAAGATCAATCTCCTCAAACGGAATGGTGCGTTCAGGTGTCTTGAAGCACTTGCGGAGTTGAGACACGTGAAACACATCATGAACATTTGCAAAGGTGGAGGGGAGCTCAAGTAGATAGGCTAGATCGCCTCTTTTGCCAAGAATCTTGAAAGGGCCCACGTATCTTGGAGCAAGCTTTCCATTGATACCGAATCTTTGGGTTCCTTTCATAGGAGAAACACGGAGATAGACATGATCCCCAATGTTGAAGGCCAAATCTTTGGCTTGCCGTCATAGTAACACTTTTGACACGACTGAGCGGCCTTGAGATTCTCACGTATGACTTTGCACATTTCTTCGGCTTCTGAGATCAAGTCATTGCCAAGAAGTTGACGTTCACTAGTCTCGGACCAGTTGAGAGGGGTACGGCACTTTCTGCCATAAAGGATTTCAAAAGGAGCTTTGCCGGCACTTGCTTGGAAACTTTTGTTGTAAGAGAACTCGGCAAACGGGAGACAATCTTCCCACTTCATGCCAAAAGAGATGACACAATCTCTGAGCATGTCTTCGAGGATCTAGTTCACTCTTTCGACTTGACCACTAGTCTGAGGGTGAAACGCAGTGCTGAAACAAATCTTAGTGCCCATGGCTGACTGAAAGGAGTCCCAGAACTTGGATGTGAACAAACTTCCACGGTCTTAGGAGATAACTTGAGGAATGCCATGTAACGACACAATTCTGGAAGTGTACAACTCTGCTAGCTGAGCTGCATTGATGGATTCTTTGATGGGAAGGAAGTGAGCTACTTTGGTTACCTTGTAAATCACAACAAAGATAGCATCATTCCCCTTCTTGGACTTAGGAAACCCAGTGACGAAATCCATTTCAATGTGGTCGAATTTCCACTCGGGAATAGGTAGAGGTTGGAGGAGACCGGCTGGACGTTGATGCTCTGCCTTCACTCTTCTGCAGACATCACATTCATTCACGAATTGGGCAATCTCCCTTTTCATGCGAGTCCACCAGTAAGATTGCTTGAGGTCTTGGTACATCTTGGAACTTCCAGGATGAATAGAGAGGAGGGAGTCATGTGCTTTTTTTCATTACACTACTAGGAAAAGGCCTACTAATGGCGCACTAGTTTTGCCTAGTAATGGCGCACTACTGGTGCGCCATTAGTACCACGCCATTAGTAATTTTTACTAATGGCGCACCACTGGTGCGCCATTAGTATCTAGTATACTAATGGCGCACCACAGGTGCGCCATTAGTATAGGCCACGGTGCGCCATTAGTATCTGCTATACTAATGGCGCACCACATAGAAGTGCGCCATTAGTAAAAAAAAAATCAAATTTTTTTTTCAAATTTTTTTGTTCAATTTTTTTTTCTTTTTTTTCTTAATCTCAGGTCATTACCTTCGTAGTTCTATCCAACCCCAGCACCAGCTCACTTCACAGGCACTTGTTGATATATCTATCATATCAATCTTATTAAACCTTCTTGATGTCTAGGAGTATGTTCATGTTCATGAGTATGATGAAATTTTGAAAATATATTTCAAACTTCCCGGTCATATTATGTATCATATTTAAAAAAATCAAATATTTTTTTTTCGAAACCAATTTTTTTTTTCTGTTAGTGGCGCACCTAGTAAACGTTGCGCCACTAGTAAGTTTTACATTTTTTTTGCCTCTAGATCTTAAAAGCCCCGTAACTTTTTTCTGTTTGGTTTTTGGGGATTTTGAAAATGTTTAATGGGGTTCCCAACAAGTAGACCACATATCACATGGGAAACTTATTTTTTTTTTGACATTTCCATCATTTCCTTTTATTTTTTAAACTGGAAAAGGCGGTCCAAGGGGGGGGGGAGGGGTGCAGTTGGTGAAATATTGGGCCAAGTTAGTAATGGCACACCGTGGATGTGGTGCGCCATTACTAGTTCAACTAGTAATGGCGCACCACACCCACGATGCGCCATTACTAGTTTTGAAAAAAAAACAAAATTTGCAAAAAAATACTAATGGCGCACCGTGGATGTGGTGCGCCATTACGCACTGGTGCGCCATTAGTAGTTTTAAAAAAACATTGAAAAAAATATTTTTAAAAAATTTGAAAAAAAAATTACTAGTGGCGCACCGTGGATGTGGTGCACCATTACTAGTTTAACTAGTAATGGCGCACTATCCACTCGTGCGACATTAGTAGTTTTGAAGAAAAAATGAGAAAAATTGTTACTAATGGCGCACCGTGGATGTGGTGCGCCATTAATATTTGGACACTAATGGCGCACCGACACATGGTGCGCCATTAGTATATAGTAATGGCGCACCACATGTCTGGTGCGCCATTAGTAACAATTCCATCTATAGCCCTTTTCCTAGTAGTGTTATGAGCTTCCTGAGATCACTCTTGGGAACCACAATTCTGTCCTCAAAGAACAAGGTGTCTTTCTCATCAACACGATAGCACTTGTATTTGGGAGTACCCTTGGCAATACCATGTTTCACTTTCTGCACCATAGCATCACTGAGTTGGGCTTCACGATCTGATCTTCCAAGGTAGGAGCAACTTGAAGGTTTGCAAGAAAGCCTTGCGGAACAACTTGGAGGTTGAGCTTCCTGAATGATTCACAAAGCTCAGGCTCAAACGGCTTGAGAAGGAGACTGTTGCAATATGCCTTTCTGCTCAAGGCATCTGCAATGACATTGGCCTTGCCAGGTGTGTACTCAATGCTTGGATCATACTCTTGGATCATCTCAACCCAATGAGTCTGGCGAAGGTTCAGGTTCGGCTGTGTGAAGATGTACTTCAAGCTCTTGTGATCGGTGAAGATGTCCACTTTTCTGTCCAACAGAAGGTGTCTCCATGTGATCAAGGCATGTACCGCTGCTGCTAGCTCGAGATCATGTGTGGGGTAATTCTTCTCATTTGGTTTCAACAGACGAGAAGTGTACGCCACAATCTTCTTGTCTTGCATGAGAACACCACCAAGTCCTTGTAGAGAAGCATCACAGAATACTTCATAGGGCTTGGACTCACCCGGAGGAGTAAGAACCGGAGCAGAAATGAGATTTTCTTTGAGTGATTTGAATGCCACATCATAATCATGAGTCCAGTTGTACTTGACATTCTTCTGCAGCAAGTTTGAGAGAGGCTTGGCAATCTTGGAGAAGTTCTCAACGAACCTTCTGCAATAGCTAGCGAGACCAAGGAAGCTTCGGAGTTGCTTGACGTTCTGCGGGGGTTCTCAGTTGACAATAGCTTCAACTTTCTCGGGGTTGACAGAAATACCCATAGCAGACATGATATGGCCAAGATATAAGACCTTATCCAGCCAAAATTCACACTTGGAGAACTTCGCATAGAACTTGTGTTCACGGAGCATGTCTAGAACCAAACGGAGGTGCTTGGCATGGTGTTCTTCATTCTTGGAGAATACCAAGATGTCATCCAGATAGACGACAACAAATTAATTGGTGTAGGGGTTGAATATGAAGTGCATCATCCTCGAGAAAGTGGGTGGAGCATTTGCGAGGCCAAAAGACATGACCGTGTATTCATAGGAGCCGTAGCTTGTTGTGAATGCGGTCTTGTGAATATCTTCTTCACGTATACGGATCTGGTGATAACCCATCCAGAAATCGAGCTTTGAGAACACCTTTGCTCCTTTGACCTGCTCGAACAATTCATTGATATTGGGGAGCGGATACTTGTTCTTTATTGTCTTCTTGTTCAATGGTCGGTAATCAACACAAAGGCACTCCGTGCCATCCTTCTTCTTGACAAATTGAACACCACAGCCCCAAGGAGAAGTGCTAGGCCTGATTAGACCCATACGCTCTTACTCATTGAGTTGTTTCTTCAGCTCCTTCAACTCATCAGGGGAAAGCTTGTACGGACGCCGGCATGCTGGCTCAGTACCGGGCTCGAGTTCAATGACGAATTCAACTTGACGATGCGGAGGCATGCCTGGAAGCTCTTGACGGAAAACATCTTCATATTCATTGACCACCGGAATTTGAGAGATGGCATTAATCTAGCCCTTGTCATTGAGAGAGAATAGCCTGATTGTGTTATCTCGAGAGGTGAAGATAATCACGTCTTCGTCAGGATGAGTAAGCTTGACTTCCTTATTTGCACAATCAATGTGACATCATGCTTGGAAAGTCAATCCATCCCAAGAATAAGATCAATGTCAAAGTTGCCGAGAATAACCGGAGAAACCAGAAAGCGGTAATCACCCATGTAAATAGATATATCCGGAGCATACACACTAGAATGCATTCGTCTCCCCGGAGAAATAACTGATAACTCCCTTGGCAAAATTTTGGTGACAACATTATGCTTGGATGCAAAAGGATATGACATGAAGGAACATGATGCACCAGAATCAAACAAAACTTTAGCAGGTTTAAGATTGATTGGCAGGTTACCAAGTATCACATCCAAAGAATTTTCTGATTCAGCTGCATTCATCAGATTCACTCTTGCTTGCTTGGGATTGTACCTGACAATAGCATTGCTGACAGGTGGAGGAGGTGGAAGGTGCCTTTGAGTACACTTGTTAGCATAGTGACCCTTCTGGCCACACTTGTTGCAAACCAGTTCTGAGATAGGACAGTGATAAGGAGCACTTGACTTCAAAGCTTGAAAGTGATTCTTGGACTGATTGCTTGGGTTGGGTGGGTGGGAGAAACCACGGCCACCATAATGCTTGTTGTTGTTGTTGTTGTTGGGAGGGCGGAGCACTGGAGGAGGTGGAAGCCAAAACTTCTGCTGCTTTGCGACCGCTTTGGAAGAAGAGGAGGAGTGAACAACATCTCTAATCCTCTTTTTGGAAGCTTCAACCTTGAGCTGGGCTGCCTCTTGCTTAAGTGCCATGTTATAGAATTGATCAAATTCATCCGGCTCAAACAAGGTAAGAGCTAGCTGGAGTTCATCCTTGAGACCACCACCGAACTGATAAATCTTGCTCTTGGCATCTGGGATGTCTTGCTTGGCATAGCGGGCAAGGTTCTGGAACTTGACATTGTATTGATAAACAGACATGGTGCCTTGATTCAGGTTGCAGAATTGCTCATGCATGCCCTCGATGACACTAGCTGGAATGTGGTGAGAGCGGAAATCCTTGCAGAAGTTAGTCCACGAGATTTCACGTCCTTCTCTGGAATCTTTGTACTACTGCCACCAATCAGCAGCTTGGTCCTTGAGTTGGAAGGCGGCAAACTTGACATAATCCTCAGGTCTCACGTTACTGCATTCAAAGTGCTTCTTGATGTGTGTTATCCAGTCTTCAGCATCTAGCGGATCCACACAGTAACTGAACGCCTTCGGTTGGTTTGCCAGGAACTGGTTGAGTGTAGCAAAGTGAGGTTGGTTGAACAAATTGCCTTGGCCTTAGTTACCATGACCACCTTGATTTGTTTGATTTGCTTGAAAGTTCTGCATCATTTGCATAAGCATCTGGGTGTTCTGGTTCGTCGCTTGCATAATTGCTCTCCAGGCCTCAGATGGAGGAGGAGGGGAAGGAGGACGATCAGGAACTTCTTCACCCTCTGGGTTAGCGTTAGGAACCCTTTTAGGAGTCATCCGGAATGAGATGACAACTATTAGCCATTGATTGAAAATAAATAAGCTGAATCAACAGCTAGAAATTGCAACATAAGTCTTCACAAGGACATTCGAACAAAATGAACGAATGTAATCCACAGTTTAATGGTACAACAATCTTCTCGAGAAGCCACTTGGGAGAACAAAAGGTAAATAAAAATAGAAGCTTCGTTCGACATGTTCGTGCTGAAAGCTTATGGAACGTGTTACAAAAGAATTTTGCAATCCCCGGATCAGCATAGCCAAGGACCCTTTAAGATGCAACTCCCAATCGGAACAAACGCCCATAAAACTACTTCACTCAATGTAGAACCCCGAACTCCATATCATGCATTCGTTGGAAGAATGCCTATGAGCTACTAGATGAACCCACCTATTAATTTCCGAAAGTTTCCAGTTATGCAATCAGGTGTTGGGGATACAAGGGAAGCATCACACACTCAACTATAATCCTACATCCAGCTGTATCCATCCTTCAACACATAACCAGTTATTTCCGGAAACCGTTTACCTCGGACCTTCGAAACGCATCTGCTATACAAGCTATGGCAATACTCCCGAACTACCTCCCCAGTACTGGGTGATATCGGGGTTATCTTGCCACTAACCGCATAGAAGAGTTTTCGATGTTGGCCGTCTTAAGTATTCTAGAACTGATGCGATAGATTTGTGATGACAACACCTCGGAGCTCAACTCCCCGGGACACAGCCACAACCCCTAAATGACAGGAGGCATCGAGAGCAATGTTCTCGTCACAAAGACATCGGAACAATTCAAACAATACTCGCGTGATCCTAAAAAAAATTAGTGAATTTTGAGAGTAGAAGAGATAGAGTAATCGTCAGGAATCCTCACGAGAGTGATAAGAGATGAGGATTAAAAAGAAATCCTACTCTCCGATATATATATAGGACTCAAAACATTTTCAAGTGTGTGCCTAGACTCAACCGTCAATGATTCGATCAATCAGTGGGGGCTTCTAGGTCGGAGAAGGCTAGGACTACCAACTTGTAATGCCCAGTATGAGATTATACCTCCTACGTGTGGAGGCACGACTTAAAGGTATACGCTTATACTAGAATGATCTCAGTATGGTATCTTTGCACGACTCATGTAAAAGAGGGATGAAATTGCAAAAGAGTAGTTGGCTTACACTCTCCACGTCACACAATACATTACATAAGCAATCATCATCCAAATAACATCACAGTCCGACGACGGACGAAGATCTAAATGAAAGATACCAAATAAATAAAGCCACAAGGTCCGATCACCCCTAGTAGAAGTCACTACTGATCTGTGCCATCACCTGTGTAGCCCACGTTCTTCATCGAACTCCCAGTACAGCTCTGTGCCATCACCTGTGTAGTTCACCATGGTACCTGCATCTCGTGTTGTGTAGAATCTATTAGCCATGGAGGACTAAGCAATCCCGTTCCCGGGTAGAAAAACTATCTAAGCCTTGGGTGTGGAACAAGGCTGAAGAAAAAAGGTTGCAGCTGCACTAGCACTAGCTTACGTGTTTAGAGCAAGAAAAGAAGTGCCACGAGCGTCAAAGTGATCACGAAGTGATCCTATCTAAGCACGTCAAACATAACCCCACCATGTTCACTTCCCGAACCCCTTCGGAAAATGACCGTCACGGTTACTCACGCTGGTAGTGTATTCTGAACATAGTGTCAAGTTTTCTACAATCGGATATTAACAAATTCCCATCTACCAAATAACCGCGGGCACGGATTTCGAAAGATCAAACCCTGCAGGGGTGTCCCAACTTAGCCCATCACAAGCTCACGATATGCGGAGTCACAACTCCAAGGTGGGAAGACCCGAGTATTTTTTTTGACTATAAACAGTAGGGTAAAACCCCACTGCAATTTTTAATTATTATAAAAAGAAACAACAGATACTATCTGAGAAAGGCTTGAGATAAGCCTAAGGATAAAAAAAGAGACTAAGAAAACTAGAAAAAGAAACAAAAAGGAAACAAAAAGAAAGAAAGAAAGGAAAAACAATACAGAAGGCTTTACAAGAGGCTTTGGAGCCAAACAGAAAATTGTCTCTCATGCTTCTTCTTCATTCTGAACTTCAGCAGTTTTAACTCGTCCAAGTAAATGAACTTCCACCCTTGGAAAGAAGGTTGGATGTTTTCAAAAACCTTATTGTTTCTGGTTATCCAGATGGCCCATGCTCCAAGGATTATGACTTCCATGTAGAAAGGGTATCTCAGTTTGTCCTTAAGGTCTTGGAATGCTTCTAACACAGATAAGTTTGGTGTTCTTGTTGGACAGATGAAATCCCAGCATTGTTGAACAAATTGGCAGCCCCAAAATAGGTGGTGAAGAGTTTCTTCTTGCTGACATCCAGCAGTAGCACAGTTATAATCCTCTAGCACAAAATTCTTTCTTCTGAGTAAATTCCTTGTGTTGATTCTATCATGTAGAATTTTCCAGAAAAACACTTTATGCTTTGGCTGGCATGAGCTCTGCCAGATCCAATTAAAATGTGGAGGTGTCTGCTTGTATCCAATTAGAACTCTATATGCTTTGATGGAGGAGTAGTGTTCATTCCCCCAAATGTAGCTCCAATAAATGAGTCTAAGTACTCTGATTGCCTCATGGAAATGCAAATGTCTTCCATCTGTAGGAACTCCTCATATGCTTCAGTTGTCAAAGGGAGAAAAAATAAGTCCTGTAAGTACTCAGTCTGCAGTACTTGCTCTACACTAAGTTGAGGGTTTCTGACAAAAGAGAACAATTGAGGGAATTGGTGTTTAAGAATTGCCTGGCTCCATTAGTCTTCCCAGAAGAAAACACTAACTCCATTTCCACATTACATCTAGCAATGGCTTTGTATTGATCAATGAGAGCTAAGTTTGATTTCCACCAGAAAGATCCTATTGGACTTCCCCCTGGTAATCTCCCATCATTATAGTATGATTCCCAGATAAGATTGACCCATGGGATGTCATGTCTGTTGAAAAATTTATGTAGGTTTTTCATGAGAAGTGTTTTGTTGTGTGTGTAGATGTCTAGCACGTCTAGACCTCCTTGACCTTTGGGTCTGCACACTGTTTTCCATGCTACTAGAGCAGGTCTTTTGTCCTCCATATCAGGTCCTCTCCAGAGGCAGTGTCTCAAGTATTTGATGATCTGTTTTTTGATTGTAACAGGTATGTCCAGACAGCACATGAAGAATATTGCTAATGAGGTCATCACTGACTTGACCAGTAGAAGTTTACCAGCTTGTGTCATGAATGTAGAGATACCAGCCACTCTTTTTGCAATCCTGTTCACTAGGGGGAGGCATTGTTCCACTGTTTGTTTGGAGATCCCCAAGGGCATGCCAAGGTAGGTAAATGGGAACTAACCTCTAGCACATTGCAAGGTTTTAGTAAAAATATCAACCCTGTCCTCAGTAATGTTCAAAGGTACCATGACCGATTTACCATAATTTACTCTGAGCCCAGTTGCAGTGGCAAAAGAATTCAGAAGTGCGTTCAAACAGAACAATTGTCTAGCATCAGCTTGCATAACCACCAGAGTGTCATCTGCATATTGTATAATTGGGAAATGTGGGCATGACCTGATTTGAAGTGGAGCAGTGATCAAGTTTAACCTCATGGCTTTGTTAAGGATGGATTGCAATAGATCAGCAGCTAGTACAAAAACCAAAGGAGAGTAGGGATCTCCTTGTCTTACTCCTCTTTTTATGTAATTTTTTTTACCAGGTACCCCATTCAGTAATACAGCAGAGGATGCAGTTGTGAACAGAGATTGCATCCAAGAAATCCATTTCTCTCCAAACCCTTTTGGTCTGAATATATCAATAATTGCATCATGTTCAATGGTATCAAAAGCCTTCTCAAAATCCAATTTGATTACTAGGGTTTCCTCTTTAGATTTATGACATTGGTGTATGTATTCATAGGCCCATCCTAGGCAGTCCTGGATCACTCTATCTTTAAGGAAGCCATATTGGTTAATATGCACCATTTGTAGAATAACTTGTTGTAGTCTATTGGCCAGCAGTTTTGTGATGATTTTCAGGACACTATTTAGCAGTGAGATGGGCCTGAATTCATTGGGTGAGACTGGTACTTCTGTTTTTGGCACTAGAGTAATGTATGAGGAATTAATGCTCTCGAGATTTACATTCTCAGCATGGAAAGCTGTGATAAGCTTAAAGACATCAGTCTTAATAATATGCCAACCACTTTTGATAAACTCATTATTGAAACCATCTGGCCCTGGTGATTTATCTGCAGGTAGCTTTTTGACCACATCTTCAATTTCTTCTTGGGAGAAAGGTTTTTCTAGGTCACTGAATTGTTGTGGATCCATAGTGTTTTCATAGAGATCTCTTAGATCAGAGTGCATTGAGTGCCCATTAGATTGTCCCAATCTAGTTTTAAAAGCTTCCCATAGAATTGCAGCCTTGCCATCATGCTCTGTTACTTCCACTTGGTCCTTGTTCAATAGCATAGAAATCTTATTGTGCCTGTGGCTAATAGAAGCAGAAGTGTGAAAGAATTTTGTGTTCTCATCACCAAACTTAACTCCTTTAATTTTACCTCTCTGTTTCCAGTAAATCTTCTGATCATTGAGCACAGTTAGCAAATGTTCCTTGAGCATAGTTCTGCAGTTATTTTCATAAACTGATAGGTCTCCGTATTCTCCAATCATGTCCCAAAGAAAGATACAGTCATTCAGGTCTGAATTTTGCTTCTTATGGCAGGCAATGTTTTTGGACCATAGCTTAAGAGCTCTTCTGACATTTTTGAGTTTAGCATTGACCCGAGTATTCTCGGAATCCCGTGCTCAAGATATTCCGACTAAGGTAAAACTAATCCAGCAAGACCTCCCAGCGTGCCGACACCCTGATAGTAGCCGCGCGTATCTAGTCTCAGGCTACGACCGGATGGGCGATGCTACAGGTTATACCTGATATCTCGGGTTTCCCCAAGGCGGCCCTGAAGGACCCCCAGTTTGGACAAACACTCATGTGGAGCACTGGCCCGGGTTGTTGATTAAGAAAAGGGTTTATAACTCCCTATGCAAGTTTTAGTTGTTAGGCAAATGTAAAACCAATGTTGGGCCTTGCTGGAAAAGCTTTAGCGCTAAGCGGGTTATCGAGGGGGGTCCCATAACCCCAACCGTGTTAGGAACGCAATATCAAGGAACATAACACCGGTTTATACGGTTCCTAGGGTGGCATGAGTGGAACAAAATACCAAGCAAGAGGCTTGGCCTTCCACCCATTGGCAAGTATATCGATGATTTAGTTTAACAGATTATATAGTGTGATATCCCAACAATAACTTCAACATGAAGCAAGAATCTTCAAATCTTCTCCTGCAACTAGCAATGCTATAAGAGGGGCTGAGCGAAGCTTACGTAGCCAAACAAAGGTTTGCTAGGTTGGGTGGTTAGGGAGATTCATGGCTACAATAGGAGCCTGACAAACAAACATGGGCATCGAGGCAATAAGCTAAAGTGCGAGACATCTAGCAATAGGCGAAGATAGTAATGATATCTGGGTCAGGTCATCTTGCCTGTCGAGTCGTCGATGGGATCGTAAGACAGCTCCTCGTACTCAACCTCGGTAGGACCCTCGTTCTCTGTCTCGGCTCCCGGCTCTACTCCACACAAGAACACAACATGGCACGATATCAAACACGGTGCAATGCACAATGAACATGATGCAAGACAAGTCTATATGATACATTTCATGGCAAGGGATGAAGCACACAAGAACAACACAATCCAACAAGTTTAAATGAGGCCGGAATCAACATATAGCAAATCCAGTAAGTCCTCATATGCATAATTTGAAATTAGTCCAGATCTGAACAAACCTTAAGTTAAAGTTGTTGAACAGCAAGTTAGCATGCATCATGATTATCTACACGAAATTCTAGTCAAGTTTCATATAAAGTTTGTTTAATTCGGAGCTACGGTCTAGAAGATATGAGCAAAACAAGACAAGCATGGCAACGGTGCAAGATGCACCCAAACATTAAGCAAACACACTCCAAACAGATATACAACATGATATTATGATTCTATATGCAAAATCACACAAGTTTCATATAGGGCACACTCAAAACGCAGCAACGGTTCAACACATACACACAAAACAAGATACAATGCAAAGCTGAAGTTAACAACCACATAACAACTTTGGAGTAAGAGATATATACGCTGCAGCACCCAAACATGATGACAAGAAGCATGGATGTGAAGTAGACATGTTACTTAACAAGCATGAACTTAGAACACACCCAAAAACCTACTGGAACACAATTAACCAAGCAAGTCAAGTTGCAATAAAATTATCGAGACTTGGCCAAAATCTGGGAAGGCAAAAGCATCATCACGATGCTGCCTTCGGAGATACAAAACAACATGCATATCAACTCCACTAAGCATATAAATATCATGGGCATGTAGTAGACATAGCATACAACAAACAACTCCATTGGAGCAACTCCATAAAAGGCATGGATCAATTGCAACAAGCTACACCAAATTGATCATGCTGATAAAAACCTGACATGCATAATTTATAGCAACTGTAGAGCAATAAATAAATAAGCTACAACAAGCCATATGTGCAAGTGAGGACATGGATGGATAGAGCATAACATGGACAACAAGGAATGATCATTGGCCACTCCAAAACAAGCATGGAATTGAGTGGGGCATCAAGCAAACATAGCATCAGGTTAAAACAGATTCCAGACTTAGCAGTTTTTTCACTAAGTATTACACAGTAACATTGTCATGGCATGTTTACAAGCTTGTTTAAGTCACCTCAAGGCATATCATGGAAAGTGGTTTGCACCACAGCAAAGACCATATGATGGTGTTTCTAAAACATAATGACATGTGGCATGAAGACAAACACATCAATAGCAATGGGCACTTCAAATCAGCATCTCATAACATGTTTTAGCACTTAACAGCCACATGCACTTTGCAACAGAGATTAACATGGCAATATGACACCTAACATGAATGCTACAGCAACCATCATGTAGAGCGCTTCACAATGAACATTTTGACATATAATATGCTCCATTTGGATAAACATGCACCAAGTTATCATATCTCAAACATGGCATCAAATTAACAAGTAACAACAGTTTATAACAAGTAGAACTCTTGTCACGATGATTAGGTCATCAAGATGATCTCAAACAAGCATGCCACAATGGAACAAAATGTAGAGCACATCGTCACGATCATTTTGATATATCACACGCCCAAAACGGATCTACGAGCGTAAAGTTACAGCCATGCAAAGGAGGCAACAAATTATAGCAGATCTGGGAGTTAGTAGTTTTATACCATCTGAAAAGTGGACGAGGAGATCCCGGGACGGAGGCGGCCGGGACGGGGACGAGCGTTTGGTTGGCTTGACTGGTGGATCTGATCCACCTGATCAGATCCGGCCGGAGCGGCTCGCCGGAGCACGGCCGAAGGCGGCGGTCGGAGGCGAGGTGGCCGGGGCGGCGGGGACCCGAGGCGTCCGGTGTCGGAGCTGAGGTGGCCGGCGGCGGAACCCGAGCCGCGGGCGGAGGAGCCGGCGGCGGCGAACGGGCGGTGGAGAGGGCGCGGAGACGGCGGTGTAGGCGGCGGCGGAGGGCGTAGCCTGCTACCGGCGGCCTGAGGTGGCGCGACAGCGCACGGTGTAGGCGGCGACGGAGCTAACCGTGGCGGCGGGGGCGAGGCGCCGGCCGACCGGCGGCGAGGTGGCCGAGCCGCGGGGAGGCGCGGTCGCGGGCTGGCGGCAGCGGTCGCGGTCGGGCCGGGCGGGCCCTGCCTGAGCCCGGCGGGCCGCGGGAGGAGGAGGGAGGATATGGCCAATAGGAGGCGTCCACGTGGCGGTGGAGCTGAGGTGGCGCCCTCCTATTGGTTGGGGCGACGTGGCTGGGCGGAGTGGACGCGTCCGGTGTGATCTGGACGTGTCCGGCGGCGGTGGAGGAGCTCGGGACTAGGGTTTTTGCCCGAAAATGGAGGGGATGGGGCCTTTTTATAGGCATAGGAAGCTAGGAATGTCCAAATGAGGAGCGGTTTTCTGCCACGCAATCACGATCCGACGACCGAGAGGATGAGAGTGGTTGTGCCGGGTTAGTGGGCTGTTGTTGATGGGGTCTTGGGCCAAAAGGAAGGGGTACTTTAGCCCACTAGGTTAACCATTGGAGTACCAAATGAACTCCAAACGCGATGAAACTTGACAGGTGGCCTACAGGTACCAAAACAACAACGCACGACAAGTGTCACCTCACTCCGGGAACGTTACACGGCCACACACGAAAGAAGGACTCGGGGGTGCCACGGGCACATGTGTGAGTGTCGAAACTCGAAACGGACAACGGGAAGAGGCGAGTGGGACCGGATGCAAGTGACAACACGAATGCAATGCAATGCACATGATAACATGACATGGATGAAATGCACACACGCACATGACAAAACGAAGGAACCCGAAATGAAAGAAGAGCCCAGAAGGGAATTGATGAAGTCAAAGTTTCATATATTGCCATAATTGGAAAGTGTTACATCTGGGGCATTACAGGGGCACGCCGTCACTTTCAGCCCCTGCGACCGCACCATAGCTGCAGCCGGCACGAACATCCCTCCTACGGTATGTACCTCCACCATCTGCGTGGTGGCTGTCACGAGGACCCCCATCGACGGCGGCGCCAGGCTCAACATCCTCTCTCCGGAGGCTTTTGGTCATCTGCCCATGTCAAAGGTAGCTCCTCCCCACCAAGCCCTTCTCGGGTGTTGCGGGCATGGTCGTCCCGCTCGGCTAGATCCGCCTCTCAGTCACCTTCGGCACACCCGTTAACTACTGGACCGAGCTCATTGACTTCGACGTCGCACCCATCCACCTGCCCTACAACGCCGTCCTTCATTTCACAGCCTTGGCAAAGTTCATGGCGGCGACTCACCCGGGCTACAACGCCGTCCAGATGCCCGGGAGTAGCGGCATCATCACTGTCGAAGGGGACCCCAAGGCTGCCCTTCAGGTCCTAGGGCGCGCTTACAGGGCTGCAGCCGCGGGCCATTCAATTACGGAGGGGGATCCGGAGACGTCGGAAGCCGCGCCAGCCAAGAAGAAGCAGCTCTTCTCTCAGGACCCGGCCGAGACGAAGCAGGTGCATACTGACGAGGAGGGCTCAGGAGCCACTTTCACCATCAGCACGGGCATGGACCCATAGTGAGAGGCAGGGTTGGTTAGCTTCCTCAGGGCTAACAAGTATGTGTTCGCTTGGAAGGCTGCTGACTTGGTCGGGGTGCCTAGGCGCATCATCGAGCACCACCTTACGGTGTGCCCCAACGCACGCCCTATCAAGGAGAAATAACGCAGGCAGGCCCCGGAGAAGCAGGCCTTCATCGTTCAGGACGTTCAGAAGCTAGAGGAAGCAGGCATCGCATGGGAGGTACGACACTTGGTGTGGCTGGCCAACCCTGTCATCGTCCCGAAGAAAGGAGGCAAGGAGCGCATGTGCATCGACTTCACGAGCCTCAACAAGTTCGGCCCTCAGGACCCGTTCCCTCTCCCGCGCATAGACCAGATCGTGGATTCGACGACTGAGTGTGACCTGCTCTGCTTCATCGACGCCTTCTCGAGCTACCACCAGATCAAGATGGCGGTGGAGGATGTGGAGAAGACGGCGTTCCTGACCCCTTGCGAGGTCTACTGCTACACCTGCATGCCTTTCGAGCTGAGGAACGTGGGCGCCATCTTTCAGCTCCTGATGCACATCACCCTCGGCAATCAGCTCGGAAGGAACGCGGAGGCCTACGTCAATGACATCGTGGTCAAGTCCAGAGAGGCCAAGACTCTCATCCAGGACCTAGAAGAAACATTCGCCAACTTGCGCAAAGTGAAGTTGTGCCTCAACCCGGAGAAGTGCATGTTTGGCGTACCCTCCGGCAAGTTGCTAGGGTTCCTAGTTTTGCACTAGGGGATTGAAGCTAATCCGGAGAAGGTCAAAGCCATCGAAAGAATGAAGCCGCCTACGACCCTGAAAGAGATGCAGAAGCTTGCGGGATGCGTGATGTCCCTGGGGCGCTTCATCTCTAAGCTTGTCGAACGCGCCCTCCCGTTCTTCAAGCTCATGAAGATGAAGGGGCCCTTCAGTGGACTCCGGAGGCTGACGCCGCCTTCCGGAGTCTCAAGGAATACCTCACCAGCCCGCCCGTTATGGTGGCGCCAAGACCCCTGGAGCCCATAATTGTCTATCTCGCCGCTACGCCTCACTCCGCCAGTGCGGCGTTAGTGGTGGAGCGCGAGGAGAGGCCCCAAAGCGCGAGGCCATGGGGCAAGTTAGCATCCTCAGGAGCTCCGTCGCCCCCTGACGCAGCTCTGGGGGTTGATTCGACCACGGTTATTGATGACCCTGCCGTCCAGCAAGAAGCACCCAAGACTCCTGAAGCGCCTGAAGATCGTGCAGCGCCGACCCTCGTGGAGCACCCTGTGTACTTCGTCAGCACCGTACTGCACGACGCGCGCTCACGTTACCCAGTGCCTCAGAAGCTGCTCCAAGCGCTCCTTGTTGCCTCCAGGAAGCTGCGCCATTACTTCCAGGGCCACCCCATCAAAGGTTATCTTGTCGTACCCCCTCAAGAAGGTGCTCCGGGGCCCGAATGTCGTCGGGAGGGTCGCTGAGTGGAACATTGAGCTACATGCGTTCCAGTTGGAGTTCAGCACCACGCGAGCGATCAAAGGAGCGGCTCTGGCAGACTTTGTGGCAGAATGGATCGACGTGCCGGAACAGGGGGCTGGCGAGGATCGCTCACTGGCCCCCGGTGATGAAGCCCAGACGGATGGGTGGTGTACTTCGACGGCGCCTTCTCGCGCCTTGGCACAGGAGCTGGCGCCGTGTTAGTATCTCCCACTCAGGACAAGTTGTACTACGCCATGCAGCTTTGCTTCCAGCGAGGCGAGAAGGTCTCCAACAACATAGCAGAGTATGAGGGCCTGATTGCTGGGCTCAAGGCCGCCGCTGCACTGTGGGTCAAGCGCCTCACCATTAAAGGCGATTCGCAACTTGTCGTCAACTTCTCCAACAAAGAATGTAAGCCCAAGGATGAGCACATGGAGGCATATCTGGAGGAGGTGCGCAAGATAAGAAAGCGGTTCCAAGGACTAGAGCTGCAGCACGTGCCAAGGGGCACGAACAAGGAGGCGGACGGCATCGCCAAACGAGCCTCCAGGCGGGAACCCAAGAAGCCGGGAATCTTCGAGGAGTGGTTACTCAAGTCATCGGCAGCACCGCCCGCTCCAGAAACGGCATCCCCTCGGGAGGGGCAGCCTACGGTGCCCGCAGTCGGACCTCCGCCCTGTGGGCCGACCTCCGGAACCCGCCTGCTAGTCGCCGCGGAGCCCGAGGAGGGTTACTGAACCAAAGAGCTCAAGATGTAACGGCTACACGACACCTTGCCAAACAAGGAGGAAGACGTGGAGCGCGTGGCTCGGCAGGCCTCGGCTTACTGCATCCAAGACGACGAGCTCTACAGGAGGCGCCCCAATGACATCTCACTATAGTGCATCTCGAGGAAGCAAGGACGCAAGCTGTTGGCCGACATCCATGGCGGAGACTGTGGCCACCATTCGTCATCCCACACCCTCGTGGGCAGGGCCTTCCGCAGTGGCTTTTACTGGCCCACAACACTCAGCGACGCCATAGAGCTTGTGCATGCTTGTGAGACGTGCCAGTTTCACGCCAAGCAGATCCACCAACCAGCGCAGGGCCTCCAGACGATCCCGCTCTCCTGGACCTTCGTGGTTTGGGGATTGGACATCCTAGGTCCATTTCCCCGGGCGGCGAGGGGCTACCTCTTCCTGTTTGTCGCCATCGACATGTTCACCAAGTGGGCGGAGGTCGAGCCTGTTCGCGCGATCCCTGCCGGTTCGGCGATCAAGTTCATCAAGGGCCTCGTGAGGCGATTCGGGGTCCCCAACCGCATCATCACGGATAACGGTTCGCAGTTTACAAGCAATCTCTTCAGGTCATATTGTGCTAACTTTGGAACACAGATCTGCTACGCCTCGGTGGCTCACCCAGGAGCAATGGTCAGGCCGAACGCGCCAACGCAGAAGTCTTGTGTGGCCTCAAGAGACGCAGCTTTAAGAAAAAGCTCGAGGCTTACGGCAGGGGCTGGATCGACGAGCTCCAGTCCGTGCTGTGGTCAATCCGTACAACCACAACCAAACCCATGGGAGAAACACCTTTCTTCCTTGTTTACGGGGCGGAGGTGGTCCTCCCTCACGAGGTCAAGCATCGCTCCCCACTGGTCTTGGCTTTCAATGAGGAACACCAGGACGCCGCCTGGCGGATGGACCTCGTGCTCGGCGAGGAGGGCCGCCGCCAGGCTGCGCTCAGGGCAGCACGATATCAGCACGCGCTGCGGTGGTACCACTGCCGCAGTGTCCGCACAAGAACACTTGAAGTTGGTGACTTGGTCCTGAGGCGGGTCCTCTCCAGGGAGGGGTTACACAAGCTCTCGCCCATGTGGGAGGGCCCGTTCAGAATCGCCCGTGTCTCTAGGCCTGGTGTTGTGCGCCTGGAGACGTAGGATGGGGTACCTATCCAGAATTCCTGGAACATTCAACACCTCACGAGGTTCTATCTGTAATCAAGGCTCCGTGCCCGTGAAGGTCTCCGCTCGTGACACTCTGACGTAATAATGAGTTGGGGCTGTACACGCCTCGGAGTCTCCTGAGCGTTGCCTGCGGGCCATCAGACGGGGCTCCCACCCACGTCCCAGTGGCAGTCCTGAGCTCCGCGCTGGGAAGAAGACATAGTGTAGGGGTCGGAGCCAACCTTTTTCCTTTTTTGGCTTGGTGTTTGGCTGTCAGCCTTTTCTACTTCCTTGGCTATCAACCCTTCCTCTACCCCGTGCTATGAAGTTCTCGTGTTTCTTGCGTTTGGTTGGGAGTCTTGCTTGGAGTTTTATTCACCGATTTTAAGTTCCGCTTTTCAGGCAGGGGTTGCGCCGCTTGTTCTCCTTCGCGCGCCTCGCGCGTGGGGGCTGGGACACAGTCGATATCGGCTCTTAGATGCCGCTATCTCGTGACCTCACCTGGCCAAGCTCGCTCAGGCTCCGGCATCGGTCTTCTCAGTCCACACGACCTATTCTGTCGAACCTGCTCAGGCCTTGGCACCTTAACCCACGCTCGGCACTCTCAAGCGAGGCCAAGGGTGCAAGCCCTCGGCAGCTCGCAGCGGCTCACTCATACTTGGGAGCTCCACATGTTAGGGCCCCCCCGACTCAGCCACCCTCATGACCCGTCGGGGGCTCCGCAGGTTAGGACCCCCCGAACTCAGCCACCCTCATGACGCGTCGGGGGCTCATGACGCCGGTGAGTCAGGAGCACTTTGCCTCAAAATGTCGCAACACCTAAGCTAAGTAATCTCATCCAGACCAAAAACATAATAGCATGTTCTCGTTTCATACATATGACATAGTCCATTACACGCCTTCTCGAGGCAACCTAAAATTTCGATACAGGAAGGAAGTGAAGAAAAAAGAAGAAGCAGAGGTTGACCCGCTGAGCCGCAGCACGACACCATTGCCCCCACTCAGTCGAAGTCTCCCAGCTCTTCCCGCTTCATCGCGCCGGGGCGGCGCAACGACTCTCCCCTCTCGCCGAGCTGAGCTCGACGGCGCGGTGGCTCAGTGTAGCCGCCGCTGCTGGAGGAGTTGCTGCTGCCATAGAGGGGGGACCCGCGGCGCCCACCAAGACCAAGCTCGTCTCCAGAAGAAGAGCTGCTCCTCCTGACGCCATCGCTACCCTCCTCGTCATCGTCGGCCTCAGGAAAGCACCCAAGGCGCCTCCCTTCCTTCGAGAAGACCCTGACGAACAGCATTGAGACACTGTCATACCTGAAGTGGAGCGTGCACCTCCCTTGCAGCCAGCGTGAGCGCGCAAACGACTGCCAGCCGCGCTCCAGGAACACGTCGCCTAAGGGGACAACGTCGACCTCCACCCAGGAAGCTCCACTCCAGCAGCCATCGGTCTGCAGCCAGAGGCCGCCGGGGCCTCCAGCTGGCAGCATGTTGCCGAACGAGCGGTGGAGCCGGAGCCACAAGCCACCAGGCTTCTCCGCCCACACCACGAATTCCAACGACACATCGAACGAGTGGATCTATGGGCTCGGAGGGTGCACAACTGCCGGATGGTGTCCCGCGCCCCCTCGCCCACCGCGGAGACGACTACCTCCGCCACGAGAAGAGTCGTCGCGCCTCCCACCGGCGACCGCGTCGGACCCCGGAAGGCAGCGCCCGCTTCCTCGAGGAGCTGACGTGGTCGTAGCGGCATACTTGTGGGGGCGGCCACGGCCCCTCTTCCGTAGCGGCGAGGCTAGCTCCTTTGAGGCCTTCCCTTTCTCCACGGCAGGCAACTTCCTCAGTGGCGCCATGGAAACCTCGTAGAGAGAAGAAGAACAGGGAGCGAACAAGAAATCAGATGGCGCTTGCTTGAAGATGGCTTGGGGGCTCCCCCTGGTCCCATTTATAGGGCGGAGGAGACCAACTGCCAGTCACCGGCGTCACAGCCATAGTGATCCCGTCATCCACGCCGGGGAGACGTCAAGTCGCACGTCACCAAAGCCGCCTGGGGAAGTGGAGACGCCACGTCCCATCCAACTGTCACGCGTCAGCCTGGCCCATAGTCTATTGGGGCCCGTGGCGCTTCGTCCTCGACTAAGGCTTCGCCCCGAAGCCAACTCCGTGCGCGCCTTGGGCCCGGGGGCTACTGTCGGCGTCCTGGAAACTAGGGTACCTAGACTTGCCTGCTTGCGGCCTGTGACGCGCTCCTACTACGGCCTGGTACGGCCCAGCTGATCGACCAGCTGCTCAAGACCTTCGTGAGGGAGCTAAGCCTCGCGAGGAGAACGACACCAAGACCCTCTCAGGAGTGGCCTCGGCTAGGCTGCTCCAGAGGAGTGGAGAACTCAAGGCCAAGCCTACCTCAGGAGGAGGCAGTTACGCGAGTAGTGACACACCGCGCCAGCATGTGCCAGCGCGCGCCAGTGGCGCAGTTGCTGTTTTAGTGGAAAGGAGACAACGCAGACGCAGGTTCCCGAGGGGCGAGACAAAGGTTTCCCCTTCGGTGCAACAAGACCAAAGACCGCAAGGACGACAGGGAGGATGTCACCACCAAGCCCACCACCGCATCATTGTCTGATCTCTTTGCAGGCAAAGACCCCTTTTCTCAGGATAGGAATGCCCTTGTGTTCCCGCTCAAAATGGCCATTGTGCGATCCCTTCCTGCCTAAACATTTCGATGGAAGATGACCCTGGCTGCCTATATAAGTAGCTAGGGTTTCCACTGTGGGGGGTGATCTAATCCAGACGGACCTCATCTCAAACACCCCACCTTCAAGGAGCAAGAACACTTGCCTCCTGACCCTCTTGAGCGCTCCTCCTGAGCTCAAGAACCACTGTACTTTTTCATACTCAAGCCCGCCAGAGGCTAATCAACTCAAGCAGGACGTAGGGTTTTACACCGCAAGGTGGCCTGAACTTGGGTAAACTCGTGTGTGCTTTTACTTGTTGCTGGCTTGAATCTCATCACCGGGCGAGGGCGTGGCGCTAGGTAGACGTGAGCGGGAGAGATCTTTGTTCACGCCCCTGTATTCGAACTTCTTTGGGTTTGCGGAGCCCGCAATCCAACAACGCCCTTCAAGATCGATCAGGCGTCTATTGTCAAATTAAGCGCTACAGATATCTTCCAGCACTCGCCCTTTGGCGACATGTTAAAATCATTAAAATCCCTCTCCTTAGCTGGGGACACACAACTAAATTATATCCGGTTCGAACTGGAGGCTGATGGAGAATTTTTTTCTCCACCCACCACCCACTTGGTAGCCACGGTCAAAGATCTAACCGATCTACTTGACTATTCTTCCGAAGACTTCGAAGGGATGGACCTCAAAGCCGAAGTAGATACAGATCAAAGTCGGCTCGTAACCGGGCGGTGGGCAGCTACGTCTTCATACGACGTGTATATGGTAGATACACATAAGGAGAAGGAGGGTGACGGCCAAAGCGATCCCTTAAAGGACAAGCCTGTCGAAGAACCTCCCAAACATCGGCGTTCGAAGCACCGAACTAAATCCCACAAATGAAAAGATAGCAACACTGTCACTAACGACGGTGATAGTCCGGAACAAGCCAAAGACCCTGCAGACCCAGCAATGGAGCAGGAGGAGCGAGAGGACGGCGAACATAGTCTGAAGCCGTTGTCCGATGACAGCAATGCTGAAGACAGTAATTACGAACCTGTCCCCGAATAGGAGGTTAGCCTGGGCACCGACGAAAACATCATTCCAGAAGAACCCTCAGAAAAAAGCGCTTCTATCGGAGGCTTATTGCCACCACAAGGATGCTGAAAAAGCAGCAGAGACGGCTTCGAGCCCCACAGGACACTGAGCAAAAACATGGCTATAATTGCCAAACTAAAGGCTATCCCAAGCGTAAACTGCTGCCCGAATTCGATGAGGAGGCCACTGCGCCTATACCGCTGAAGAATAACACCGCTGATAAGCCGGACCGACCACCTCATGGACGGGACAGAGTGTCTAGCAATGGCGTACACAAGCCCGCACCCCACCCTGTAAAGGAAAGAAGGATGCGGCTCAAGTCCGAAAACACGATTTGTGTTAGGACCTGAACAACATGGCCGTCAAGACCAGATCCATCTATGGATCTAGGGACCGCGCTCCCGCACGGGACGGCGGCTATCAAGCCAATGGCGCCGGTCATATACTAGTTCAGGGTAATACCGAACATCACAACCATCGGGCATACGCCATGATATAGCAAAATACAGAGGTGACGGTGTCCTGGGAACCAGGGTACCCAGACTTGCCTGTCTGTGGGCCGCGACACGCTCCTATCACAGCCTGGTACGGCCCAGCTGATCGACCAGCTGTCCAAGACCCTCACGAGGGGGCTAGGCCTCGCGAGGAGAACGACATCAAGACCCCCTCAGGAGCGGCCTCAGCTAGGTAGCTCCGGAGGGACGGAGAATCCAAGGCCCAGCCTGCCTCAGGAGGAAGCAATGACGCAAGCAATGACGCACCACGCCAGCGGGTGCCAGCGCGTTCCAGCAGCTCAGTTGCCATTTCGGTGCAAAGGAGACAGCGCAGGCGCAGGTTCCCGAGGAGCGGGACAAAGGTTTCCCCTTCGGTGCAACAAGACTGAAGACCACAAGGACGACAGGGAGTATGTCACCACCGACCCCACCACCGCATCTTCGCCTGATCCTTTTGCAGGCGAAGACCAGTTTTGTCAGGACAAGAACGACCTTGTGTTCCCGCTCAAAATGGCCGTTGTGGGATCCCTTCCCGCCTAAACATTTCAGGGAGAGGACCCTGGCCGCCTATATAAGTAGCTAGGATCCCCGCTATGGAGGTTGGGGGGTGGGAAGATGTCGATCAGATCCAGAAACTCGGCCCTCGCACAAAGGAACAAGAACCCTTCCCTCCTTACCCTCCTTAGCTCTCCTCCTGAGGTCAGGAGCAACTGTATTCATCCATATCCAAGCCCTCCCGAGGCCAATCCACCAAAGCAGGAAGTAGGGTTTTACACCGCAAGGTGGCCCGAACCTGGGTAAACTCTTGTGTGCTTTACTTGTTGTTCGCTTGAATCTCTTCACTGGACGAGGGCGAGGCGCTGGGTAGACATGAGTGGGAGAGATCTTCGTTCACGCCCCTGTGTTCGAACTTCTTGGGTTTGCGGAGCCCGTAATCCGACATTTGGCGCGCCAGGTAGGGGGCGTGTCGAGATCTCGCCTCTCCGACGACCTTGTCCCGGTCTCGTCGTCGACTTCGCTCCACTGCCATGGTGGACACACACATTGACCACGCGCCGGCCGCCGCGCCGTGAACGTCGCTCAGACGGCGCCCGTGGGCAACGGTGCGCCGCTCCGCCCCAACTCGCCGGTCGCCAATGCCACCACCGACCCGACCGTCCATGAGAAGCAGGACTCGTCACTCCCGCTGTCCGTGCAGCGCGATGGCCGCACGGTGAAGCCATCAACCTCACCGGCCGCGGCGTCGTCTTCGCTGGTCCGCCGCGGACCGGTCTACCAGCAGCCTATGCTATTGATGGCGCGGGAACTCCTGCGCTACCGCCAGGCAGACGACCTCTACGACGAGTGGCTCCACCGCATCATCGAGCTCGTCAACGCCGTCGGGGAGGCACCTGCACCAACTCTCCTCCCGTCCCCGGTCGCCCATGGCGGGGAACGAGGGCCACGGTGTCCCGGCTCCACCTCCACTCTATGGCGCTGGCCAGGAGGCCAGGCGCGAGGCTCCGCGGTGTGAGCCGCCCCATAGGGCCCGTGCGTGCGATGAGGAGAGCTGCCAGGTGATCCTGCATCCGCAGGCAGGAGCTCACGGGCCCCCTGTCCCGCAGCACCAAGACCGCGCACCACAAGAGGTGGTGGCGCCAGCACCCCAAGAACCAACACCGCAGGCGCAGGGGGTGCCTGCAATCATGAGCATGGCTGGATGTCGCGCCTTAGTTCCCGAGCTACGACGCCTCGTTTGGCCTGGCAAGTTCAAGCCAAATCTGCCTCCGCACTACGATGGCACCACCGACCCCACAGAGTTCCTCCATCTCTATGAGCTGAACATCGAGGCGTCCAACAGCACCAAGCAGGTCATGGCGAACTAGTTCCCCATTGTAATGCCCCGGATGAAATACTTTCCCATTTGGGTATATTATATATCTCTGGCTTCATCTATTTCCATTCCGGGTTCTTTGTCTTTCGGGTTTTGGTCGTTTTTTTGTGTGAGTGTGTGGCATTCATTCATATCATGTAGACATGTGCATCGCATTGCATTTGTGTTGTCGGTTGCATCCGGTTCCGCGTGTTCCTTCCCGTTGTCCGTTTCGCGTTCCGGAGCTCCCTCACGTGTCCGTGACGTCCCGTAGGCCTACTTTGTTGTTTGGGCGTGTAACGTTACCGGTGTGCCGCGAGGTTGTTGTGTGTGTTGTTGTTTTGTTGTGTGCAACCCGCCTCTCAATCTCGTCTCGTTTGGACTCCGTTGTCTATCCCATCCGTTGTTCGTGTGGGTCCAAAGTGCCTTCACTTCGTGTCCCAGAAACACCCCTACAGCAGTCCTCTATCTTCTCCTAGGCCCTTCTAGTCTACCCCGCGATCGGATCCGTCGGATCGCGATCGGAGGGCTCCTAACACCCCTAAATTCCCCCCTAACCCTAAAACTGCTATATATTAGACCCTAGTCTAATTTGTTAGGCATCTAGCTTCTTCTCCACCCTCTCCCCCTCCATTTTTGGATCTGGCCATCCCCTCTTTGCCACTTGGCCAGATCCACGAAGGGAGCCGCCGCCAGCCGCAGCAGCAGCATCGACCGCAGCCAGCCGCCTCCCCGTTCGATCCGATCTGGGATCGAACCAAGTCAACGCCTTCGCCCGCCAGGCCTCGAGCCTCCGCACGTCGCACCGATCCATCGATCTCCAGGCTCGGGAGCCCGGGGGACCACATCGTCGGGCCTCCTCCCTTGGGCTCCAGGCGCCGGCCCGCTCCCACCGCCGCCACTCCGCGCGCCAGGCTCCCTCCGCAGCCGCGTCGTGCCACCGCAGGCCCGCGCCAGCCGAGGCCACTCCAGCGCCAGGCCCGTCCCCGTGGGCCATCGCCGCGCCAGGTCCCCACTTCCCCGCCGGCCCAGCACTCCTCCAGCCGCCTCCCTTCTTCGCCGCATCGCGCGACCGGGCCGGCCCACTGCCTGGGCCGCTTCTCCATCGCCAGGCAGGCGCCGCGACCGGGCCTCCGCCCCTCCAGGCCGGCCGCGCCAGCCGTCGCCCTGGGCCGCCCGCACCACACCGCCAGCTCGCCAGCCACCGGGCCGCAGCCGCTCCGCGGGCTGCGTCCGCCCCGTGGGCCTCCCTCAGCCAGCCACACCGCCAGATCCACCCCGGGCTGTTGGTTTTCTTCAGATCGGAGGTTGCCCCAATTTTCCCTAAGTCCCAGTGATGTTTTAGTTGCTGATGCTATACTAGATCTGCTCTAACTTTTTGTCTGTTGCTCCGATTCGCGCCTATAGCATGTCCAGACGTTCGTGGAGACTTGCTCTACGTTTCATCTGTTGTTGTCATGCATGTTAGAGATCATCTTGGTGCTTGTTTTGCTGTTGCAAGAGTGCATCATGATATAAACTGCTGCTATGTGATGTTTTTATGTCAACTTTGCCATGTGTTATCTTTTAGCTCGTTTGTCCGAATGATGCAAATGACATGTCCACGTGTTCGTCTTGCCATGATCTACGTGTTGTATGTGATAGGTTGCATGATAGATTTATTATTGCCTTGTTATCATCGTTGCAAAGTGCCATGTGGCCGCGATGTTGTTTCACTTGTTATGAAATGCCATCTTGTTGAGCTCGTTGCAATCGTTGTGTTCACCTCAATGATGCATGCTTGTGTGTTTCGGGATCACCTTCATGTGTACTTTGATGAGGTGCTTCCCTCTTGCCATGTTTAGTTTCGAGGTGACTTAAACATGCTCTTTTATATGCCATGATGATACTGCTGTTTTAGGAGTTAGTGGTTTTTCACTAAGTCTGAAATCTGTAACGTTCCGATGCCATGTTCGTGTGATGTTCTAGGACAAAGCATGTTAGTTTTGGAGTGGGTTTTGATTGTTACATGTAGTATATATTGTTGTCTTTCCATTCATGTCCTCACATGTCCATTTAAGTGGCTGTAGCATGTTTATCTTTTGCTCCAAAGTTTCAATAAAATTCTGCTGTTAGAATTTTATTGTCAAGTTCAATATGTCCAAGATCATTGCTATTGATCCGTGGCTCCGTTGGGGGTGCACCTTTGGACTTAGTTGCTGTAGTATATGTCTAGTTTGTGTTCATGCCCTTTGCCATGTTATTTGGATGCTGTAGCTCAATTATTTTGAGCTCCGAAGTTGCTATGTTGCTGTAATTTTCAGCTTTCGCTCAATTCTTGTTTCGGGCATAACTTTTAGCCCGTAACTCTGATTTCAGCGAATCTTATATCAAACTTGTTTGATTTTCTGTGTAGATTAATAATATCAGATTGTTATCATGTTTTGAGGTGATTTGCTTGAGTGATATTTTCCGTGCTCCGTGTGCATCCTTAGTGCATCCATCATGCATCCATCCTTTTCGAGTGCGCATTGCATCTTGTTGATTGGTGCTTGGTGTGATTGTTTTGTTTAGAGCCGAGACCGAGATCGAGTACGAGCACGAGGTTTCCAACGAGGTTGAGCACGAGGACCCTTCTTACGATCCGAACGACTTCTCTTCAGGCAAGATGACCGAACCCCGATAACATTACTATCTTTGCCTATTGCTAGTAGTCTCGATCTATAGTTTTTGCCTCGATGCCCATGATCTTCTGTCAGCCTCCTACTTGTAACCAATTGCCATGATTAACCAACCTACCTATGCAAACCGTTGCTTGGCTAAGTACGCTTCGCTCAGCCCTTCTTATAGCGTTGCTAGTTGTAGGTGAAGATCGAAGATGCTTGCATCATGTTGAAGTTTGGTTGGGTTATATCACACTATATAAATGCTTAAAATGAAATCATCTATATATTGGCAAGGGTGGAAGGCTAAGCCTTTTGCTTGGTGATTTGTTCCACTCATGCCGTTAGGATCCGTATAAGCCGGTGTTATGTTCCTTGATTATGCGTTCCTAACACGGTTGGGGTGTATGGGACCCCCTCGATAAACCGCTAAGTGCTAAGTCTTTTCCAGCAAGTTCCAACATTGGTACTATTTGCCTAATAACAAACTAAACATGCATAGGGAGGAATTAACCCTCTTTCTTAATCAACAACCCCGGGCCAGTGCTCTACATGAGTGTTGGTCCGAACTGGGGGTCCTGCAGGGCCACCTCGAGGAAACTCAAGGTCTGGTAAAAACATGTAGCATCGCCCATCCGGTCGTGTCCTGAGACTTAGATACGCGCGGCTACTATCAGGGTGTCGACACGCCGGGAGGATTTGCTGGATTAGCCTTACCTTAGTTCGGTATATCTTGAGCACGGGATTCCGAGGATACTCGGGTCTTCCCACTTTGGAGTTGCGACTCCGCGGATCGTGGGCTTGTAATGGGTCAAGTTGGAACACCCCTGCAGGGTTTGAACTTTTGAAAGCCGTGCCCGCGGTTATGTGGCAGATGGGAGCTTGTTAATTCTGGTTGTAGATAACTTGACACAATGTTTCTAATACACTACCAGCGTGTGTTCCGTGACTGTCAATTTCCGAATAGGGATTCGGGAGTTGAACACGGAGGGGTTATGATTGTTGAGCTTGTAGCTAGGATCACTTCGTGATCACTTCTCGCCGAGGCTTTCTCTTCTCGCTCTCACTCACGTAAGCTAGTTGCTAGTTGCTGCTGCAGACACTTATTCTTTTCTTCAGCCTTTATCCTCTCCCAAAGGCTTAAATAGTCTTGTTACCCGGGAACGGGATTGCTGAGTCCTCTGTGGCTCACAGTTACTTCACCACACCAGATGCAGGTCCAGTTGTGAGCTATCCAGGTGATGGCACCGAGCTGGATTGGGAGTACGACGAGGAGCGTAGTCGGTACTATGTGCGATACCCGGATGATCAGTAGTGGAGACTCTTACTAGGATTCGATCCGCCTGTGGTTTATTTATCTGAGTTTGGTACTTTGACATTTGGATTTTGCCCTTAGAGGGTTGTGATGTTCTTAATGTATGATGATTGAGACTTGTATTGTAATTCTGTGATGTGGCGAGTGTAAGCCAACTATTTTCTGTTTACAATCCCCTCTTTTACATGAGATGTGCAAAGATTACCGAACTTGAGATCATTCTAGGATGGATTTATGCCTTTAAGTCGTGCCTCGACACGTAGGAGGTATAACTCCATCCTGGGCATTACAAGTTGGTATCAAAGCCTTCTCCGACCTAGGAGCCCCCACTGTTTGATCGAATCGTTGACGGTCGAGTCTAGGCACACACTAAAAACATTTTGAGTCCTATATTATATCGGAGAGTAGGATTTCTTTGCTTCTCATCCCCTTTCTCTCTAGTGAGGACTCCTGACGACTACTCTTGTCTCTCCTATCTTCAAAAATTTGCACAAATTTTTTTTTAGGAATCCCGCGAGTATTCTGGGATTGTTTCGATGTTCTTGTGACAAGGATATTGTTCTCGATGCCTCCTGTTACCGAGGAGTTGAGCTTCGGGGTATCATTGTCGCAAGCATATCGCGGCAGTACTAAATACTTAAGACGGCCGACATCGAAAATCTCCCCTATACGGCCAGTGGCAAGATAACCCCGACATCACCTAGTACTGGGGAGGTAGTTCGGGAGTATTGCCATAGCTTGTTATAGTGGATGCTTTTCGAAGGTCCGAGGTACACAGTTTCCGAGAAAGACTGGTTATGTGTTGAAGGATGGATACACCTGGATGTAGGTTTAGAGTTGATTGCGCGGTGCTTCCCGTGTATCCCCAACACCTTATTGCATAACTGGAATTTTTCGGAAATCTATAGGTGGGCTTATCCAGTAGGTCGTAGGCATTCTTCCAACGAATGCAGGTTAGTGAGTTCGGGGTTCGACATTGAGTGAAGGGGTTATATGATCGATGTTATTATCAGGAGTTGCATCTTAAAGGGTCCTTGGCTATGCTGATCCGGGGATTGCAAAACCTTTTCGTAACGCGTTCATATGCTTTCAGCACAAAGATGTTAGAACGAAACTCCTCTCTTGTGTTTGTTCCCGTCCGTACCTTGTTTTTTTTTCTTATTTTCATTTTGTCCCCTATGTGGCTTCTCGTGAAGACTGATGTTATCATTTAACTGAGAATTTCATCCGTTCCTCTTGTTCGGATGTTTTCATTCGAATGATTATTGTGAAGACTTGTTGCAATTCATGCCATTGATTCAGCTTATTCCTTTTGTCAATCAATTGCTGATTCGTGGTCATGTCTTACAGGATGGCTCCGAAAAGGGTTCCCAACGCTAACCCAGAGGGTGAAGAGGTTCCAGAACGTCCTCCTTCCCCTCCTCCTCCGCCTGAGGCTTGGAGAGCAATTATGCAGACTACTGCCCAGAACACTCAGTTGATGATGCAGATGATGCAACAAATGCAAGCTATGCAAGCTAATTAGGGTGTTCCAGGGAACCAAGGCAACTTCTTCAATCAGCAGCACCATGCTACTCTTAACAAGTTCTTGGCCAACAATCCTAAAGCTTTCAGTTACTGTGTCGACCCTCTTGATGCTGAAGATTGGCTAACCGATATCAAGAAACATTTTGAGTGCAGTAACGTGAAGGAAGATGATTATGTGAAGTTTGCAGCCTTCCAACTGAAAGATCAAGCAGCTGACTGGTGGCAGCAGTACAAAGACTCCAGGCCAAGTCAAGTGATCTCTTGGGAGAATTTCTGCAAGGATTTCCGTTCGCACCACATTCCTACAAGTGTCATCGAGGGTATGCATGAGCAATTCCGCAACCTGAAGCAGGGCTCCATGACAGTCTATCAGTATAATGTCAAGTTCCAAAACCTCGCTCGCTATGCTAAGCAAGACATTCCTGATGCCAAGAGTAAAATCTATCAGTTCCGTGGAGGTCTCAAAGATGAACTTCAGCTTGCTCTCACCTTGTTCGAGCCCGATGAATTCGACAAGTTCTATAACATGGCTTTGAAACAAGAAGCAGCTCAGCTTAAGATGGAGGCCTCTAAGAAGAGAATTCGAGATGCTGTTCACTCTTCCTCATCGTCTCAGATGGTCTCGAAGCATCAGAAATTCTGGCTTCCTCCTCCTCCAGTGATTCGAGCTCCATACAACAACTCCAACAACAAGAACTCTAGTGGTCGTGGTTTCTCCCACCCACCCAAACCGAGCAACCAGTCGAAGAAGCAGTTTCAGTCTCAAGGCTCCAAGTCAAGTGGCTCTCTTTTCCGTCCTCTCTCAGAAGTGACTTGCAACAAATGCACTCAGAAAGGTCACTATGCCAACAGATGTCCGAATCCGAAGCGTCTTCCTCCTCCTCCACCTGTGAGTTCAGCTATTGTCAGGCATGATCCAAAGGCAGCAAGGGTCAATCTGATGAATGCAGCACAAGCGGAGAATTCTTCTGATGTCATTTTGGGTAACCTTCTAGTGAACTCTTTTCCAGCTAAAGTGTTATTTGATTCGGGTGCATCATGCTCTTTCATGTCATATCCATTTGCATCCAAGCACGATATTGTCACCAAAAATCTGCCAAGGGAGTTAACAGTTATTTCTCCGGGGAGACGAATGCACTCCAGTGTTTATGCTCCGGATGTTTCTATTCGCATGGGTGATTATCGATTTTTGGCTTCTCCGGTGGTTCTTGGTAATTCTGACATCGATCTCATCCTCGAAATGGATTGGCTTTCTCAGCATGATGCTCACATTGATTGTGCTCAAAAGGAAGTCAAGATGACTCATTCTGATGATGATGTGATTATCTTCGCCTCCAGGGATAATACTATCCGGCTTTTCTCTCTCAATGATAAGGGCGAAATTAATGCCATATCTCAAATTCCAGTGGTGAACGAATACCAAGACGTCTTTCCTGAAGAACTTCCAGGCATGCCTCCACACCGTCAGGTGGAATTCGTAATTGAACTCGAGCCAGGTACTGAGCCAGCATGCCGGCGTCCGTACAAGCTCTCTCCGGATGAATTGAAGGAATTGAAGAAGCAGCTTGATAAGCAGGAGAGTATGGGTCTCATTAGACCTAGTACCTCTCCATGGGGCTGTGGTGTCTTATTTGTCAAGAAGAAAGATGGCACGGAGCGTCTCTGTGTTGACTACCGGCCATTGAACAAGAAGACGATTAAGAACAAGTATCCGCTCCCCAACATCAATGAACTCTTTGAGCAGCTCAAAGGAGCTAAAGTGTTCTCTAAGCTTGACCTCCGAATGGGCTATCATCAAATTCGCATTCGCGAGGAAGACATTCCCAATACGGCCTTCAAGACGAGCTACGGTTCATACGAGTATACCGTCATGTCCTTCGGTCTCGCCAATGCTCCTCCTACCTTTTCAAGGATGATGCATTACATCTTCAACCCCTATACTGGCGAGTTTGTGCTTGTGTATCTGGATGATATTCTGGTGTTTTCCAAGAATGAAGAAGATCACGAAAAGCACATACGTCTGGTTCTTGATCGACTCCGAGAGCATAAATTCTATGCTAAGTTCTCCAAGTGTGAGTTTTGGCTCGATAAGGTTTTGTACCCGGGCCACATCATCTCAGCTGACGGCATTGCGGTAAATCCCGAGAAAGTTGAAGCAATTGTCAACTGGGAAGCTCCTCAGAACGTCAAGCAGCTCCGCAGTTTTCTGGGTCTTGCCAGCTATTGCAGAAGGTTTGTTGAGAACTTCTCCAAGATTGCCAAACCTCTTTCCAACCTGCTTCAGAAGAATGTCAAATACTTTTGGTCTCCAGAGTGTGAAGTGGCATTCAAAACCCTCAAAGAGAAGCTTGTCTCTGCTCCAGTTCTGACTCCTCCGGATGAAACCAAGCCCTATGAAGTATTTTGTGATGCTTATCTTCAAGGTCTTGGTGGTGTGCTTATGCAAGATAAGAGAATTGTGGCTTATACTTCTCGGCAGCTCAAGCCAAGTGAGAAGAACTATCCCACACATGATCTCGAGCTAGCAGCTGTGGTACATGCTCTAATTACGTGGAGACATCTGTTGTTGGGCATAAAGGTTGACATCTTCACTGATCACAAGAGCTTGAAGTACATCTTCACACAACCGCATCTGAACCTCCGCCAGACTCGTTGGGTTGAAATGATCCAAGAGTACAATCCCAGCATCGAATACACTCCTGGCAAGGCAAATGTGATTGCAGATGCTTTGAGCAGAAAGGCATATTGCAACAGCCTTCTTATCAAGTCATACCAGCCTGAGCTTTGTGAAGCTTTCAGGAAACTCAACCTCCAAGTTGTTCCGCAGGGTTTTCTTGCAAATCTCCAAATTGCTCCTACCTTGGAAGATCAAGTCCGTGAGGCCCAACTCAGTGATACCATGGTGAAGAAAGTGAAACATGGGATTGCAAAGGGCACTCCAAAATACAAGTGCTTCCGTGTTGATGAGAGAGATACCTTGTTCTTCGAGGACAGACTCGTTGTTCCAAAAGGTGATCTCAGGAAGCTCATAATGGAAGAAGCTCATGATTCTCTCCTTTCCATTCATCCTGGCAGTTCCAAGATGTATCAAGATCTCAAGCAATCTTACTGGTGGACACGCATGAAAAGCGAAATTGCCCAATTCGTGAATGAATGTGATGTGTGCAGAAGAGTGAAAGCAGAACATCAACGTCCAGCCGGTCTTCTCCAACCTCTTCCTATTCCCGAGTGGAAGTTCGACCACATTGAAATGGACTTCGTCACTGGCTTTCCAAAATCCAAGCGAGGGAATGATGCTATCTTTGTGGTGATTGACAAGCTTACCAAAGTCGCTCACTTTCTTCCAGTCAAGGAATCAATCAATGCAGCTCAACTTGCAGAGCTGTACACTTCCAGAATTGTGCCCCTACATGGTATTCCTCAAGTGATATCCTCAGACCGTGGAAGCTTGTTCACATCAAGGTTCTGGGACTCCTTTCAGTCCGCCATGGGCACTAAGATCAGGTTCAGCACTGCCTTTCACCCTCAGACTAGTGGTCAAGTCGAGCGTGTGAATCAGATTCTAGAAGACATGCTCAGAGCCTGTGTCATCTCCTTCGGCATGAAATGGGAAGACTACCTTCCATTTGCCGAGTTCTCTTACAACAACAGCTTTCAAGCAAGTGCAGGCAAAGCACCGTTTGAAATTCTCTATGGCAGAAAGTGCCGTACCCCTCTCAACTGGTCTGAAACAGGCGAACGCCAACTTCTTGGCAATGACTTGATCTCAGAAGCCGAAGAAATGTGCAAAGTCATACGTGAGAATCTCAAGGCCGCTCAGTCGCGTCAGAAGAGCTACTATGACGGCAAGCATCGTGATTTGGCTTTCGACATCGATGATCATGTCTATCTCCGTGTGTCTCCGATGAAAGGCACCCAAAGATTCGGTATCAAAGGAAAGCTTGCTCCTAGATACGTCGGGCCTTTCAAGATTCTTGGCAAAAGAGGCGATCTAGCCTATCAACTGGAGCTCCCTCCCAACTTTGCAAATGTTCATGATGTCTTCCATGTGTCTCAACTTCGCAAATGCTTCAAGGCACCTGAGCGCATGATTCCGTTTGAGGAGATTGATCTTCAACAAGACCTGACCTACCGAGAGCACCCAGTTGCAATTCTCGAAGAAACCGAACGCAAGACCCGCAACAAGTCCATCAAATTTCTGGAAGTCAAGTGGTCACATCACACCGACCGAGAAGCTACCTGGGAACGAGAAGATCATCTTCGTTCCGAGTACCCTTCCTTTTTCCAGTCCTAGATCTCGGGACAAGATCTTTTTGTAGTAGAGGAGAGTTTGTAATGCCCCGGATGTAATACTTTCCCTTTTGGGTATATTATATATCTCCGGCTTCATCTATTTCCTTTCCGGGTTCTTTGTCTTTTGGGTTTTCGTCGTTTTGTTGTGTGAGTGTGTGGCATTCATTCATATCATGTAGACATGTGCATCGCATTGCATTTGTGTTGTCGGTTGCATCCGGTTCCGCGTGTTCCTTCCCGTTGTCCGTTTCGCGTTCCGGAGCTCCCTCACGTGTCCGTGACGTCCCGTAGGCCTACTTTGTTGTTTGGGCGTGTAACGTTACCGGTGTGCCGCGAGGTTGTTGTGTGTGTTGTTGTTTTGTTGTGTGCAACCCGCCTCTCAATCTCGTCTCGTTTGGACTCCGTTGTCTATCCCATCCGTTGTTCGTGTGGGTCCAAAGTGCCTTCACTTCGTGTCCCAGAAACACCCCTACAGCAGTCCTCTATCTTCTCCTAGCCCCTTCTAGTCTACCCCGCGATCGGATCCGTCGGATCGCGATCGGAGGGCTCCTAACACCCCTAAATTCCCCCCTAACCCTAAAACTGCTATATATTAGACCCTAGTCTAATTTTTTAGGCATCTAGCTTCTTCTCCACCCTCTCCCCCTCCATTTTCGGATCTGGCCATCCCCTCTTTGCCACTTGGCCAAATCCACGAAGGGAGCCGCCGCCAGCCGCAGCAGCAGCATCGACCGCAGCCAGCCGCCTCCCGGTTCGATCCGATCTGGGATCGAACCAAGTCAACGCCTTCGCCCGCCAGGCCTCGAGCCTCCGCACGTCGCACCGATCCATCGATCTCCAGGCTCGGGAGCCCGGGGGACCACATCGTCGGGCCTCCTCCCTTGGGCTCCAGGCGCCGGCCCGCTCCCACCGCCGCCACTCCGCGCGCCAGGCTCCCTCCACAGCCGCGTCGTGCCACCGCAGGCCCGCGCTAGCCGAGGCCACTCCAGCGCCAGGCCCGTCCCCGTGGGCCATCGCCGCGCCAGGTCCCCACTTCCCCGCCGGCCCAGCACTCCTCCAGCCGCCTCCCTTCTTCGCCGCATCGCGCGACCGGGCCGGCCCACTGCCTGGGCCGCTTCTCCGTCGCCAGGCAGGCGCCTCGACCGGGCATCCGCCCCTCCAGGCCGGCCGCGCCAGCCGTCGCCCTGGGACGCCCGCACCACACCGCCAGCTCGCCAGCCGCCGGGCCGCAGCCGCTCCGCGGGCCGCCTCCGCCCCGTGGGCCTCCCTCAGCCAGCCACACCGCCAGATCCGCCCCGGGCTGTTGGTTTTCTTCAGATCGGAGGTTGCCCCAATTTTCCCTAAGTCCCAGTGATGTTTTAGTTGCTGATGCTATACTAGATCTGCTCTAACTTTTTGTCTGTTGCTCCGATTCGCGCATATAACATGTCCAGACGTTCGTGGAGACTTGCTCTACGTTTCATCTGTTGTTGTCATGCATGTTAGAGATCATCTAGGTGCTTGTTTTGCTGTTGCAAGAGTGTATCATGATATAAACTGCTGCTATGTGATGTTTTTATGTCAACTTTGCCATGTGTTATCTTTTAGCTCGTTTGTCCGAATGATGCAAATGACATGTCCACATGTTCGTCTTGCCATGATCTACGTGTTGTATGGGATAGGTTGCATGATAGATTTATTATTGCCTTGTTATCATCGTTGCAAAGTGCCATGTGGCCGCGATGTTGTTTCACTTGTTATGAAATGCCATCTTGTTGAGCTCGTTGCAATCGTTGTGTTCACCTCAATGATGCATGCTTGTGTGTTTCGGGATCACCTTCATGTGTACTTTGATGAGGTGCTTCCCTCTTGCCATGTTTAGTTTCGAGGTGACTTAAACATGCTCTTTTATATGCCATGATGATATTGTTGTTTTAGGACTTAGTGGTTTTTCACAAAGTCTGAAATCTGTAATGTTCCGATGCCATGTTCGTGTGATGTTCTAGGACAAAGCATGTTAGTTTTGGAGTGGATTTTGATTGTTTCTCGTAGTATATATTGTTGTCTTTCCATTAATGTCCTCACATGTCCATTTAAGTGGCTGTAGCATGTTTATCTTTTGCTCCAAAGTTTCAATAAAATTCTGCTGTCAGAATTTTATTGTCAAGTTCAATATGTCCAAAGATCATTGCTATTGATCTGTGGCTCCGTTGGGGGTGCACCTTTGGACTTAGTTGCTGTAGTATATGTCTAGTTTGTGTTCATGCCCTTTGCCATGTTATTTGGATGCTGTAGCTCAATTATTTTGAGCTCCGAAGTTGATATGTTGCTGTAATTTTCAGCTTTCGCTCAATTCTTGTTTCGAGCATAACTTTTAGCCCGTAACTCCGATTTCAGCGAATCTTATATCAAACTTGTTTGATTTTCTGTGTAGATTAATAATGTCAGATTGTTATCATGTTTTGAGGTGATTTGCTTGAGTGATATTTTCCGTGCACCGTGTGCATCCTTAGTGCATCCATCATGCATCCATCTTTTTCGAGTGCGCATTGCATCTTGTTGATTGGTGCTTGGTGTGATTGTTTTGTTTAGAGCCGAGACCGAGATCGAGTACGAGCACGAGGTTTCCAACGAGGTTGAGCACGAGGACCCTTCTTACGATCCGAACGACTTCTCTTCAGGCAAGATGACCGAACCCCGATAACATTACTATCTTTGCCTATTGCTAGTAGTCTCGATCTATAGTTTTGCCTCGATGCCCATGATCTTCTATCAGCCTCCTACTTGTAACCAATTGCCATGATTAACCAACCTACCTATGCAAACCGTTGCTTGGCTAAGTACGCTTCGCTCAGCCCTTCTTATAGCGTTGCTAGTTGCAGGTGAAGATCGAAGATGCTTGCTTCATGTTGAAGTTTGGTTGGGTTATATCACACTATATAAATGCTTAAAATGAAATCATCTATATATTGGCAAGGGTGGATGGCTAAGCCTTTTGCTTGGTGATTTGTTCCACTCATGCCGTTAGGATCCGTATAAGCCGGTGTTATGTTCCTTGATTATGCGTTCCTAACACGGTTGGGGTGTATGGGACCCCCTCGATAAACCGCTAAGTGCTAAGTCTTTTCCAGCAAGTTCCAACATTGGTACTATTTGCCTAATAACAAACTAAACATGCATAGGGAGTAATTAACCCTCTTTCTTAATCAACAACCCCGGGCCAGTGCTCCACATGAATGTTGGTCCGAACTGGGGGTCCTGCAGGGCCACCTCGAGGAAACTCAAGGTCTTGTAAAAACCTGTAGCATCGCCCATCCGGTCGTGTCCTGAGACTTAGATACGCGCGGCTACTATCAGGGTGTCGACACGCCGGGAGGATTTGCTGGATTAGCCTTACCTTAGTTCGGTATATCTTGAGCACGGGATTCCGAGGATACTCAGGTCTTCCCACTTTGGAGTTGCGACTCCGCGGATCGTGGGCTTGTAATGGGTCAAGTTGGAACACCCCTGCAGGGTTTGAACTTTCGAAAGCCGTGCCCGCGATTATGTGGCAGATGGGAGCTTGTTAATTCCGGTTGTAGATAACTTGACACAATGTTTCTAATACACTACCAGCGTGTGTTCCGTGACTGTCAATTTCTGAATAGGGATTCGGGAGTTGAACACGGAGGGGTTATGATTGTTGAGCTTGTAGCTAGGATCACTTCGTGATCACTTCTCGCCGAGGCTTTCTCTTCTCGCTCTCACTCACGTAAGCTAGTTGCTAGTTGCTGCTGCAGACACTTATTCTTTTCTTCAGCCTTTATCCTCTCCCAAAGGCTTAAATAGTCTTGTTACCCGGGAACGGGATTGCTGAGTCCTCTGTGGCTCACAGTTACTTCACCACACCAGATGCAGGTCCAGTTGTGAGCTATCCAGGTGATGGCACCGAGCTGGATTGGGAGTACGACGAGGAGCGTAGTCGGTACTATGTGCGATACCCGGATGATCAGTAGTGGAGACTCTTACTAGGATTTGATCCGCCTGTGGTTTATTTATCTGAGTTTGGTACTTTGACATTTGGATTTTGCCCTTAGAGGGTTGTGATGTTCTTAATGTATGATGATTGAGACTTGTATTGTAATTCTGTGATGTGGCGAGTGTAAGCCAACTATTTTCTGTTTACAATCCCCTCTTTTACATGAGATGTGCAAAGATTACCGAACTTGAGATCATTCTAGGATGGATTTATGCCTTTAAGTCGCGCCTCGACACGTAGGAGGTATAACTCCATCCTGGGCATTACACCCATGGCTCTCAAGGATGGCGCACGCTCCTGGCTCCTGAACCTTCCCGTGAGATCCATCTCCTCTTGGGGGGAGCTTCGTGAGCGTTTCATCGCCAACTTCCAGGGCACCCGCGACCGAGCCTCGGCAGCCTCGGATCTACGCCACTTGAAGCAGCAGTTGATGACCCACAACCATAAGGGATCTATTGCAGCGTTTTCGATAAGTAAGAGTGTCGAACCCAACGAGGAGCAGAAGGTATTGATAAGCGATTCTGAGCAAGGAATGACTGCAAGCACTGAGAGATAATTTTTTAGGGGTTTTCTTGATATAAGCAACAGGAAAGTAAAAGCAAGCAAAGTAAAAGGCACTGAAGGGTAACAAGTGGCCCAATCCTTTCTGAGCAAAGGAGAGGCCTAGCAACTGAACTTATATAGGCTAAAGCGTTCTTGAGGACACACGGGAGAGGTAGTCATGTGCTTTCGCCATATTCCGTATCGGTACTATGTTATGTGTTGATAAGTGTTGAGTGGGTAGATCTATGCTAGTACACTCTCTAGACTAAGATGAGTGCACTCTTATGATTAAACACCTTGCAAGCATCGGCAAATACAAGATAGTATTTAAGGCAAAAGCCTAACCATAGAAGTACGATCGATGATCCATTGTTCCCTTGTGCAGAAGCGTGCGAACTGGGGTTCAGGTTTCTGTCACTCCAGCAACCCACCGTAAGCATTCTTTGTACACAATGTATTCCCCTAGGTCCTTAATAAGGCGAAGTGTTGAGTGTTCGACTCACACAACACCACTAGTAGAATAACAACACAACTTAAGTATCAAACAACACATATTACTTCAACAGCATCTGACTACTAACAACAAGACTTTTCCCATGTCCTCAAGAACTAAGGTAACTACTCACAATACATAAAAGGGATCATGATCAGTGGAGATAAATGGATGATAAACAATCTGGACATAATGATATTTCTCCAACAAAACTCAATAGCATTCACCACAAGGTAGTAATCAATATCGATGGAGTAGAGAGGATAGATAGTACGGGTTACAACACAAGATGCAATTGTGAGATGAGATTTGGATGAAGATGGAGATGGTGCTGATGTTGGGGATGATGTTGATGATGATCTCGATGATGCTCGTGACGATGGTGATGACGATGGCGATGATCTCCCCTTCCGGGAGGTGATCACCCCGGCGAAATCTGCCCGCCGGAGATGGCTTTTTCTTCTCTGTAGGTTTCCGCCACGGAGCGGCGGCGGAACTCCGTCAAAACTCTCGTTTTTAGGGTTTTCGGATAACGAGGAGTATATAGGCAAAAGGGGGCAGCCGGAGGTGGGCCAGGGGCTCCAGGCGCCCCCCCGGCGCTGCCAGGGGTGGGGCCGCCCCCCAGGGCGCCTGGACGCCCTGTGGCCCCCCTCTGGTTTCCCTTTTGCGTGCCTTCGTGATACGTCTGGAAAATACCCTCCGTCGATTTTCAGGTAATTTGGAGGTATTCTTCTTCAGCAACTCAGCGTCCACTTTTTACCGCTAAATCCTGCGTCTGCTGCTTCGGCACCGGAAAGTTGCAAACTGTGTAAAATAGGCCAAAACAACATAAGAACATCATCGTAATGTGAAATATATCAATGAATAAGGATAATTTACGATATAAAATAGTGATGCATTTTGGACGTATCAACACCCCCAAGCTTAGACCTCGCTTGTCCCCAAGCGAATACTGAGCTCGGTAAACCTGTCCACAAGTTTAGAGAGTGAAGTGTCGATAAATAGAATACGGACAAGAAGCATCACCGTTTTTTCACCAACTCAAATATCCTCAACAGCAATCTTCAACTCATAATGCCCTTATAAAAGAGTGGTAACACTTATATTCGGAAGTAGGGCTAAGGAAACTCATCAAATCATGGCAAACATGTCCTTTGGTCAAAGAACAACTAATAGCTTTTACTTTTGCTCGTTCTCTTTATGTTTTGATGAGATTAATTGAAGCTTTTGAAAGGACATGTTATTAGGCAAGAAGTGAAAGTGTTAACACAGAGGAAGATGTTTGCTTTAGCTGGGCTTGACAAACAACTTACTTATCAAACGATAATGTCAACAAGGATATGATATGACAAATCTTAATGCACCTTTATATGAATGAATCCTCGTCAACATCAAATGTCAGCTCTCTTTAAGAATAGAAGGAAGTAGGAATAACTGACTCAACCTAAAACTAAGAGATAGGCCCTGCTCTAGGGAAGTAGGGAAAACTCATGTGCTATCCTTAAATCAAACAGAATGAAAACAAGTTTTGAGAGGTGCATGATTTGTCAACGAATGCTAATAGATAACTCAATTACTTTTCGAGCTGGACAAGTTTCGAGGAACGGCTCCCGTTCGGGAACGATCACATCCCCTAAATCTCCTTTGTTTATCACTGCCAAAGTTTTCTGATTTCTCATGAACAAAGCGTGAAGGAGGGTTTGTTTGTCGTATATTTTTTTAATGAGCCGGGCGCACTCTTTGCCAGTTCCTTCTCGTATTAGGGGTTTGCAGATTAGACATGCAATCCCGGGGTGAAACTTGTCCAACTTAAAAAGACCATGAATTAACTATTACTTCCTCATGAGCTAAAACAGAGGCACAAAATAAAAGATTTTGAACATTTAAGGATGACACATAAATTCTATACTTTAGGAGGTGGTAGTAGAGTACCACGAATAGGAAGGTATGGTGGACTCATATGGAAGGTATTGGTTTAAGGGTATGGATGCACAAGCAGAATTCCGCTTAGTACAGAGTTAGGCTAGCAAAGGTTTTGAGAGAACAGACAATTGATGATGACTAAGATGCAAAGCAATATAAAGCATAAACATTGAAATAATCATAACACATCAAGTTGTCTTCCTTGTTAGCATAACACTTCAAGCATAATAACATAAAGGTTTTGGCTATGTCGATACTTTAAGAAAATCATGCTTGTTGTTATGACCAAAGCTATGTTTGCCAAGATTAAATAAAGTTTTCACAGCCATACCTAATATAAGGTCAATACTCCCCATAAGAATCATCATATAAGGTCGATTGCGTGAAGAGAATACCGAGTGCAGCAAAGGAACCAATAGACTTCTCATTAATATTCCATCATAGACGACTCCACACTCACGGATACAATCTCTCCACCGAAGGAGTGATAGACCTCAATGCACACACCTATTTCATATAATAACCTCCCTAGACATGATACGACTCTACTTGACTCTAAAAGACAAAAGATAAAGATAAAGATACCGGGCACTCCCCCAAGCTTGGAACAAGCCAAGGGGATGCCGTTACCCAAGGAGATTTCACTCCTCATTTTTGTTGGCGTTGATCACGTTGTCCTCGGCGAAGCGCTTCCATGGAAGGGGTTCTCCAGTCTCATATGAGAAGTTTGTCTCCTGAATCCTGCATGCAGCACCCATACCCATGCACATAAACCTTAGTTCATACTCACAGTTCTGGTGATGTAGATCATAAATTTGCCCTTGGAGCTCTTTAATTCTTTCTTCAGATGCGGTGATGCTTTCCCACATCTCCTTCATCTCCTTCAGGAAGTAGGTCTTCAGCTCGTTGATGATGTCAAAGTTAGCTTCAACACCACGCTCGATCATCTTCTTGTACTTGAAGACTTCTTGCTCCACTTCTTCTAGCCTGGCCTGGATGCTCCCCTCCTTGATACGTCCCTTCAGATCTTCTTGATGGAGGACACCGTCCTCCATCCGAACAACCTGAGGGTGCTTCTTCACCTCAGCGAGGTAAGGGTTGATGACGTTGACGACGAACTTGTCCTTGGGGGAACTTGGAGAAGCCATGGCACCTAGATTCAGCTGAAAGATTCCCTGGCAGAAATAGATCGAAAAGAAAACACACGAAATCGCAAGATACGTTGCCGGAACAATCCGGACAAATATATAGAAAAAATTTATGCACAGAAAGGAAGGTAATAGGCTAAAGCGGGGTCGGAGACGGACTCCCGGGTGCCCAGGCGCCCTGGCGGCGCGGCCAGGAGGTAGGGCACGCCAGGGGGGCACCTGGACCCCCTGGAGCTTATCTCCGGCTCCACTTAGGCTCATAATTTTACTAATTTTGCAAAAACTCATAATATGGAACTTTTATGGCGGTTCGCGATGTTTCCTTACCGTAATACATACCTTTTCTTTATTCTGCTTCTGCTGGCGTCTGAAACAGGGCTGCAACATGTTCTTCGTGAGTTGTTGTGTATATCATATTTACATCAACATTGACAGGGTCTCCTGCTATGTAATGCTTAAGTCTTTGCACATTCACAACTTGAGGTTTGGTGCCTTCAAAATTGTTAATCTTAATTGCACCAGACCGATAGACCTCTTCAATATGAAATGGCCCTTCCCACCTGGAAAGTAGTTTGCCTGGAGAAAACCTGAAACGAGATCTAAACAACAAAACTTTATCACCAACATTAAATTCACGTTTCAGAATCCTCCTATCATGCCACTTCTTTACCTTTTCCTTGAACATTTTAGCGCTCTCGTAAGCTTCACTTCTCCACTCATCTAGAGAAGTCAAGTTCATGAGACGCTTCTCACCAGCTAACTTTGGGACAGCATTAAGCTCTCTAACAGCCCAGAAAGCTTTATGCTCTAACTCTAATGGCAAATGGCAAGCCTTGCCATATACCATCTTATAGGGGGACGTGCCCATGGGGTTTTTGTAAGCAATTCTATATGCCCACAAAGCATCTCCTAACTTATTTGACTAGTCCTTTCTATTTCTGTTTACTGTCTTCTGCAAGATCAACTTAATCTCTCTATTGGTGAGCTCAACTTGCCCACTAGTCTGAGGATGGTACGGTGAAGCAATCCTATGATTGACATCGTATTTGGCTAAAGCTTTTCTAAAAGCTCCATCCGTGAAGTGTGATCCTCCATCAGTCATGAGATACCTAGGTACACTAAACCTAGGAAAAATCACATCTTTGAGCATTTTCAGAGATGTCTTGTGATCAGCACTTTCAGTGGGGATTGCTTCAACCCACTTGGTCACATAATCAACAGCTACTAAAATGTGAGTGTACTTGTGCGAAGAAGGAAAAGGACCCATAAAATCAAAACCCCAGCAATCAAAAGGTTCAATCACTAGTGAGTAATTCAAAGGCATCTCATTCCTTCTACTAATGTTACCAACTCTCTGACATTTATCATAGGCTAAAACATAATTTCTAGCATCCTTAAAGAGAGTAGGCCAATAAAAACCTGATTGAAGAACCTTATGTGCAGTCCTCTCACCGGCATGATGTCCTCCATAGGGACTATCATGACACTGTTTGAGAATGTCCTTCTGCTCATGTTCCGGTATGCATCTTCTCACGATCTCGTCGAGGCCTTCATTGAAAAGATGTGGGTCATCCCAAAAGTAGTGCCTCAAATCGTGAAAGAACTTCTTCCTTTGCTGAAATGTTAAACCTGGAGGCAAATACTTTGCAACGATAAAATTAGCATAATCTGCAAACCAAGGATCGGAAAGAGATTGTACTTTTACAACGGCAAGTTGCTCGTCTGGAAAACTGTCATTGATCGGGATGGGATCATGCGGTATATCTTCCATCCTTGAAAGATTGTCCGCCACCGGATTGTCTTCTCCTTTCCTATCAACAATCTGCAAATCAAATTCTTGAAGAAGGAGTACCCATCTGATAAGCCTTGGCTTGGCATCCTTCTTTGTCATAAGGTACTTAATGGCAGCATGATCAGTATGAATAATAACTTTGGAATCAACAATATACTGCCTAAACTTATCACAAGCAAACACTACAGCTAAGAATTCCTTCTCAGTAGTAGCAAAATTCCTTTGAGCACTATCAAGGGTTTTACTAGCATAATGAATAACATTCAATTTCTTATCAACTCTTTGTCCTAAAACAGCTCCAACAGCAAAATCACTAGCATCACACATAATCTCAAAAGGTAAATTCCAGTCAGGTGGTTGTACTATAGGAGCGGTTATTAAGGCTTTCTTAAGAACTTCAAAAGCTTCCTTACAATCCTCATCAAATACAAAAGGAATGTCCTTCTAGAGAAGATTAGTGAGGGGCCTCGAAGTCTTAGAAAAGTTTTTAATAGATCTTCTATAGAAACCAACATGACCAAGAAAACTGCGAATACCTTTGATATCCCTTGGATAGGGCATCCTCTCAATTGCTTCGATCTTGGCCTTGTCCACTTCAATTCCCCTTTCGGAAATCTTGTGACCAAGAACAATTCCTTCGTTAACGATGAAGTGGCACTTCTCCCAGTTGAGTACCAAATTTGTCTCCTCACATCTCTGCAAAACTTTATTAAGGTTGTGGAGACAATGGTCAAAGGAAGTTCCATAGACGGAGAAATTGTCCATGAAGACTTCAATAATATCCTCACAGAAACCATGAAAGATAGCATACATACACCTTTGAAAAGTAGCAGGGGCATTACATAAACCAAAAGGCATACGCCTGTAAGCATAAGTACCAAAGGGACAAGTAAAAGTGGTCTTCTCTTGATCAGCAGTGTTAACATGAATTTGAGAGAAACCAGAATAACCATCGAGATAACAAAAGTGGGTATTTTTGGATAACCTTTCAAGCATTTGGTCGATGAACGGCAACGGGTAGTGATCCTTCCTGGTTGCCTTGTTCAGCTTCCTGTAATCAATACACATTCTATATCCAATAATAATTCTCTGAGGTATTAGTTCATTCTTATCATTAGGAACCACAGTTGTACCTCCTTTCTTAGGAACACAATGTACCGGGCTTACCCACTTACTATCAGCTATAGGGTAGATAATACCTGCGGCTAGAAGCTTGAGAATCTCAGTTCTTACAACATCCATCATCTTTGGGTTCAACCGTCGTTGATGATCAACAACTGGTTTAGCATCAGGCTCAAGGTTGATAGTATGTTGACAGATAGATGGACTAATCCCCTTATGGTCATCAAGGGTATAGCCAATTGCGCCTCGGTGTTTACGAAGTACTTCCAATAGTCGCTCTTCTTCATATACTGAAAGGTTAGAGTTGATAATAACAGGATATATTTCTTTTCATCTAAATAAGCATACTTGAGCGTATCGGGAAGAGGTTTAAGATCGAACACCGGGTCTTCTTTTGGTTTTGATAAAATTCCCAAAGGTTCAACCGGGAGGTTGTGCTCAAGGATAGCAGGTTGCCTCAAGAATATTTCATCTAGTTCATTTCTTTCCTGCATATGCAAATCATTCTCGTGGTCCTCCATATATTGCTGCAAATGATCATTAGGGGGAATAGCAATAGAAGCAATACTTTCAATAATTTTATCATCACTAGGTAAATCGGTACCACGAGGCTGCTTAGAGAACTTAGAAAAATTAAATTCATATGGCTCACCATTGAATTCAACAGAAACTTTACCTTTCTTGCAATCTATTATAGCTCCAGAAGTTCTAAGAAAAGGTCTACCAAAAATAATAGGACAAAAATTGTCCCTCTCTGAACCAAGTACTAGAAAGTCGGTAGGGTATTTTACCTTTCCACATAGGACTTCAACGTCCCTCACAATTCCGATAGGAGAGATAGTTGTCATGTTTGCAAGATGAATGGTAACATCAACTCCTTCAAGTTCACAAGGGGAAATCTCACCGATGATCTCTTCATAAAGTGAATAGGGGATAGCACTTGCACTCGATCCCAAATCGCATAGCCCATAATAATTGTGATCTCCTATTTTAGGAGATACCACTCGAGTACCTGAAATTGGGCCTTTATTCTTGGCTGTGACAAGGTTAGTGGAAACAGCACAAAAATTCACATTGGAATCCAAAACATCATTAGTAACAAGGTCTTTAATCAATGCAACTTGAGGATCGACCTTGATCTGGTCCTCAGGCTCATCAATTCTTCTCTCACTTTTATTTATTACGCCTGTCACAAGAGAGTGCTCCCTTATCCTTGCGGGAAAAGGAGGCTTTTCATATATAACTGCAGGCAAAATAGGGTCAGCAACATGAATATCAACAGGTAGCTCTTTAAAAGGTTCATGATGCTGGTCTCTCTTCTTTTTAAAAGAATCAACGTGAGAGGCAAAATCCTTACAAAAATCAATCATTAGATGGGAATCAAGACCAATCTTAGAGCAAAAAGTATTGAAGTAATCAGTTTTCACATAGCTCTCAATATAATCATGCTCATAATTTATAGCGGGTTCAATACCGTTATCGATTTCCCAATCTTCGGTATTCCTCTGGATCCTTGCAATGAGATCCCACCTTTCTTCAACACTCTTTGTCTCAAATACCCCACTAGAGGAGGCATCCAGCATCTCCTTATCCTGACGAGAAAGCATGGCATAAAAATTTGTAAGTATAATTTCCTTGGGGAGCTCATGAATAGGACATTTGAGCATTAGGGACTTCAATCTCCCCCAAGCTTGAGCAATGCTTTCTCCATCACGAGACCTAAAGTTATAGATATAGTTCCTGTCTCGATGAATTTCATGAAAAGGATAAAACATAGTATAAAAGAGAGACACAAGCTCTTGCCAATCAAGCAAGTGCGAGTTATCGAGAAGCTTATACCAATCTGAAGCTTTATCTATAAGCGATACGGCGAACAATTTCCTCATGACAAACTCCATTGATACACCTGCAAGCTTAAATAATGAACATAGTTGTGACAGATATAGCAAGTGTTCACCGGGATGTCTGTCTCCTACATAACGATTAGCCAAAACATAATTGATAATACCAGCCGGTATTTTATAGGGCACAATTATAGTAGGGGGAGGAGCAACCACCACAGGTGTGGGGCGTCTTCCCACAAGCAACGATCCAATAGCAAGGTTGTCCATAAGGACAAAGAGCAGCAACAGCAAAAATAAATAAAACAGAAATATAAAAACTTCCTTACCAGTTTCACTTTACCAATAGCGCTACGCTCCCCGGCAACGGCGCCAGAAAATGGTACTTGATGACCCACAACCGTAAGGGATCTATTGCAGCGTTTTCGATAAGTAAGAGTGTCGAACCCAACGAGGAGCAGAAGGTATTGATAAGCGATTCTGAGCAAGGAATTACTGCAAGCACCGAGAGATAACTTTTTAGGGGTTTTCTTGATATAAGCAACAGGAAAGTAAAAGCAAGCATAGTAAAAGGCACTGAAGGGTAACAAGTGGCCCAATCCTTTCTGAGCAAAGGAGAGGCCTAGCAACTGAACTTATATAGGCTAAAGCGTTCTTGAGGACACACGGGAGAGGTAGTCATGTGCTTTCGCCATATTCCGTATCGGTACTATGTTATGTGTTGATAAGTGTTGAGTGGGTAGATCTATGCTAGTACACTCTCTAGACTAAGATGAGTGCAATCTTATGATTAAACACCTTGCAAGCATCCGCAAATACAAGATAGTATTTAAGGCAAAAGCCTAACCATACCAGTACGATCGATGATCCATTGTTCCCTTGTGCAAAAGCGTGCGAACTGGTGTTCAGGTTTCTGTCACTCCGGCAACCCACCGTAAGCATTCTTTGTACACAATGTATTCCCCTAGGTCCTTAATAAGGCGAAGTGTTGAGTGTTCGACTCACACAACACCACTAGTAGAATAACAACACAACTTAAGTATCAAACAACACATATTACTTCAACAGCATATGACTACTAACAACAAGACTTTTCCCATGTCCTCAAGAACTAAGGTAACTACTCACAAGACATAAAAGGGATCATGATCAGTGGAGATAAATGGATGATAAACAATCTGGACATAATGATATTTCTCCAACAAAACTTAATAGCATTGACCACAAGGTAGTAATCAATACCGATGGAGTAGAGAGGATAGATAGTACGGGTTACAACACAAGTTGCAATTGTGAGATGAGATTTGGATGAAGATGGAGATCGTGCTGATGTTGGGGATGATGTTGATGATGATCTCGATGATGCCTGTGACGATGGTGATGACGATGTCGATGATCTCCCCTTCCGGGAGGTGATCTCCCCGGCAAAATCTGCCCGCCAGAGATGGCTTTTTCTTCTCTGTAGGTTTCCGCCACGGATCGGCGGCGGAGCTCCGTCAAAACTCTCGTTTTTAGGGTTTTCGGAGGTGGGCCAGGGGCTCCAGGCGCCCCCCCGGCGCGGCCAGGGGTGGGGCCGCCCCCCCAGGGCGCCTGGACGCCCTGTGGCCCCCCTCTGGTTGCCCTTTTGCGTGCCTTCGTGATCCGTCTAGAAAATACCCTCCGTCGATTTTCAGGTAATTTGGAGGTATTCTTCTTCAGCAACTCAGCGTCCACTTTTTACCGCTGAATCCTGCGTCTGCTGCTTCGGCACCGGAAAGTTGCAAACTGTGTAAAATAGGCCAAAACAACATAAGAACATCATCGTAATGTGAAATATATCAATGAATAAGGATAATTTACGATATAAAATAGTGATGCATTTTGGACGTATCAGCAGTCGGGAGAGACCTTGCAAAAGTACATCCAACGTTTCAACACCATGCGCCTCCGGATCCCCAGGGTCTCGGACGAGGCCATCATCTCAGCGTTCTCTGAAGGTGTCCGCGACGTCAGGATGAGGGAGGAGCTCGCCATCCACGAGGACCTGTGCATGGCCCTCGAGATGTTCAAGCTCGCAGCAAAGTGCGCCAGGGCGGAGGAAGGATGCCTCTCCCTCCAAGAGCTGCCTGAAGCGGAGGCGGGCGACAAGAAGACCAAGGCCAAAGAAGCAAAGCGCAAGGGACGCACCGTACTGGCTGCAGAGCCAGAAGTGAAGCGTGGCTGCGGCTACAACGACCCCCCCCCCCCCAAG
>LR738711.1:572277486-572352577 GCA_902687465.1 Secale cereale | reverse complement strand
AAGAGAAAACCGTCCATGCTGCGTCTTCCACGATATCCAGATCCACAACACCAATGACTGCCAGGAGCGCAGGGCGATGCGCGGAGGGCGCGTCGGGTAGCACCCTGAGCCCGACAACCGCGGCTACGGCTACGGAGGAGGCTGTGGTGGAGGACACTGGGACGGCAGGAACTCGCACCAAGGGTGGCGTGAGCAGACTCGTGGAGACCACTGGCAGGAGCAGCCTCGTGACGCCCCCTGGCGCGACCAGCCTTGTGAGGGTCGCCCTCAGGGCAATGAAGGTCTGCCTCCGCTACCACCACCACCAAGAACGAACGACGACGACCACCAGGGAGATGGACCAGGGGGCTTTCAGGAACCGCGTCCGGTTGCGTCCATCTTGGGAGGAGCCCATGCTCCGGCTTCCCATCGCATCTTCAAGCAGTTCGCTCGTGAGGTGAACGTGGTGCTTCCCGGGCCTGACGCCGCGTGCAATCTCAGGTTGACCAAGCAGGTCATCGCCTTCGACCCCAAGGACCAGCTCAAGTGCACCGCAGCCCCAGGCGCTCTCCTGATGCTCTGCGCCGCGACCATCAGCAACGTCCTCGTGACCAAGACCCTCATCGACGGCGGAGCGGGGCTCAACGTCCTCTCTGTCCAGACCTTCGAGACGCTCCAGGTCCCATACGATCAGCTCTGCCCGACCAAGCCATTCTACCTAGTCACAGATGGCTCCGCACTCCCGATGGGGCAGGTCCGCCTACCCCGTCACCTTTGGAGATCACGACAACTATCACACCGAGCTCATCGATTTCGATGTCGCCAACATCCACCTCCCGTACAACGCCATCGTTGGGTATCCTGCCCTCGCCAAGTTCATGGCAATGACCTATCACGGCTACAACGTCCTCAAGATGCCCGGGAGAGCCGGAGTCATCAAGATCGCCTCCGACGAGAAGGAAGCGGTGCGTTCCCAGGAGCGTGCCTACCAGACCGCGGTGGTCGAGAACTCCGACGAGGATGGAGCCGTCTTCGCCCTGCATACTGCCCCCAAGAAGAAGAAGAACCTGCCCGCCAACGGGCATCAGGACGCACGGGCTCCTAATGGTTCCACCTCAGGACTCGCACCTGCCGACGAGGCGCCCTCCACCCTCGCGTAAGGAGGAGCGCCCTACGCCCCCCTCAGGATGGGCTCGAGGGCTCTTTTCTGGAGTGTCTCGGGCCTGACCAGCGTCTCTTGGGAGGTGTTTGGGCACCAGCTGCAGGCGTGTCTCGACGCGCATTTTTGTGAGCCCAGCGTGAGCCGTACATCACTGGGGGATCATGACTTCATCGACCAGGTTACCGAGGAACTTCAGTACGCAAGGCTCATAGGCGCTGGGCGTAATCGCACGATGCTAAGCTCACCTACCCGCAACCCAAAGGACCACTTCCGCGTTTGCATCGATGTCGCGGGTCTCAACCGAGCCGCTTCTTTGGAGCCCTTCTGGCCGACGGCGGTCGGCTGGAGGAGGGCTCTCCCCTACAGCTACATCCGCACGCTCTTCGGCTTCCACAACACGGCTGCCACGTTCCAGCGCCTCGCGTGGCAGGCCTTGGGGGCTCGGGAGGCTCAGTGGCAGGTGGTCCAGACGGAGTGAGAACCGGACCCCCGCGACCACTGAGGGCCTCTAGAGCCCCTGGGCCTCAGGAGCCCGACGACCCTCAGGAGCAACCCGCACGGCTTGCATCTTCAGCTACCCCAACTCTTCTTCGACAAATGTCAGGTGACGTTTCAGGTATTCAATCGAGGGCGCCCCCCGAGCTGCATCATCCTCGAGCTGCTGGGGACTATCCCCCCGCAGCTATCTCTTTTTGCGCATGAATCAAGGCTAGCTGCTTCTTCCTATTTGCATTACCTATATGCTTGGCGTTCTCACCGCCACTAAGATCATGAGCCCTTGCGAGCCCATTCACGACCGCCCCATGATTAAGGACTGGCACGGCGTCTGTGCTCGGGTCCGTCCCTACAGCGTCGCTAAACCCAAGGGCTGAGCTCTGTCTCGCGAGCCATTCCCTTGACGTCACCTCCCGTGGTCCTCGGTGCCATGTTCTCAGATGGGCTAATCGTGGATGGGTAAGTAGGGGCCAGTGGCAGGTGCCTCGCTCACGTGGGAACCATGCGCCAGTCGTTTTTCCTTTGGACCGTTGCATGAGAAAACTGGGCACGGCGTCTGTGCTCGGGTCCGTCCGTGCAGCGTCGATAAATCCAGCGGCTGAGCTCTGTCTTACGGGCCAGTCCTGCTAACGTCACCTCCTGGGGTCGTTGGTGCTGCGGCCTTCTCATTTTGCGGAAGAAGACTGTGGGGACCCCGACTTGGAAGTCGAGATCACCGAATGCACGTGTACAGTGATCCCAGAGATCAATGCTCACTGAACACACAGAAGCTGAAATAACAAGAGTCTTACATCCATACAAATAGTCTTACACGAATTAAGGCCGTTATGGCCAAGTCTTACATAGATAGAGCCACACGGGCTGAATAGGAAATAACTCAAATAGCGGAAGTCTTCGATAAACGGGTAGAACCCATGCCATCTGCCTTAACCCTACAAGCATTCTGACTGGGATAGCGTCCTAGTTCGCATGTTCGTCTCCAAAGAACTCTTCCTCATATTCCTGCTCTTCCATGCCTGGCCAATTAAATAACCAGTGGCAAGCCAATGAGTACTTTGAATGTACTCGCAAGCAACCCATGATGTGGTTCAAGTAACAATGCAATTGAATAATAATGAACAATCTAGCAGGAGCTAGAACAATATGCTATCATCAAGTTATGCATCAATAACCTCGCGTAACCTCGAAGACAGGTTACCGACATCAACATGAATATGATTCATCTCATCGAGTCAAGTCACCACCTTGACTCATCACACACATATCAACACTGACGAAGTAAAATTCTGGACATAGTTTAAGTAGCACCACCCAACTGTCCATGACCGTGGACACGGCTATTCGAATAGTTTTACACTCTGCAGAGGTTGCGCACTTTACCCACAAGATCCGGGGAACTTCCGTGTCATCCACGACCCGCGGTACCTCAAGTACCCGGGGTAAGCACCCGGTCATTACCTTTCCTTAGACGACACTAACATAGAGTCCACTCGTTGGCACACGGCCCTCGGGTACAAACAATAGATCACGGGACTTGCCCTAATTTCAATGTTCACGCGTACCCGAAGGGACCAACGGTGTGTCCGGTGCCCTGTGAAAACAGTCATGGCCGCCTATCCAAGCACGACCCCGTCCCGGAAAAGACCTCAAGTCTTCCCGTCACTAGTAATGCGGGCACCATGCTAGTATCGACCTAAGTAATCAATAAAGCCTCGTCCCATAAGGGGTAGTGTGGTTGCACATGTTTGGTTGGGACGGTAGTCACACATAAATCTAATCCATCATTCCACCATGCACATGATCTACCGGCACATCACTTCTTTCTCAAGTGATGACCTATCACTTCATCACCCTCGGGCATTAGGGACACCCGACGGGTTCATGCAAAGATTTCAACTACGAGGGTTCATCTCACACTTGCATCATTTAAGCATCATGACCAACTATTTGCATGTCTTCTGGCACATAGAAAGATCAACAATGAGGCATGCATCATGTGGTGGTTCATCTAGGTTACCATCGTAACCCTATCATCATGCATCGGAAACATACGGGTTCCGAGAACAAATGTATCATGGTCAAAGGGCTGCTTGCCTGGATTGGCTTGGTATTCAAAGTCTTCAAGTCCTTCTCCTTCTTCTTCCACATCAACTTCGTCAAATACGGGATCTATACGTCGCATAATAACCACGGGAAAATAAGAATACAAATAAAACAGAAAAATCAAAGTGCTCAGAAAAATGTCAACTCATTTTTGTAAAATACTAGAGGGATTTCTAAGATGGGGAAAAATCTTAGTTGGAGTTTTGGAGTAACAGAATAGGATATATTGATTTTTGAACAGGAGTTATACTGCCCAAATTTGAATTTAAATTTGAACAGTACAGAAAAGTTTCATGGATTTGAATGAAAGTGGTACCATTAAATAGGTTGGAATATTGCAAGATTTTAGGAGTTGGAAATATTTAATTTGGATCAATATTCTTTTCTGTAGAAATGTTTAAATCATTTATAGAAAAGAAAAATGAAAAAGGGTCCTGTGCACTGGGCCAGAAGAGGCCACAGTGCACGGCCCAGACGAACTGGCCCAGCCGCACGGAGCCAGCGCGCGCGCACGTCAGGTTTTCAAACCTGACGGGCGGGGCCCGTGGGTCAGCGGCAGAGAGGAGGGGGAGAGAGATGGGGGGATGACAGGCGGGGCCCGCCTGTCATCACTAACCCCTCGGCCACGGCGGCGGCGAGCTCACCGGCGAAGATTCCGGCCACGGCGACGGCAACGGAGGGCAGGGTTGAGCTCAGCGTCGTGTCGCGGTTGTAGTGGTGGTAGTGCGGCACGGCGGGGAGGCCTGGTTCACCGGCGGCGAGGTTGGACGGCGGAGGCTCGTCGGAGGGGAGTTGCTGCGGCCGTTTCCGACTGCAAACGGAGGGGGAAATAGAGGGGAAAGGATCAGTGGAGTGTGGCGGTTCCAAAACGAGTGGAAGGAGAGGCAGGGGAGGCTTGTACCTCGAGATCGCCGGCGGCCCGACGCGGCGGAGCTCCGGTCGATCCCGAGCACTGGGACCTCCTGGGGGCGAGCTGGTGGTGCAGGAGTGATGCTGGGGAGGAGGAGGTGCTGCTGGTGCTGTTGGAATGGCTCGGGAGGGCCTATATATAGGGGCTTGACAAGGACCCATGGTCCAGTGCGCCGGCGAGCTCACCGGCGAGGCTACAGCGCACGGGAGGCTAGGGGAATTGGTCTGTGGAGTTCCTGGACGAGCTCCACGTCCAGTAGATGTGAGAGGAGGAGCGGGGGAGCGTCAGAGGGGTGCGCGCGTGCGAGGCAGAGGAGTGGCCGCCGCGGGCGGCCAGCGTTCGTGCGACGGCGGCTACTGGAGGGCGCAGGAGGAGGGGGGACAGCGCCGGGGAGGTCGCGGACGTCGAGGGGCCTCGACTGGCGCGAGGGGGAGGCCCGAGGCTGTCGGGGAGCGGCGATTGACTGGAGCCAGCGTGCGGGAGCACTGTTTGCGCGCTCTAGAGCGTGCGTTTGACTGGCATCGACGCGCTCTCGCCGGTTTGGTCCGTTCCAGCGTGCCCAACAGTGTCTAGCACGTTGTAGGAGAAGTAAAGAAATGCCCTGAGGCCTTGGATGCCCTGGGGGTGCAGAGAGAGAGGGAGAGGGCTGGTAACATGGTGGAAACCTACTGTACAGCAAGGTAAAACAAGGGTTTCACCCCTCAATCATGGAGCTGAGGTGCTGGGGGAGTTACTGGAGGTGGCTGGTATCTCAATGAGCCTGTGGTAAGAAGTTGAGGCCATGGAGAAAAGTGAAAGTGGTCAAATTGGAGGTTTTAGAAATTCTACAGAAGGTGTTTGATCAAGTAAATGAAGTCCACTTGACATGGCACTTGACAGGGTTGAAAGACATAAGAAAATAGGGTGCTTCACCAAATTTGGGCTCATTTGAAGAAACTAGCCAATGTAACTTTGGTGAACCCTAGAAATCAACAGAAACAGTTTCATCTTGATTGAGTCAAGGTAATCATCCCCCCTTGATGCACCACTTGGTGTAGCAACATCATTTGGGGTATTGATCAAGCCCACAAAGTTTTAAGCTCCAGATAAAAAGTTGGTAATGTAAAGTTGTTCAAATTTACATTTGAACAGAAAGGGTTTTGAGGTGATCTGATCAAGTTGCTCTATTCAAATTCTTGTTCCATTTGGTCTTGGTGCCTTATTAGGCCATTCTAGCATGTGCACCAAGTTTGAGAGCATTTGGACAAGTTTGGCAATGTAAAGTTGCTCAAACTTCAAATATGGACAGAATGGTTATGAAGGGTTTTGAGGAGGTTTTCTGGCTTCCCAAGACATGGGACTTGGCAAGATCATCAAATATGTCATATATGACATGATAGAATTTCCCTGGAATTTTTGGAGAAAGTTTCCTTTGTAAATATTTCAAAAGCTTGAAATATCCAGAAAGGGTTTTAGAGGGTTTAGCCCATTATTTTGAACATGACCAAGTGTTGAAACTCTTATATATGGACAATATATGTCCTATGAGTCTCTCTGAATTTTGGCAAATATTTTTGAAATAGTTAAATAATTTTCCCCTATTAAAGACCATTTCTGGTCTTAAGAAAAAGCTTTTAAATAAAATAGGAAAATAACTTTTAAAATTATACCTTTGTAGTTTCTGGGAGTCCTATGACTACTAGGTCTCAATTAAACCTTTTGAAATAATTTTCTCACCCTAAATCAAGTACTTGCAGTGCAAATCTCAATTCAGGGGTTTTTGGAAAACTAAATTTATAAAATACTTTTTGGCCAAATTATTTTTGTAAGAAAATACCATACTGTTATATAACACTTGGCATGATCATTGGGCAGAAGTTTTGGATAAGGAGATGAAATCTACAAGAGGTCATAGTTGACTTTAATGAGCACATGAAAAAGCAAATGAAGAAAACTCAATTCCAAATAAAAGCCAAATGATGCTAAAAATGTTTGCTGGTCCAAATTTTTATGCTTCAAAGTTACAAATAACATGTTACAAAATGCAGGGTGTGACAGACCTACTCCCCTTACAAGAATCTCGTCCCCGAGATTCCTAAACTAGGGCTTAAAAGAGATCGGGAAACTCGGATCTAAGATAGTCTTCTCGTTCCCAGGTTGCTTCTGCTTCGGTGTGGTTGCTCCACTGGACCTTGAAGTACTTGATGGTACGGCTCCGCGTACGTCGTTCTGCTTCGTCCAGAATACGAATGGGCTTCTCGCGGTAGGTCAAATCAGGCTGCAGGTCAATGGCTTGATGATCCACATCCTTGTAGAGATTGGGCTTGTCTGGAACTTGGAGACATTTCCGGAGTTGTGACACATGGAACACATTGTGCACATCGGATAGCTCAGGTGGTAGTTCCAACTGGTAAGCCACTTCTCCTCGTCGTGCAGTGATCACAAAGGGTCCAATGAACCTTGGCGCGAGCTTCCCCTTGACATGGAAACGCTTGGTTCCTTTCAGAGGAGTTACCCGCAGGTACACCTGGTACCCGACATGGAAACTCATGTCTCGGCGTCGAGTGTCAGCATAACTCTTCTGCCTTGACTTGGCGGCCTTTAATCGCTCTCTGACTAGTTGGACTTGCTCTTCTGCTGCTCGGAGATTATCCGGTCCAAAGACTAGTCCTTCTCCAGTCTCTGACCAGTTGAGGGGTGTGCGACACTTGCGTCCGTACAACACCTCAAATGGTGCCATCTGAAGGCTTGACTGGTAACTGTTGTTATAGGAGAACTCGGCAAAAGGGAGATAGTCTTCCCACTTGGCTCCATACGCCAGGACACAGGCTCGGAGCATGTCTTCGAGAATCTGATTGACTCGCTCAGTTTGACCTCCGGTCTGCGGGTGGAAAGCTGTGCTGAAAGACAACTTGGTTCCCAAGGCTTCTTGGAACTTCTTCCAGAACCTTGAGGTGAACTGGGTTCCTCGATCTGACACAATCTCCTTGGGAACACCGTGAAGACTTACGATTCGGTCGATGTAGAGAGCTGCCAGCCGGTTGCCATCATAAGTGGTCTTGACAGGAATGAAATGGGCCACCTTGGTCAAATGATCGACTATGACCCAGATAGAGTCATGTCCTCTATTCGACCTTGGTAATCCAGTGATGAAGTCCATTCCGACTTTATCCCACTTCCACTCAGGAACCTTGAGTGGTTGAAGCAATCCAGCAGGTCGCTGATACTCAGCCTTGACCCTTTGGCACACATCACACTTTGCAACATAGGTTGCAATCTCTCTCTTCATACCGTGCCACCAGAATCGTGCCTTCAAGTCTTGGTACATCTTGGTTCCTCCGGGGTGGATGGAATACGGAGTGTCGTGGGCTTCTTGCAGAATCAGCGTCTTCAACTCGGTGTTGTTTGGTATGCAGAGGCGACCTTTGTACCAAACAATCCCGTGCTCGTCTTCGGAGAATCCTGGGGCCTTGCCCAGCTTCATCTTCCTCTTGATACCTTCAATGCTTGCGTGTCCATCTTGAGCCTTCTTGACGTCGTCCATCAGGGTTGGTCTGACTTCCAAATGATCCAGAAATTCGGGGGTGACCAATTCCAAACTGAATTGTTCGATCTCCTTAAACAAGGCTGGCTGCCTTTCTTGAATAACGACATTCAAAGAGCAAGCCTTCCTGCTTAAGGCATCGGCCACCACGTTAGCCTTCCCAGGGTGATACTGAACACTGAGGTCATAATCCTTGATGAGTTCCAACCATCTCCGCTGCCTCATGTTCAACTCTTTTTGGGTGAAAATGTACTTCAGACTTTTGTGGTCTGTGTAAATCTCACACCGTTTCCCTAGGAGGTAATGCCGCCATGTCTTCAAGGCATGAACTACTGTCGCTAGCTCAAGATCGTGAGTAGCGTAGTTCTCCTCATGGGGTCGTAGCTGCCTGGAGAGGTATGCTATGACGCGGCCTTCTTGCATCAGAACGCTTCCCAATCCGGTTCGAGAGGCATCACAATATATCACGAACTCCTTGTGAATATCAGGTGTTGCCAGAACTGGGGCGGTGGTCAATCTCTTCTTGAGCTCTTGGAAGATCTCTTCGCATTTTGGCGTCCATTTGAACTTCTTGTCCTTCTTGAGGAGCTGAGTCATTGGTCGTGCAATGCTAGAGAATCCTTCCACGAACTTGCGGTAATAGCCCGCTAATCCGAGGAAGCTTCTGACTTCCTTGACGGTCGTTGGAGATTGCCATTGGGTCACAGCTTCAATTTTTGCAGGATCAACAGATAATCCTTCCTCGGTCAAGACATGACCTAAGAATCCAACTTTATGTAGCTAGAACTCACACTTGCTGAATTTGGCATACAGTTGGTGCTCACGAAGCTTATCTAGGACCATCCTCAGATGCTGCTCATGCTCTTCCTCCAACTTCGAGAACACAAGAATGTCATCAATGAAGACAACAACGAACTTGTCCAAATATTCCATGAAGACTTTATTCATGAGATACATGAAGTAAGCTGGGGCATTGGTTAACCCAAAAGACATGACCGTGCACTCGTACAGGCCATATCTAGTTACGAATGCCGTCTTCGGAATATCTTGGGGTCTGATCTTCAGCTGGTAATACCCAGATCTGAGGTCGATCTTGGAGAATACCTTGGCTCCGCTGAGCTGATCAAACAGATCTTCGATCTTGGGAAGTGGATACTTGTTCTTGATTGTAACTTCATTGAGGGAATGATAGTCAATGCATAAGCGGATGGTGCCGTCCCTCTTTGCCACAAACAGAACAGGAGATCCCCAAGGGGAGGCACTCGGGCGGATAAATCCCTTCCTTAGCTGCTCTTCTAGCTGCTTCTTCAACTCGGCTAATTCTTCCGTCCCCATTCTATAAGGCTTCTTATAGATGGATCCTGCTCCGGGAACGAGCTCGATGATGAACTCAATGTCACGGTCAGGGGGCATTCCCGGTAGTTCATCTGGAAAGACATCAGGATACTCACATACCACCGGTACTTGATCTAGCCCAACTTCAGACAGACAGTTGACTTTAGCGGCTTGAGCGGAAGAGTAGTTGGGGGCAAACTTGACTTCTACCCCTTGGTCATTGGTCACAGTGACTGTCCGATTGGCACAGTCTAATAAGCCTTGGTGCTTACTGAGCCAATCCATCCCTAAGATCACATCCAAGCCTTGCGATCTCGGGATGATAAGGTCTGCTAGGAAGTCTACACCGTTAATGGTAATACTGACTCCTTTACAGCCTATCTTGGCTCTCATCTCGGCTCCGGGGGTTTGTACCACCATAGGGTTATTCAGGGGTGTAGGGGTCATGCCACTTTTTAATGCAAATCTTTGAGTGACAAATGAATGCGTTGCTCCAGAATCAAACAAGACAGTTGCAGGTGCTGAGTTGACAAGGAACGCACCCAGCGCGATGTCCGGGTCTTCGTGGGCTTCTTCAGCAGTGACGTGATTCACACGCCCCTTCCCATAGTTCGGTGGATTGCGAGGAGCTGGGTTCCTTGGTGGCATACCACGGCCTTGTCCCTGGTTCTGCGCATTGGGGCGCTGGGCATCAGGCTTCTTGTTGGGGCACATCCTGGAGATGTGTCCGGGCTGACCACACCCAAAGCAAGTGACTTGGTTTGGAGTGTTGATCTTGTTGCCACCATTGGTATTGGGGTTGAAAGCTGGCCTGGGGTTGGCATGCTGCTGAGGTTGAGGATTGGCACGAGGTGCAGGAGCTCTTGGCTGCTGATAGGTTGGCTTGGCCGGGGCTGACTGCCACGGACGAGGTTTCTGGTTGCTGGAACTTCCCTTACTGACCAACTTGCGCTTGCGAGTGTCTTCCAAAGCACGCCGCTTGTCTTCAAGCATAAGTGCCTTGTTCACCAGGTCAGGGAAAGACGGGCAGTCGCACACGACAAGCGAGTATTGCAGAGTCTGATTAAGGCCTTCCATGAAGCGCTCCCTTTTGGCAGCATCAGTGCTGACATCCTCAGGGGCATACCTTGACAGAATGCTGAACTTCTGCATGTACTCCTTGACAGTGCCACTTCCTTGCTTCAGGGCTCGAAATTCGCGCTTTTTGATAGCCATGATTCCGGAAGGAATGTGGGCCTTGCGGAATTCTGCCTTGAAGTTCGCCCAAGTGATGTCTTGTTCAGCATGCATGAATTTGAATCCATCCCACCAAGCTCTAGTAGTTCCCCCGAGGCAGTGGCTGCATAAGCCACCTTCTCGCGATCTTCGGTGCACCCGACTAGTTCCAGGATTTCCTCAATGGAACGGACCCAGTCATCTGCATCCAGGGGTTCAGCAGTCTCGATGAAGGTTGGCGGTGCATGCTTCTTGAACTCTGCCAACGTGGAACGTCCATTGCCATTCCCCGCCGGCTGGCAGTTGTTGTCGGCAGCTTGAGCAATCAGCTGAAGAGCTGCAGTGTTGGCTTGGCGGTCCTCTCGGAAAGCTTGGAGAAGCTGAGCATGTCCATGCTTGGAGGAGGTGGTGGTGGAGCTTGGTCGTTGGTTTGGTCGTGGTCTGCCTCTGGCTGAGAGGATGCTCCGGCTTCGGGCTGCTGGGTAGAGGTACCAGTACGAGTTACAACAGGCATCCTTTTGGAGCGGTAAAAAGGTCTCATGACTCGGAAGAGGAAAAGCAAGATAGATGGGTGCCTAGTAAGGGGGTGGGTGTGACACTAAATCAAATCATGCAAGGGCCGAGAGGCCAAAACACATTCATTAAAAATCCAAGGGGGTGATGTAGTCGTTTACACATTCCCGAAGGAAGATTACGACTTACATCCAGACACATCAAAAGCAAACACTAGATGGTTTCATATGAACCATACAAGGACTCGACTGCGCATAGGGGTTACACGACCTATCCTACCGTAGGGGTTACAACTGGCATATCCGAGTAGCGAATAATGCCTAAGCGGCGGAATGCTCGGTCGCGTATTCCGGCTCTTCTGGGTCTTCCTCCTTGTCTTCATCTGTCTGGGCTCCCTTGTCGCTGGAGGGAGTGGGGGAGTGGAGGAGTTGGATACGACGGTGCTTCGATGGTGGTGCAGGGAAAAGCCTGCGGTATTCCCTTGCTGTCATCCGGCGTCGCCGAGGTGGTTCTTCACCCTTGGAAGACACATCCTCGGAGGGCCTTCCGCCTCGATATGCGATAGCGGGTTGTCCAGAAGGGGCTCCTTCCTTCTTGATCCTCTTTGCCTTCTCTTGAGATCGACGAAGAAGTGCCTTGGTCTTGTAAAGTTCTTCTCGAAGCTTCATTGATTCCGAGGCCAAGTCTTGTGCCAAGCTGTCGGCACATAGACTGAAGTAGGTCTGGAACCGAAGCGAGAGTCCTTCCTTCAGTGGAGGGGCTAGTGCGCTGCTTTCTTCGTCACCTTCCTTCCGATAAGGTAAGAAGCGAGTTGCCATCTTGGCTGCCATCTCCGGAAGAAGCTCGCGGAGATGGGTTAGTGCCTTGAGTGCAGCAGCCTCGACAGCGAGTGGTAGTGTCGTCATCTGGGGTCCCTCGAAGAACCAACTTGTGGGAGGATCGTTAGCCTTCACGATCACTTCCACATGGTACTCCACCTCAGTATCGCTCACCCAATGCTCAAGGTAGGTGAGGATGGGTGCTCGGTGGAACTGACACTCCTGGAGGCTATCCTCGAGAAGTAGGGGAAACCCAGTGGTCAGGTGCTCTTCGGGAACAGCGGCCATCTACAAAGGTGGAATAGGAGGGGTTAAAGAGCTGATGAAATCTCAGGTTTAGAAAAGAAGAGAGGTTCAGAAGGTTTTAAAAGGGGTCTCAACTAACTAACGCCCATGCTAACTAAGGCTTCCTACAGTCAGGATGGCTCTGATACCAGCTCTGTGGGGACCCCGACTTGGAAGTCGAGATCACCGAATGCACGTGTACAGTGATCCCAGAGATCAATGCTCACTGAACACACAGAAGCTGAAATAACAAGAGTCTTACATCCATACAAATAGTCTTACACGAATTAAGGCCGTTATGGACAAGTATTACATAGATAGAGCCTCACGGGCTGAATAGGAAATAACTCAAATAGCGGAAGTCTTCGATAAACGGGTAGAACCCATGCCATCTGCCTTAACCCTACAGGCATTCTGACTGGGATAGCGTCCTAGTTCGCATGTTCGTCTCCAAAGAACTCTTCCTCATATTCCTGCTCTTCCATGCCTGGCCAATTAAATAACCAGTGGCAAGCCAATGAGTACTTTGAATGTACTCGCAAGCAACCCATGATGTGGTTCAAGTAACAATGCAATTGAATAATAATGAACAATCTAGCAGGAGCTAGAACAATATGCTATCATCAAGTTATGCATCAATAACCTCGCGTAACCTCGAAGACAGGTTACCGACATCAACATGAATATGATTCATCTCATCAAGTCAAGTCACCACCTTGACTCATCACACACATATCAACACTGACGAAGTAAAATTCTGGACATAGTTTAAGTAGCACCACCCAACTGTCCATGACCGTGGACACGGCTATTCGAATAGTTTTACACTCTGTAGAGGTTGCGCACTTTACCCACAAGATCCGGGGAACTTCCTTGTCATCCACGACCCGTGGTACCTCAAGTACCCGGGGTAAGCACCCGGTCATTACCTTTCCTTAGACGACACTAACATAGAGTCCACTCATTGGCACACGGCCCTCGGGTACAAACAATAGATCACGGGACTTGCCCTAATTTCAATGTTCACGCGTACCCGAAGGGACCAACGGTGTGTCCGGTGCCCTGTGAAAATAGTCATGGCCGCCTATCCAAGCACGACCCCGTCCCGGAAAAGACCTCAAGACTTCCCGTCACTAGTAATGCGGGCACCATGCTAGTATCGACCTAATTAATCAATTAAGCCCCGTCCCATAAGGGGTAGTGTGGTTGCACATGTTTGGTTGGGACGGTAGTCACACATAAATCTAATCCATCATTCCACCATGCACATGATCTACCGGCACATCACTTCTTTCTGAAGTGATGACCTATCACTTCATCACCCTCGGGCATTAGGGGCACCCGACGGGTTCATGCAAAGATTTCAACTACGAGGGTTCATCTCACACATGCATCATTTAAGCATCATGACCAACTATTTGCATGTCTTCTGGCGCATAGCAAGATCAACAATAAGGCATGCATCATGTGGTGGTTCATCTAGGTTACCATCGTAACCCTATCATCATGCATCGGAAACATACGGGTTCCGAGAACAAATGTATCATGGTCAAAGGGCTGCTTGCCTGGATTGGCTTGGTCTTCAAAGTCTTCAAGTCCTTCTCCTTCTTCTTCCACAGCAACTTCGTCAAATACGGGATCTATACGTCGCATAATAACCACGGGAAAATAAGAATACAAATAAAACAGAAAAATCAAAGTGCTCGGAAAAATGTCAACTCATTTTTGTAAAATACTAGAGGGATTTCTAAGATGGGGAAAAATCTTAGTTGGAGTTTTGGAGTAACAGAATAGGATATATTGATTTTTGAACAGGAGTTATACTGCCCAAATTTGAATTTAAATTTGAACAGTACAGAAAAGTTTCATGGATTTGAATGAAAGTGGTACCATTAAATAGGTTGGAATATTGCAAGATTTTAGGAGTTGGAAATATTTAATTTGGATCAATATTCTTTTCTGTAGAAATGTTTAAATCATTTATAGAAAAGAAAAATGAAAAAGGGTCCTGTGCACTGGGCCAGAAGAGGCCACAGTGCACGGCCCAGACGAACTGGCCCAGCCGCACGGAGCCAGCGCGCGCGCACGTCAGGTTTTCAAACCTGACGGGCGGGGCCCGTGGGTCAGCGGCACAGAGGAGGGGGAGAGAGAGATGGGGGGATGACAGGCGGGGCCCGCCTGTCATCTCTAACCCCTCGGCCACGGCGGCGGCGAGCTCACCGGCGAAGATTCCGGCCACGGCGACGGCAACGGATGGCAGGGTTGAGCTCAGCGTCGTGTCGCGGTTGTAGTGGTGGTAGTGCGGCACGGCGGGGAGGCCTGGTTCACCGGCGGCGAGGTTGGACGGCGGAGGCTCGTCGGAGGGGAGTTGCTGCGGCCGTTTCCGACTGCAAACGGAGGGGGAAATAGAGGGGAAAGGATCAGTGGAGTGTGGCGGTTCCAAAACGAGCGGAAGGAGAGGCAGGGGAGGCTTGTACCTCGAGATCGCCGGCGGCCCGACGCGGCGGAGCTCCGGTCGATCCCGAGCACTGGGACCTCCTGGGGGCGAGCTGGTGGTGCAGGAGTGATGCTGGGGAGGAGGAGGTGCTGCTGGTGCTGTTGGAATGGCTCGGGAGGGCCTATATATAGGGGCTCGACGAGGACCCGTGGTCCAGTGCGCCGGCGAGCTCACCGGCGAGGCTACAGCGCACGGGAGGCTAGGGGAATGGGTCTGTGGAGTTCCTGGACGAGCTCCACGTCCAGTAGAGGTGAGAGGAGGAGCGGGGGAGCGTCAGAGGGGTGCGCGCGTGCGAGGCAGAGGAGTGGCCACCGTGGGCGGCCAGCGCGCGTGCGACGGCGGCTACTGGAGGGCGCAGGAGGAGGGGGGACAACGCAGGGGAGGTCGCGGACGTCGAGGGGCCTCGACTGGCGCGAGGGGGAGGCCCGAGGATGTCGGGGAGCGGCGATTGGCTGGAGCCAGCGTGCGGGAGCACTGTTTGCGCGCTCTAGAGCGTGCGTTTGACTGGCATCGACGCGCTCTCGCCGGTTTGGTCCGTTCCAGCGTGCCCAACAGTGTCTAGCACGTTGTAGGAGAAGTAAAGAAATGCCCTGAGGCCTTGGATGCCCTGGGGGTGCAGAGAGAGAGGGAGAGGGCTGGTAACATGGTGGAAACCTACTGTACAACAAGGTAAAACAAGGGTTTCACCCCTCAATCATGGAGCTGAGGTGCTGGGGGAGTTACTGGAGGTGGCTGGTAACTCAATGAGCCTGTGGTAAGAAGTTGAGGCCATGGAGAAAAGTGAAAGTGGTCAAATTGGAGGTTTTAGAAATTCTGCAGAAGGTGTTTGATCTGTGTTTGATCAAGTAAATGAAGTCCACTTGACATGGCACTTGACAGGGTTGAAAGACATAAGAAAATAGGGTGCTTCACCAAATTTGGGCTCATTTGAAGAAACTAGCCAATGTAACTTTGGTGAACCCTAGAAATCAACAGAAACAGTTTCATCTTGATTGAGTCAAGCTAATCATCCCCCCTTGATGCACCACTTGGTGTAGCAACATCATTTGGGGTATTGATCAAGCCCACAAAGTTTGAAGCTCCAGATAAAAAGTTGGTAATGTAAAGTTGTTCAAATTTGCATTTGAACAGAAAGGGTTTTGAGGTGATCTGATCAAGTTGCTCTATTCAAATTCTTGTGCCATTTGGTCTAGGTGCCTTATTAGGCCATTCTAGCATGTGCACCAAGTTTGAGAGCATTTGGACAAGTTTGGCAATGTAAAGTTGCTCAAACTTCAAATATGGACATAATGGTTATGAAGGGTTTTGAGGAGGTTTTCTTGCTTCCCAAGACATGGGACTTGGCAAGATCATCAAATATGTCATATATGACATGATAGAATTTCCCTGGAATTTTTGGAGAAAGTTTCCTTTGTAAATATTTCAAAAGCTTGAAATATCCAGAAAGGGTTTTAGAGGGTTTAGCCCATTATTTTGAACATGACCAAGTGTTGAAACTCTTATATATGGACAATATATGTCCTATGAGTCTCTCTGAATTTTGGCAAATATTTTTGAAATAGTTAAATAATTTTCCCCTATTAAAGACCATTTCTGGTCTTAAGAAAAAGCTTTTAAATAAAATAGGAAAATAACTTTTAAAATTATACCTTTGTAGTTTCTGGGAGACCTATGACTACTAGGTCTCAAATAAAACTTTTGAAATAATTTTCTCACCCTAAATCAAGTACTTGCAGTGCAAATCTCAATTCAGGGGTTTTTGGAAAACTAAATTTATAAAATACTTTTTGGCCAAATTATTTTTGTAAGAAAATACCATACTGTTATATAACACTTGGCATGATCATTGGGTAGAAGTTTTGGATAAGGAGATGAAATCTACAAGAGGTCATAGTTGACTTTAATGAGCACATGAAAAAGCAAATGAAGAAAACTCAATTCCAAATAAAAGCCAAATGATGCTAAAAAATTTTGCTGGTCCAAATTTTTATGCTTCAAAGTTACAAATAACATGTTACAAAATGCAGGGTGTGACAAAGACTCAGGCGCAACCCGCCTCAGGGTAGGGTCTCGTGAGTGATGCGTAAGCTCACGAGAACTTCCTCAGAGTCGTTCAGCTCGTCCTGAGGAGGGCTCATATACACCTTGGCTGTCCTGCCATGCAAGGCACGTGTCAGGACGGGGCTGTACATGCCCCGGAGTATCTCCCGATGGGAGGCTCCCTCCCACGGTCCAGAGGAAGTGCTATGCTCCGCGCTGGCAGAACCAACCGAGGAGCGGTTATGCCCACGAACTAGTGGAAGCAACAAGCTCCGCGCTGGCCGCTACGACCGAGGTGCGGTCATGCCCACACTCCGCGCAAGTGTGGTAGCTCTATGCTCCGCCCTAGTTATAAACAACTGAGGGCGGCCCCCAGTGATCACACCAACCTCAGGGAGCTTTCAGCTCCGCTCACAGCTTCTCCTTGGATGGGTGTCGTGAGGGGGGCTAGGCAAGGGGGCTATGCTCAGGTCACGCCTGGTAGACGCCACCCTACCAGGTGCCCAGACACCTGGCTTTCTCGCGCCCCCATCCTAGGCGAAGGCTCGTGAGCAAGGTATGGTGATCGTTCTCCCTCATGAGAGCCATTCGTACGTCAAAGGGGACCCCTGGGCATCGCGACCCAGGGGCCTCACTAGTCACGTATCCCCTCACTCCTTGAGACCGGTACTCAATGGCGGTCGAGGTATGCGCGGGGCTGGGCCCTGCCGACGCAGAACGCAAACGGGATCGCTTGAACGTCAAGGGGGACCCCTGGGCATCGTGACCTAGGGGCCTCACTAGCCACGTAGCCCTTTATTCCTTGAGTCTAGTTATTACAATAACCCCGGTCACCAGGAGGGCTCAATGGCGATCGAGGTATGCACGGGGTTGGGCCCTGCCGACGCAGAGAACCTAAGCAAACATGAAAGGAAGCAAGCATGGAAATCATCAAGGTCAATCTAGTTATTACAATAATACCAAGTCCTTCAAATTCAAACGAGTTCTTACGCCTCCCCGAGCCACTTGCATCTCTTCCACCTAGACAGGAACAGGTCAGGCATCACCAAGTGCGTCACCACCAGCCTCCGCTTCTTCGGCTGCGGTAGCAGCAACCCGGAGGAACGCCTTCTCCTTGACCTTCGCCTCCAGGGCCTCAGCAGTCGCACCCTCTATGTTCAGTGGCCTGAGAGCTACTACTGCCACCTCCTCGCGAAGATGACTCAGGCGCAGAGCCTCGGGTCCCAAGGAGCATAGAGCCTTGCCCCGTGGTAAATATGACAGAAGATCAAGTGCCACTGCCACCTGACCGCGGGGATCACTAAGGGACCAACCTAAAAAGGGTCGTTCTCGGAGGAATGCGGCCCGAACTCCTTCAATGATGGCGGCGCCGGGAGGACGATGTTCCCTTCCGGCGATAGGAACGATGACTTGGCAGCTCGTAGCTCTCGTCAGCTCGAGGCCGTCTCAAGTGAAGCATAGCTGCTACCGGAGGAATCGGAGGCGCACCAATGGCGAGCGCCTCGCCCCCGGCCTCGCTGCCCTGGCAGCATGGGAGATGGTCGCCGGCAAGCCCATCCCCCGCACTGTATGCCAGTCGACAGCCGTCCGCACCGAAGACCTTGAAGCTCAGCGTGCCCATCCCATCCAGCGCGAAATAAAGAATGTGCTTCCCGACGGGGGTGCAGGCGCGGCGCAGCACGCCCCAACCCCAGGTCATGAAGACCTGGACGGAGGAGACCACCTCCACGTCGGCATATGAAGGGGGAAGGTGGCACCTTTCATGCCGCAGCTGCATCGTCACCCGGCCGCGAGCCGGGAGCACCTCCTTCAGGAATGGAGGAAGAAGGACCCAAGAATGCAGAGGGGCTCCCGGCCCACACAATAAACTAATGAACTTCGTCTTCAGTATGAGACGGCGATAGGGCGCGTGAAATCGCCCCTCTTTCTGGGCGGCTGACAGCACAGCCCCCGTCACTGCCCCCGCTTCGTCCGCCTGCAGCCCGAACCAAGGAGTTGTCAAGTCACAGGGTTGCCGAGACTGCGTGGGGAGCGGAGTCGCCCACGTCCCATCCATACATCCTGCGGCAGCCTGGCCCGCAGCCTTTTGGGGGCCCACGGCGCTCCGTCCTCGGCTAAGGCTTCACCCCAAAGCCAACTCCGCGCACGCCTTGGCCCCGGGGGCTACTGTCGGCGTCCTGGGAACCAAGGTACCCAGACTTGCCTGTTTGCGGGCCGTGACGCACTCCAATCACGGCCTGGTACGGCCCAGCTGATCGACCAGCTGCCCAAGACCCTCGCAAGGGGGCTAGGCCTAGCGCGGACAACAACATCAAGACCCCCTCAGGAGCGGCCTCGGCTAGGTAGCTCCAGAGGGGCGGAGAATCCAAGGCCCAGCCTGCCTCAGGAGGAAGCAGTGACGCAAGTAGTGACGCACCGCGCTAGCGGGTGCCAGCATGTGCCAGCGGCGCAGTTGCCATTTCGGTGCAAAGAAGACAGGGCAGGTGCAGGTTCCTAAGGAGCGGGACAAAGGTTTCCCCTTTGGTGCAACAAGACCGAAGACCGCAAGGACGACAGGAAGGATATCACCACCGAGCCCACAACCGCATCATCGCCTGATCCTTTTGCAGACGAAGACCACTTTTGTCAGGACAGGAACGTCCTTGTGTTCCCGACAAAATGGCCGTTGTGGGATCCCTTCCTGCCTAAACATTTCAGGGGAAGAGGACCCTGGCCGCCTATATAAGTAGTTAGGATCCCCACTATGGAGGGGGAGGAAGAGGTCGATCAGATCCAGAAACTCGGCCCTCGCACAAAGGAGCAAGAACCCTTGCCTCCTGACCCTCCTGAGCTCAGGAACCACTGTATTCATCCATATTCAAGCCCTCCCGAGGCAAATCTACCAAAGCAGGAAGTAGGGTTTTACACCACAAGGTGGCCCAAACCTGGGTACACTCTTGTGTGCTTTACTTGTTGTTCGCTTGAATCTCTTCACTTGACGAGGGCGAGGCGCTAGGTAGACGTGAGTGGGAGAGATCTTCGTTCACGCCGCTGTGTTCGAACTTCTTGGGTTTGCGGTGCCCGTTATCCGACAAGAGGTGCCGCACACCCTCTGTGCTTCACCGATGAGGTGCTGGACCATGATTTTCCAGAAGGGCTCAAACCCATGAACATCGAGGCATAGGATGGAACGACGGATCCTGCCATCTGGATAGAAGACTTCATCCTTCACATACACATGGCTCGCGGAGATGATCTCCACGCCATTAAATACCTACCCCTCAAGCTGAAAGGACCAGCTCGGCACTGGCTAAACAGACTCCCAGAGAACTCCACTAGGAGTTGGGAAGAACTTGAGGATGCTTTTCGGGCCAATTTTCAAGGGACCTATGTCCGGCCCCGGGATGCTGACGATCTAAGTCACATCATCCAACAACCCGGGGAGTCAGCCCGCAAGCTCTGGGATCAGTTTCTCACTAAGAAGAACCAAATTGTCGACAGTCCGGACGCCGAAGCCTTAGCGGCCTTCAAGCACAATGTCCGGGACGAATGGCTAGCCAGACACCTCAGACGGGAAAAGCCAAGGACAATGGCAGCCCTAACTACACTCATGACCCGCTTTTGCATGGGTGAGGACAGCTGGTTAGCGCGTAGCAGCACCAGCGATCCTGGAACATCTGAAGTCAGGGACGGCAATGGAAAGCCATGACGTAACAAAAACAAACGTCAAAATAATGTTGGAAGCCCAGATAACACAGCGGTAAACGCCAGATTCAGCGGCTCCAGACCTGGTAAATGGAAGCAGCCATTTAAAGGCAACAAAGATGGTCCATCTAGCCTGGACAAAATATTAGATAGGCCCTGCCAAATTCATGCCACCCTAGAAAAACCTGCAAACCATGCCAACCGTAATTGTTGGGTTTTCAAGCAGGCCGGCAAGCTCAATGCCGAACACAAGGGGAAGGGACCTTAGAGCGAAGACGAGGACGAACCTCGCCAGCCGAATAGAGGGGGGCAGGAGAAATTTCCACCGGAGATCAAAACAGTGAACATGATATATGTCACGCATATCCCAGAGAGGGAGCTCAAGCGCGCACTCTGAGAGGTCTATGCCGTCGAGCCTGTCGCCCCCAAATTCAACCCGTGGTCGGCCTGTCCGATCAGTTTCGATCGTAGGGATTACCCGACTAGTTATCCGTCATAGGGGTTCAGCTGCCTAGTGCTCAATCCAATAATCGATGGATACCATCTTACTCGAGTCCTCATGGACGGCGGCAGCAGTCTCAATCTGATATATCAGGACACTATCCGCAAGATGGGGATTGACCCAACAAGAATAAAACCAAGTAGCACGAACTTTAAAGGAGTGATACCGGGCGTAGAAGCCCGCTGCACGGGCTCTTTAACATTGGAGGTCGTATTTGGTTCTCTTGATAATTTTCGAAGCGAAGAGTTAATCTTCGACATAGCTCCATTCCAAAGTAGCTATCATGCATTATGCTTATCTAAAGCTTAAAATGCCCGGACCACACAGCGTCATCACGGTCAATGGAAATATGGAGCACTCTCTCTGCACGGAGGAGGACATTGCGGCCTTAGCAGCCGATGTCCAATACGTCCTATTCAAGCCAGATAACCTATCGGTCGCGGACATAGCTAAACGTGTCTGGCACATGACTCAGTGTGGCAGCTTAGATGAACCTGAGCCAGATTAGTAGCTATGCCCCTATCGACTGCCCCATAAGGTTATAGCATATGTGCCTCGAGTACATAATTATGCCCTAAAAATCCGTTGGGCGACACTGGGGGCACACTGCATATAGTCCATAGTTCGGCTCGACCCTATTCGGACTATAAAATTACCTTATAAGGTTCGCTAAACGAACCAGTCTTGTTTATGGCCATATCAGATCTTTTTTTTCTTTTCCAGGTTTCTTTTTCTTTTTACAGATGGCCATCATACTCCCCCCTGCAAGGACACATCACAGAGGAGGAAACGGCGCAGACGTGCAGCAGGGACCCATGCTAAGTTTTCTTTTTAGATTAAGACCCTGTGTAAACCTATTTCCTCTTTCTTGTTATATACCTTTCTGGCATGTAAATTGTCCAAGAAAGTCATCGGCATTATCTGTAAGCTTACGGCTCGACATACTATAAAGGGATATTAATAGAGAAACTTGATTCACATTATGTTCGGAGGTTTATTCACTCACCATAAATGTTCTCTCCACACATCAGATTGCCACATGTACCTTGTCAACAGGGTCTATTACCAGGGGCTGTATTCAGCCAGGTATATGTCGAAAAGACCGAACACCTATAGGGAGTGTTCGGCGTCCTGGATGTTTGCCTTATATGCATTAGTTTAGAATCATGTCTTGGCTCAATAGTTGGGTTGCCCGGCTTGTGTTCTTACCCCTGCGTTCCTGATTGTTCGGCTAGGGTGTAAAGGGAGAACTACTGCGATTGTACTTCTGGCTGGTCCGGTCAAGTACCTCAGTAGTGAAAGCGGAAAACTTACCGTCATGATAAGCGAGAACCTAGTCCACAATCTGGTGACTTAGTTTTATATTGCGATCGGTAGAGATCTACCCCATGTTATATGAAGGATTGGATTTTTTGCCCAGAAAGGTGCAATTGGATACCTGAATTATGGAATATCATATCCGCACAAGGGGCTAGTACCTAGCCCCACATGTCGAACTCCTACGACTAAGTGAAAGCAATAATGCCGCATAGTCTGATTGCCTGGTTCGCTATGCATACACCTCCTATAAGGACAAAGACGTTGGATAAAGAGTGTATATGCATATGACCGAACACCCCAGTACTATGTACATGGGGGCTGAAGCCGACGACTAGAATCTTTTAGATTTACATAAACAGTCACACAGGAGGTAAAAGTCACTCACATTATAATAAAGCGCAAAAGTTATATACATTGTTACATAAGCTTAAAAGTCTGTACAACCGGATACAATTACTCAAAGATAATGTCCTTTGAGCACTGGCCTTCTACAAGGTGGGCACCTTCTATGACGTCCTGGAAGTATTTCTCCGGCTTGCGGTGCTCCTTGCCCGCGGGCGGGCCAGCAGTAGCTATATGCTCTACCCTCATCTTCTTCGAGTGCACTTATACACGGGTGAAGGCCATTCGAGCACCCTCTATGCAGGCTGAATGCGTCAATGCGTCGACCTGGGGACTCTCCTCGATGAGCCGCTTCACCAATCCGAAGTAGCTACTTGGTCTTGGATCAGCGGGCCATAGCCGGACTATCAAGTCCTTCATGGCTGAACCCGCCATATTGTGCCGCTCGACCATCTGCTTCATCTGGTCGTTGAGGGGCACCGGATGTTTTGGCGTATAGAACTGCGACCAAAACAACTTCTCTGTGTCGTTCCCCTCCTGGGCTCGGAAGTATTGGGCAGCGTCAGCACTGCTCCTTGGAAGATTAGCAAACACACCTGGAGAACTCCATAACCGTGTCAGCCCAAGATACTTCTGCCCTCCGAAGATGCTCTGTAAGAGAAAAGTCTTACCAGATGCTATCTGTCGTACCTGCTTGATTTCTTCACAAGCGCTGCGCGACTCGCTCCGCGCATCCTGGGCAGCGTTGATTGCCTCCGCAAGCTTGGAAGCTTGTTCCGTAGCCTCTTCTTCCAATGCCTCGCATTTGCGAATGGCATCGTTGAGCTCAACCTCAACTTTGGACACCCGAGCCTGGTGCTTCTCGCACGCGTCCTTTTCAGCCTCTAGTTGGGCAACCGCCTTGTCAGTGGTCGCCTTGCTTGTGTCGGCCTCCTTATTGGCCTTCGTGAGCTCGCCCTTGAGGGCCTCGAGCTCAGTGGCACCAACTGTGTAATACATAATATCATAAAGAGTTTATACCCATACCCAATTAATATTGTTAGTCTTCTTGACATCTTAATTTTTTAAATCCACATACCTTGTGTTTCATCTAAACGCTGGTTGATCCGGTCGAGAACCGTGTTGGCCAACAAGAGCTTCCGGTTTAGTTCAGCAACCTCTGCATCTCGTGTAGTTGCCATAACTAGTGAAGCGTGTTCAAATAACATAAGCACAACTGTTCTGCTCTATAAGCATGCTATACTATGGATACTTCATCCGATTCTGTTCAGAATCACCGAAAGCATCAGGGGCTACTGGCTATATATGTGTATTTAAAATAAATAAAAGTTCCATAAAGAACATTACATTGGTCACCTCAAAGCCTGTTAACATGATGTTGAAGGCTTCATTCAGTCCACCCTTGACGGACTGAATCTTCTTCATCACCGCACCCATCACGGTGCGGTGCTCCTCCACCATGAAAGCACTTTGTAGTGCTCCCTCCATAGGGTCCGGCACCTCCGGATTGACTCCGGGCGCCGTTGTCTCCACCCCCGCCTGGGGGGTATGGTCATCGGACACTGGAGCCCCACTAGGATCCGGGTCAATATTCGGGAGGGTGAGCTCGGCCACGACAAGGCAATGGATCCTGGTGGTGGCGGTCGTAAGCTTCTGGTTCTCCGCGTCAAGATCGCTCCAGTCCTTGCGACGGACCGGCGGCTTCGAAGGGACCCGGCAGAACTCCAGCGGGTCCGTCTCCTTTATCCAGCACCACTGGCTTCGCAACTCCTCCCTCCTCTCCCTCGTGGCGCCCTCCGGGTATGCGCCCTTGGTTTGCAGCCTCGGAATCCAAGCAATGCAGCCCGCGATAGCACCCATGTCTCGATGCGAGGAGTGAAGTAGTGGTGGAAGAGCGTCGAGATGGGGTGGACTCCGGAAAAGCCCTCGCAGAGATGGGCAAAGTAGGCCAGCACGCCACGGCATTTGGTGTGAGGTCCAGAAGGCGGAAGCTGTAGGTGTACATGACATCGCTGAAGAAATCCGAGAAAGGGGGCAGAGCACGCAGGAGAAGTAATCGACGAAGAAAGGGTACCAACATGGGCCACCCTTGGTGAAGCAGGAGGCAGGGACGACGCGCGTGGCAGGATGCGCCGTCGTCTCCCTCCCCCACAGGCACTTGAACTTGTCCTTGAGGGTAAGCGCGCCGACCGTCGGCTCGAAGAGTGGGAACCGCGTCAGTAGCTCCACCAACGCACTGTTCGGTGACTCTTTCCCCCCCGGCATCTGTCGCCGTCCCCTCCTTCACCATCCCTTTAACCTTGCTTTTCTTGGGCGCCATAACGGCTGAGAGAGCGCAGAGGACAAAGGGCAGAGAAAGCGCGGCGGCGGCAAGGAGGGCCAAGAACTCCAGTTTGCGCGTAGAGAAGGAAAGGGGAACGACGGTTCGAGATTGGAAAAGACGTGGAGGGTAAATGAGCAGCACTCCTGTGGTTCCCTCTTTTATGGGGAAGGCGCGGGCCGCCTCTTTACTATCCACCATGGCGTGAAATGACGCTGACACGCTGCAACTAGTCTGCGCACGACCCCCACGTCACGCACTAATGCGAGTCGTGGGGAAGCGCAACCGGTGAAGGAATCACCACAGTAAAAAGCCCTACCACGCGTGCCCGCGCACCGTTCTAGGCCTGGCCAACAATGCTCCGCGCTTATGTGTGGCCCAGGCCAAGGGGCTCCACCAGGATGCCATGTGTCGGTTACCCTTGAGGAAAGCACTTCCGTGACGCGCGATTTATCGTCAGGAGGAAAAGGACACCTACTTTTGTACACCGACAGATGCCGGGGGCTCTCTGGAGGAAAAGGACCTCTCCGGGGGTCCAGATCTGAAAGCAGGTTCCGCCGCCCATTTGGCATCGCGGGGTTCGGTGATATAAAACCTCTCCTGCAGCCAGACCTTGTTCATTTCCACGAACGACCCTTTCGGCCAAATGGCTTTTGGGAGCCTGCTTATCGTGGCGCCCCCACACTCCGCGTGCTGCCCGTCCACCACCTTCGGCTTCACGTTGAAGGTTTTAATCCTTAGATTGAAGTGTGCAGAGATGCGGAGGAAAGCTTCACACACCACTATAAAAGCAGAGATGTGAAGGATCGAGTTCGGGGCTAGATCGTGGAAGTCTAGCCCGTAGAAAAATAGCAAACCCCGAACCAAGGGGTGGAGCGGAAACCCTAACCCCCTAACAAAATGCGAAAATAACACAAATCTCTCGCCCGCCTCTACGACGGGGATCACCTGACCCTTGGTGGGGATCGGTGCACGATGTCGGCAGCGAGATAGCCCGCGCTCCAAGGATCCTCCACGGTTTTCTCAATGACCGTGGAGGCCTCCCACTTGCCCCTGGCACCGGATCCAGCCATTGCTGGGGAGGGAAGTAGTGGTTGAGGACTGAAGAGCGGTGGGCGCAGGAGATGAGGATGCCGGGGCTAGGGAGATTGGAGAGCTCGAGCTTGAGGAAAGCGTGGGGCTGATGAAAGGGATTGGTATCCTTTTATGGCACTGTGAATACAGAACGTCCCCCCACTTTAGCCATAAACCTCGCTGATTCCCAAAGTGGTCATGCGTAATGCGCGGTGTGGATGCTCACGTCACATTGATAAGGATCCCACAATAAGCGGGCACGATCTCTATTCTGATAAGACGTGTTAATGATGATATACCTTGAAACGCGAAACTAGGACCAAATAAAACGGTTCGATATGTTAGTGGGATGGACGCGACACTTCACCAAAAAGTTGTCAGTAAAGACACATTATTCATTTTCTTTTAAGAGCCTTGCCTGCGAGGCTAAGGGTTGTACTAACCACGCAGAGCCAAACACAATACACCTTTTTGTAGAAGATATATTTAGAAGACGGGACCCGCCTTGCAATGACGAAGACAATACAGAAGCCAAACTCATCGTCATCGAAGACACGTTCAGGGGCTACTAAGGGAGTCCTGGATTGAGGGGTCCTCATGTGGCGGGATCACTCGTGGTGGGCCAGACTGGTGGGCCGTGAAGATCATTGTTGAAGATCGTCTCTCATATCCGGATATGACTCCTGTGTTTGTATAGTGGCAGGTTCTAGGTTTGGGTGTAATCTTTCCTTCCTTTGCAAGATGGTTATGTACAAACCCTAGCCCCCCCCCCCGGTGCATATATAAACTAGAGGGTTTAGTCCGTAGAGGCTAATAGAGAATCACAAATCCTCATAGGCTAGAATTTAGGGTTTAGCAAATACGATCTCGAGGTAGATGAACTCTTGTAATCATATTCATATTAATATAGCAGGAAATAGGGTATTACCTCGATCGAGAGGGCCTGAACCTGGGTAAACATCGTGTCCCCTGCCTCCTGTTACCATCAATCCTCAGACGCATAGTTCGAAACCTCCTACCCAAGATCCGCCAGTTTTGACACCGACACCTCCAGTTCGGACTCTTAACGGTCCAGGAGGTCAACCTCTCCGGGGGTCCAGATCTGAAAGCAGGTTCCGCCGCCCATTTGGCATCGCGGGGTTCAGTGATATAGAACCAGTCCTGCTGCTAGACCTTGTTCGTCTCCATGAACGACCCCTTTGGCCAAGTTGCGTTCGAGAGCTTACATATCATAGCACCACCGCACTCCGCGTGTTGCCCATCCACCATCTTCAGCTTCACATTGAAGGTTTTGAGCCATAGTGTCGGTGTATTTGGATCGACACCTATGGGATCACAAGAATCCCTACTACAGTTGCGGGGCACGGGGTTGAGAGAAGAGCAGATCTAACAGTCAGGACACGGTTCCTTTACCCAGGTTTGGGCCGCAAAGATGCGTAAAACCCTACTCCTGCTTTGGTGGATTATATGTTTGTGTTCTTCAGCTAGTGAGGAGCTCCAAAAGTGTCGTGAGGACTTCTAAAAAGCCGAATCCTCCTCCTGGTCTACTCGGGCCCCCTTTTATAGGAAAAAGGGGTTGCCACAGTGGCACACAGGAGGTGGAAAGGGTATAGTGATGCGAGGTTATCCCTCCCATTACAGGACAAGGCGCATTTAATGCGCTTAGCTTAGGTGTCCTTGCTTTATCAGGGACGAGGGGAGACGTCCGTCTTGTCCGTCGCCACTCCTCCTCGTGTTGACACGCGCCCTGGCCAGCGGTGCCTGAGGTGCCATGTAGGCAGGCATGCAACTGAGGTGGCGCAACGGCGGGTCTCCACGAAGATCTGCGAGTTGCCACGCAGGAGCCAGTCCAGCTGGTTGGGTCGGCAGCTACGTGGGGCGGTGGAAACTCAGTTGGTGCTGGCCTGATGGTGGCCTTGCGGGTGTCCTCGGCAAGGGCCTTGCCGGGGCCTCGGCAAGGGTCTTGCCGCGGCGCCTGTTGTCATCCCCGGCAAGGTGCTTGCCGGAGGCCTTGTGGTCCTCCTTGACTGGGATCCCGCCAAGGGTCGTCGTCTTCTTAGCTTGTATCTGATCTTGGATGTCTTCACAAAGATCTGCATGCCACCACGGGGATATCTCCCGAATCCTCGCCCCATGGGGGCGGTGGACTCAAGGGTGATCCGCTCCGTAGGCATGCGGCGAGCTGCCGTGGCAAGGGTCTTGCCGGGGCTGCCAGAGCCGTCCCCGGCAGGGGTCTTGCCAGGGCTGCTGAAACTGGCTCCCGGCAAGGATCTTGCTGGGGAAAGCCGCTTTGTCCCTTTGCTCTTTGTGGTCTTGTTTTTCGGCGTTGTTCCAGTCTCCATCAAGCTTCGGTCTTACCCCGGCTCACCTCCCTTGCCATGCTTGATGTGGTGGTGCCCGTGGCTCAGACTGCCTGTGCACAGTCATAGGGGTACAAAAAGTGTACCCCTCTTTTTGTACACCGACAGGAGCCCCCGGGCCTGGGCCACACTTAAGCGCGACACGTTGTTGGGCTAGGCCCAGAATGGTGCGCGGGTAGGTGGTGCGGTTTTCACCATGGTAAAACTTTCCACGCGCAGCGCCTCCCATGACCCGCGCGCATGGCGCGGGGTGGAGGGGGCGGCATGCGTGGGGCGGTTTCCGCAGGCATGCGTCACGTCGCAGTAAAATTGAAAGAAGGGCGGCTTCGCGCCTTCCCCGTAATCTGGGGGAGGCGTGGAGGCGCGGCCCATTTACTAAACGGGGCCGAGGCGCGGTCGTCAAGGCGTCCACTCCCCACGATCACGGGGTGGGGAGAGGTCGCCTCACCCGTCCCCTCGGTTCTACACGTCTGCCATGTGCCCTTCATGCGCTTGAGGTGGCGAACGGTGGAGGCGGGAAACCGAGCCATTGCTGGTTGGGGCAGTGGGTCGGTCCCGGCTCCCTCGCCTTCTGCGTCTTGATTGGCCGAGCGGGGCGGTCGAGCCCCAGCCTTGCCCCTTTATAAAGAGCGGGAGGGAAGGGACGGCGCCCCGCACTCCTCCATCTTCTTTCTCCTTCTGCTTCTGCTCCTCTCTTCTGTTCGCCATGAAGAGAGGAAATCCCGGCTCTTCAACGGTGGCGGCGAGGGTCGCTGCTCGACAACGCGTCCCTCCTTCTCCTGCACCTGCAATGGCCAAACCAGCCATGAGGGGAAGAGGGAGGGGGCGAGGCCGTGTGCGAGGCCGGGGCGCTCTGGGAAGAGGAGGACGGGGCGGCCTGCCGGCCTCGCTCCCGCCAGCAACCCCTCCTCCAATAGAAGGACATATTGGGGATGACCCTTGTGAGTTCTTCGTTAGGATGCGGGGGGAGCTGCGTCGTTGTCTTCGTCTCCCGACTCCATTTGCGCGCGAGATGGAGGTGGATGCGCCGGAGTCGCTGCGGCTGCACATGAGGGGCTGCGGGATCAGTGGCACGCGGGTCCGCGTCGACTTCCCTACCCCTCATGTGATGTATCTTCGTCAAGGATGGAAGACGTTTGCTCGTATCCACAGCCTGACGGATGGGCTCACCCTCCATTTCAAGTTGATGGAGGATGGCCATCTCTCCGTCAAGGTCTTCGGGCGCCTCTGGACTCGCCCGAGGTGCTGCGTGGAGAGCTCCTCCGATGACGAAGACTCCTCCTCGAACGAGGGTGACGAGGAGGACAGCGGCAGTGACGACGAGGGTGGTGGACGGCAGGATGACGGGTCTGACTAGGTGTCGGGTGCCGCTCTTGGAGGCACCGGCGACCCCATCATCCGCGTCGCCGGCTCCTTGAACTTCTCAGGGCCGTCTCCTTGGCGGCTGGCGTAGGGAAGCTGCAGAAGAGGAAGAGGAAGAAGGTGGGCGGCAAGGTCGTCATGTCGGAGTACGCGGGCACCGATGCCTTCGACGCGTACTGATGTCCTGCCGCCTCGTCTTCGAGCTCTGCCTCCAGCGTCGTCATCATCGTCCAGCCCTTGGGCGGCCGCCGAGATGTCATCTTGGTGTCTTCTGCCACCCGTAGCTCGCCTAGGTGCCCCTTTTGCCCTTCTCGCCTCCTTGACCTACCTCCTGAGGAGAGGGACAAGAAATGCATTATGGGCATCTTATCTCTTTTTAGTTTGTAAGCCCTCGAGCATCTGTTAACTTTAAAACTTGTAATCTCCTTGTTCATCTTTTTCATTCCCTATGGACTGTATCTGACGGAATGTTTTTAAGGAAAAAGGAATGTTTTCCGGGTCATTTGTTCGCAGGTAAAACCCACAACAGGGAATAAATCCCTGATATCTCTAGGATAAATATTTTCTCGCTCGGCAACAGGCTCTGCCGTTTCCCTACTTCGCTTCTCACGCCTTTGGCGGAGGCAGGGATGAAGTGGGCTCAGGCTCCTCGTTCCATCCTTTTGCTACCGCGACTACGACCAAACTTAGTCCCAGGAACGAGCCCTAGGGCCTAGAGTTATGGGAGCATGGTAGCTTAAGGAAAAGAACGAGGTTTCGCATACCTCAGTCCATAATGGAATGCATGATAAGGGATAAAGAACTTATCTGAAGCTGCAGCCCCCGGCAACCCTGGTCTGTCGTGGGCGAATCTTTGCCCTTGTAGCCCCCGGCAACACTGGCTCGCCGGGGCCTAGGTTCTGGTCTGTTCTTCTTTCCTTTCCCCAAGTGGCTTCGGCAAGGATGTCTGCGCGTCCTGTGAACCAAAGAAGATAGAGGAAAGACAAAGACTCGACCTCTAAGCTAGGGGTTAGCCGCCGGTAAGCACTATCAACCCTAACCAAGGACGAGACTCGACTCAGCATGCATGCTATAACTTAGGGCGACAGCGCTTCATTTATTTATGCTCAGGGTCTGCTCCTGGCTTTGTACAAAGGGTTACATGCCTTTCCGGCAAGGCTTGTACAAAAGGGTGGCTTGCCGGGGGGCCCATTAAGCCGCGCCTTATGGGTAAAACTTGCGAAGATGCTCAATGTTCCAGGAATTGCTCACCGGAATGGCATTTTCGGTCTCCAGGCGAACTGCGGTAGGCCTGGTGACTCGTATTACCCAATAAGGGCCTTCCCACTTTGGCGTCAACTTGTTCGTATTCCTGGCCGATTGAATGCGCCGGAGAACAAGGTCGCCTTCCTCAAAGCTTCGGGCACAGACCTTGCGGCTATGGTAGCGGCACAAGGCTTGCTGGTAGCGTGCTGCTCTCACAGCTGCCCGAAGACGATCTTCCTCAAGGAGCATAGCGTCGTCTTGCCACATTTGCTCTTGCTCAAGCTCATCATAAGCGAGCACTCGAGGTGACCCGTATATGAGTTCAGTGGGGAGAACTGCTTCTGCCCCTTATATCAGGGCAAAGGGCGTCTGGCCGGTGGCTCGATTTGGCGTCGTTCTGATCGACCAAAGAACCGCCAGCAACTCATCAATCCAGTGCCTCCCGCTCTTGTGCAGCCTGTCAAAGGTCTTTGTCCTTAATCCTCGCAGCACTTTAGCGTTTTCCCTCTCAGCTTGACCATTGCTTCGGGGGTGAGCAACGAAAGCGAAACAGACTTTGCTGCCGAGGTCCTGGGTATATTGCATGAAGGTGCGGCTTGTAAACTGCGTGCCGTTGTCGGTGATGATCCTGTTGGGTACACCAAAACGGCACACTAGTCCCATGAAGAACTTGACGGCTGACTGAGCTATGACCTTCCTGACTGCCTCCACCTCTGGCCACTTTGTGAACTTGTCGATTGCAACGTACAAGTACTCAATGCCCCCCAACAACGTGGGGGAAGGGGACCAGTATGTCGAGCCCCCAGACCGAGAAGGGCCAGGAGAGAGGAATGGTTTGAAGGGCTTGAGCTGGTTGATGAAGTTTTTTTTAATGGAACTGGCACGCTTCACACCTGGTGACCAGTGCCGTCGCATCCTCCGGCAAGGGCTCTTGATCCTATGTGGGATCCACATATGCCTCCATGTATCTCTGCCAACAGCTCCAGTCCTTCCTCTCGAGGGATGCACTTCAATTTCACGCCGTTCGGTTTCCTTCTGTACAGGACGTCATCGACGAACTGGTTCATAGCAGACCAATGGGCTACTTTCTCCGCTTCTTCCTGCTCCTCAGGAAGTTCCCCAGTCTGGAGGAATCAGACGGTATGCTGCGCCCACGCTGGAGCCTGGGGCTCGACGGCGAGGACCAAAGGCATTTCCTCCGCCAAGGGAGCGGCTGTCTCAACGGCAAAAGTTTGACGCTCTGCCGGAGCTAGCCGTCCTGTGGCGGGCTCAGTGTCTCCGGCAATATCCTTGTCGGCGGCTCTGGGGAGCTCGGCGGGAAAGTACTTGCCGGGCCCTGAGTTCCTCCTCTTGTTCTGCTCCGTTGATGGATCAACGAATGGCTGAGAAAGCTGAAGCACAAAGGTACCTGGTTCCACAGGTAGCTTGAGGGCAGCGCGCTTTGACAGGTAATCGGCGATGTCGTTCTCCGCTCGGGGAACGTGCTCCGCTTGTATACCATCAAAGCGCTCTTCCAACTTTCTCACTTCATCAATGTAGGCCTTCATCAACGGGCTCTGGTAATCCTTGTTGACTTGCTTGACGACAAGCTGCCAGTCGCCCCTGACAATGAGCTTCTTGATTCCGAGGTCTGCCGCGATCCTAAGACCGGCAAGCAGCCCCTCGTACTCAGCAGTGTTGTTCGTTGATACCTCCCTGGGGAAGTGCATCCGGACCACGTACTTGAGGTGCTCTCAAGTGGGCGCGACCAGCAGTACGCCAGCTCCGGCGCCCTGCAAGGAGAAAGCTCCATCAAAGTACATGATCCAGTTGCAGCTCGCCTCTTTGCCGGGGAGAGCAGTTAGCTCGACTTCTTCATCAGGTGTTGCGGTCCATTCTACGACGAACTCTGCCAGGACTCGGCTCTGAATCGTCGAGGTACTTTCAAACTTGAGGCCAAAGCTGGACAGCTCCAGTGCCCACTCTACAATCCTTCCCGTTGCATCTGGATTGTGCAATATCCGTTGAAGAGGGAGGCGAGTGACGATGGTGATCTCGTGCGCCTGGAAGTAGTGACGCAGCTTCCTCGAGGCCATAAGAAGGCCGAAGAGCAATTTCTGCACAACGGAGTACCTTGATCTAGCCCCTGCAAGAGGGAACTAACAAAGTAGACCGGGTGCTGCATCATTTTCTTCTTTGGCTGCACTCCAACCGGCCGTGTCGTCTCTGCACCAGTGGCATCAGGCTCTGTTGCTGCTATCACCTCATCATCAATTTCTGTCTGCGCCACTAGTGCGGCGCTGACCACCTGGTTTGTGGCCGCTAAGTATAGCAACAATGGTTCTTGTGGTCTAGGCACAACTAGTATTGGCGTGAGGAAAGATACCTCTTCAGATCTTGTAATGCTGCTTCAGCTTCCGACGTCCACTCCATTGGGCCCGCCTTTTTCAAAATCTTGAAAAAGGGAACGGCGCGCTCGGCAGACTTGGAAATGAATCTGCTCATGGCGGCAACGCAGCTAGCAAGCCGACGTACATCCTTGACCCGTTTGGGTGCTTCAATCTGCTCTATAGCTTTGATCTTGTCCGGATTGGCTTCTATCCCACGCTGCGACACAAAGAACCCGAGAAGCTTGCTAGACGGGACACCGAAGACGCACTTCTCAGGGTTCAGCTTGAGGTTGATCTTGCGTAGGTTTATAAATGTTTCTTGTTAATCCGGTACGAGGGTTGCCCTGTTCTTGGTTTTGACCACTATATCATCTATATAAGCCTCCATATTTCTATGGAGCTGGGGTTCAAAACCAATCTGGACTGCCCTTGCAAACGTCAAGCCAGCACTCTTCAACTCGAAAGGAATTCGTACGAAACAGTACGTACCACATGGGGTGATGAATGCTGTCTTCTCTTCGTCTTCTCTTGTCATGAAGATCATGTGGTAGCCGGAGTAGGCATCGACGAATGACATCAGGTCACACCCTGCCGTGGAGTCAACAATCTGGTCTATGCGCGGCAACGGGAAGGGGTCCTTGGGACAAGCTTTATTGATATCTGTGTAATCAATACACAGCCTCCACTTCCCATTCGCCTTGTGCACTACCACTGGATTGGCCAACCACGTTGGATGGAGCACTCCTCTTACCAAACCCGCAGCTTCCAGTTTCTGGATCTCCTCGGTGATGAACTCTTGACGTTCCAAAGCTTGATTTCTGACCTTCTGCTTGACGGGCCGCGCATGAGGACTGACAACAAGGTGGTGCTCAATCACCTCCTTGGGAACGCCGGGGATGTCGGATGCTTGCCAGGCAAACACGTCGGCATTCGCCCATAGGAAGGTGACGAACGCGTCTTCCTATTTGTTGTCAAGGGCGGAGCTTATGGTGAAAGCCCCTCCCGCGTCGTCCTCCTTGACAGAAACCTTCTTGGTTCCCGGTGGTGTGGCCCTGGATCTCTTGTTTCTGTCGGTGGAGCTCTCTGGCACGTCCTCGACGGGAGTGCGACACTCCGAAGAGGTGCGCTTGCCGGAGTGGGTGTCCGAGGTCTCACCGGTCTTCTTCTTTCCGCTGGAGCTCTCTGGCACGTCCTCGACGGGAGCACAGCACTTCGAAGAGGTGCGCTTGCCGGAGTGGGTGTCCGAGGTCTCACCGGTCTTCTTCTTCTTTCCTCCCGGGGTTCCAGTGGCAGGAGCACGTGCCCTCGTAGCGGCAGTTGCTGTGCTTGCTGGTACAATTGGTCAGCGCAAATTAGCGCATCCTTCTTATCGTAGGGGATGGTGATGATCGTCACAGGCCCTGGAATCTTCAGGGTGTTGTAGGCGTAGTGTGACGCTACCATAAACTTGGTCAGCGCTAGGCGGCCAAGGATCCCGTTGTACGGCAAGGGGATCTTGGCAACATCGAACACAATCCTCTCTGTCCTATAGTTCAGATAACTTCCAAAAGTCACGGGCAGCGTGACTTTCCCCTTTGGTTGGCTTCTCCCTGGGTTGACCCCCTGAAACGTGCCCGTCTCTTCGAGGTCTCCATCAGGAAGTTGCAGCTTTTCGATCACAGTGGGCGAGAGTAGGTTCAGACCGGCCCCGCCATCGACTAGCATCTTTGTCACCTTGAGGTTGCGTATTGTTGGTGAAACCAACAATGGCAAGCACCCGACTGCAGTAGTGCGATCAGGGTGATCCTCAGCGTCAAAGATGATAGGTGTGCCAGACCATTTCAACGGCTTTTGGGCACCCGACGATGGCTCCACCGCTGTAATCTCAAGCGCACACTGTTTAAGTTGGCGGTGAGAAGTATGCAGCGAGGCACCGCCGTCGACGCACATGGCGTCCGTAGCCTTATGAAATTCTTGATCGCCGGACTCGTCATCCTCTTCGTGATCGTCGTCTTCGGGCCTTCTGTCGCGGCCCCGGGCGGGCCTTTCCTGCTGTTTCTCCTTGCCGCGATAGCCTGCTTGGCCGTCACGCTTCTTTCCGGGCCCCTCAGCGCCATCCTGGTCCTTCTCCATGTCCCGCCTCACGTATTCAGCTCTTTGCTTCTCGGCAAGGAGGTCAACCTAGTGGCAGTCCTGGAGATCATGGCCTTTGGTGCGATGGATCTTGCAGTATCGCTTGCCGGAGTTTCCTGGCTTCTCGACAGCCGCCAAGGCCCGGCAGGCGACGCACCCGGCAATCTCCTTGCCGGGGTCACCCGCCCTGGTTTTCTTGGCGGAGCCGGCGTCATCAGACCCTCGACGGCAAGTACGGCTCTACCCTTGCGCTTCCTGTTGCGGTGCCGGCCCTTCTTCGCCGGGGCGGCAGTATCCTCGTCTGAAGAGTCGGTTTCCGCACCGGCGCCTTCGCCGGGGTACTTCCTTCCCTCTTCAGCCCGGGCACATCTGTCAGCATGAACATAGAGTTTCGCCACATCTTTCACCTTGGTCATCGCCAGTTCTTCACGCATCTTGTGGTTACGCACGTTCTGATGGAACACACTGATGATGGCGGCAGGGTTAACATCGGGGATATTGTACTGTACCCGGCTGAATCTCTGTATGTACTAGTGAAGACTCTCGCCTTCCTTCTGGGGTATGACATGTAGGTCTCTTGCTTGGTCATGGGCTTGGTGGCCTCCAGTAAAGGCGCCAACAAACTCATGGCACAAGTCGGACCAGGAGGAAATAGAGTCTACTGGCAAGTGCATCAACCATGACATGGCGTTAGGTTTAAGAGCCAATGGAAAGTAATTCGCAAGCACCTTATCGTCGCGGGCCCCGGCAGCTTGCATCGCGATGGTGTAGATGCTGAGGAACTCCAACGGGTGGGTCTTGCTGTTGTACTTCTTGCCAACGTCAGGCTTGAAGGTGCGGTGAGAGGGCCACTGGAACTGCCGCAGCCCACAGGTAAAAGCCGGACAGCCTACCTCGTAAGGTAGACCTCCAGGGCTCTCCGGTGCTGCGCGGTCTGTAGCAGGCCCCGCTCGCCTGTCTGACTGGTGGCACGCTCCGCGCCGACGCTCGATGGTGGTTCGAGCGTCTTCATGAGCTCGCTCCTGAAGAACTCGACGCTGGTCGCCATGGGTCCGCGGGTCGGACGACGCGATTGAGATGGCGTCGCCCGCGACGTCTCGATGAGTTGACACACGCGGTACCGGGCGAGGAGGAGGCGAATGCACCGTAGCCACGGCACTGCCAGTCCTCCCGCCACCGGTGCGTGGGACTCCATCGCAGCGTCGTCCTGGGAGCTCCGCTGGACTTGGTTCATCCTTGTTGGCGACTGCGACAAGGCTTCGGATGGTGGCTCTCCATTCGTTGAGTTTCCCCGTAACGGGAGGAAAGTCGAGGAGCAACTGCGCGTGCGCCAGGGCTTCGGCTGGGGTCAATGGTAGCGAAACCTGTGAGGATTGCGACACGCTTCGACCCCTGAGCGTGTCAGGAGGACCTCCATCATGATCCCACGGTCGCATACCGTCTCCACCAGTGCTTCGGCGGGCGGGCAGGTCTTCTATGTCCCGGGAGTGGCGCTCGGGGCTCTTCCCATGGCGACGCCCGGGATCTTCAGGGTGACGACGCCATTCGTCACGCGCTGCTTGAGAGGAGCACGCTGTTGTCGCCGGCGTGGGAGGTTGGAGATCCTTGCGTCGCCTTCGGGTGATGCGGCAGCGACCTTGGAAGGCCCCGCGCCACCCGCGGAGGGCCGGGTTCCATCTTTGGAACTGGCGGTGTGTGGCCCGTTACCAGGCGCACAAACATCGACACCTCCCAAACTCCGGCTGCTGGGACGGCGTTGGTGTTCGCGAGTAGTGCCCGGAGTCCTTTCCGCGACTGGTCCGCTGCTCGCCCGCGTCGGGACGGGCTGTCCGGCTTCCGATTGGCCAACTGCCACCGTCGTCTTCTTTTTGGGCGCCAGGACAAACGAAGAAGCGTCGAACTGACTGCTAAAGCCGATTCTCACAAATGCGCCCCCTACCTGGCGCACCAAAGATGTCGGTGTATTTGGATCGACACCTATGGGATCACAAGAATCCCTACTACGGTTGCGGGGCGCGGGGTTGAGAGAAGAGCGGATCTAACAGTCAGATCATGGTTCCTTTACCCAGGTTCGGGCCGCAAAGATGTGTAAAACCCTACTCCTGCTTTGGTGGATTATATGTTTGTGTTCATCAGCTAGTGAGGAGCTCCAAAAGAGTCATGAGGAGTTCTAAAAAGCCGAATCCTCCTGCTGGTCGCCTCGGGCCTCCTTTTATAGGAAAAAGGGGTTGCCACAGTGGCACGCAGGAGGTGGAAAGGGTACAGTGATGCGAGGTTATCCCTCGCATTACAGGACAAGGCGCATTTAATGCGCTTAGCTTAGGTGTCCTTGCTTTATCGGGGACGAGGGGAGACGTCCGTCTTGTCCATCGCCGCTCCTCCTCGTGTTGACACATGCCCTGGCCAGCGGTGCCTGAGGTGCCATGTAGGCAAGTAGGCAGTTGAGATGGCACAACGTCGGGTCTCCACGAAGATCTGTGAGTTGCCACGCAGGAGCCTGTCCAGCTAGTTGGGTCGGCAGCTGCGTGGGGCGGTGTAACCTCAGTTGGTGCGGGCCTTATGGTGGCCCTGCGAGTGTCCTCGGCAAGGGCCTTGCCGGGGCCCCGGCAAGGGTCTTGCCGCGGCGCCTGCTGTCATCCCCGGCAAGGTGCTTGCCGGAGGCCTTGTGGTCCTCCTTGGCTGGGATCCCGCCAAGGGTCGTCGTCTTCTTAGCTTGTATCTGATCTTGGATGTCTTCACAAAGATCTGCATGCCACCACGGGGATATCTCCCGAATCCTCGCCCCATGGGGGAGATGGACTCAAGGGTGATCCGCTCCGTAGGCGTGGGGCGAGCTGCCGCGGCAAGGGTCTTGCCGGGGCTGCCAGAGCCGGCCCCAGCAAGGGTCTTGCCAGGGCTGCTGAAACTGGCTCCCGGCAAGGATCTTGCCGGGGAAAGCCGATTCGTCCCTTTGCTCTTTGTGGTCTTGTTCTTGCGTTGTTCCAGTGTCCATCAAGCTTCGGTCTTACCCCGGCTCACCTCCCTTGCCATGCTTGGTGTGGTGGTGCCCGTGGCTCAGACTGCCAGTGCACAGTCATAGGGGTACAAAAAGTGTACCCCTCTTTTTGTACACCGACACATAGGCCGAAGTGTGGGGGAACGCGGAGGAAAGCTTCACACACCACTATAAAAGCGAAGATGTGAAGGATTGAGTTCGGGGCTAGATCGTGGAAATCTAGCCCGTAGAAAAACAGCAAACCCCGAACAAAGGGGTGAAGCGTAAATCCTAGCCCCTAACAAAGTGCGAGAGAAACACGACTCTCTCACCCGCTTCTCGGATGGGAACCACCTAGCCCTTGGCGGGGACTCGGTGCGCAATGTCAGCAGCGAGATAGCCCGCGCTCCGAAGATTCTCCACGTCTTTCTCAGTAACCGTAGAGGACTCCCACTTGCCCCTGGCACCGGATCCAGCCATTGTTGTGGAAGGAAGTGGTGGTTGATGAACGGAGAACTGCGGGCGCAAGAGATGAGGGCGCTGGGGATAGGAAGATTAGAGAGCTCGAGCTTGAGGAAAGCGTGGGGTTGATGAAAGGGATCAGTATCCTTTTATAACGCTGTGAATACAGAATGTCTCCCCACTTTAGCCGTAAACCTCGCCGGTTCCCAAAGCGGTCATGCGTAATGCGCGGTTTGGAAGCTCATGTCACATTCATAAGGATCCCCTAATAAGCGGGCACGATCTCTCCTTTGATAGGACGTGCCAAAGGGGGTTATGCCTTGAAACGCAAAACTAGGACCAAATAAAACTTTCTGGTATGTTAGTGGCATCGCCGCGATGCTTCACCGAAAAGTTGTCAGTAAAGACACATTATTCGTTTTCTTTCGATGCCTTGCCTTCGAGGCTAACGGTTGTACTAACCATGCAGAGCCGAACACAATACACTTTTTGCAGAAGATATATTCTGAAGAAGGAACCCGCCTTGCAATGCCAAAGACAATACGGAAGCCGAACTCATCGTCATCGAAGACAGGTTCAGGGGCTACTGAGGGAGTCCTGGATTGAGGGGTCCTCATGTGGCCGGATAACTCATGGTGGGCCGGACTGGTGGGCCGTGAAGATCATTGCTGAAGATCGTCTCTCATATCCCGATAGGACTCCTGTACTCGTATAATGGCAGGTTTTAGGTTCAGGTGTAATCTTTCCTTCCTTTGCAAGCTAGTTATATGCAAACCCTAGGCCCCTCCAATGCATATATTAACCAGAGGGATTAGTCCATAGAGGCTAGAGAATCATAACATCCTCACAGGATAGGCTTTAGGGTTTAGCCATTACGGTCTCGAGGTAGATCAACTCTTGTAATCATATTCATCCAGATTAATATAGCAGGAAGTAGGGTATTACCTCAATCAAGAGGGCCTGAACCTAGGTAAACATCGTGTCCCCAGTCTCCTGTTACCATCAATCCTTAGACGCATAGTTCGGGACCCCCTACCGGAGATCCGCCAGTTTTGACACCGACACCCTACATCAAACACGCAACCAAAATCTGAACCGTGTTTGATGCATCCGTTATCACAAAAGTTTTCCACCTTTTTGGCAGTTTTTTACACCATCGTTTGCGATTATTGAATCGCACACAGTTTCGTCGAAGGGTCTCTGATCGTAGTGTCGCTATAGCAGCATCCTGTAGTAGTGATATGCGAGCAAGCCGCTAGCTGGCTTTCGATGGGCCGGCCCATTATCATTTGACCAAGTCAAACTAGCTGACCTTTTGACCTGAATGGGCCCCTGTTGGGCCATGCCACGTGTCGACATAACATTGGCTCCTCCTGTCCATCGGTTGGGTGACATCTGCCAACACATGGAGCTGACACATGGTTCCTTCGGCTAATGAGAATTTTACACGTGGAAAATTCCCATTGGTCCTCGACTTTTAGCTGGTTATCGGATCCAAAACCGGACCCGATAGCTTAACGCCGACTCGTTATGGTGGATGACACGTGTCGGTTACCCTTGACGGAAAAACTTCCATGACGCACCATTTATCGTCATGGAAGTGAACACTTCCGTGATGATAATTTTGGCATTGTCATGGAACACTTATACGACAACACAGGTATGACTATCTTGATTCTGTCATAAAATCATCATGGATGTACGTGCATGACAGAAAACGTGACCTATCGTGACAAACACGTATTATCACGGAAGTGTTTTTTTGTAGTGTCTAACTTGGCAGGGTTATATTGCTCATATCGTGCATATGGTTTCTTTCATTGATTTGTCATTTGCTTAGTTTTGACATGCTTTGTGTGAATGCCACCTGTTTAGTGTCTAAGTACCATATATGTGAATTATGCAATGCCACCTTGTTGCAAGGCATTATATATGTGAATTATGCAATCCTATCTTGTTGCAAGGCATTAAATATGTGACTTATGCAATGCCATCATATTTAGCTAAGCATCATAATGTGAATCATATCATTCCATACTTTTTTGTATTACATATTCTATTTGTGGAGAAGGTTTGTACATTCAACTACACTTCGTGTGCACAAGCCATTCGAATCGATGATGGAAAATTCAGGAGTGAAAACCAGGTCTTCGGAGCATACAATGCTACCTGTTTGGAGCAGATATCATGGTGGATACATATAGCTCCTCGGAGGAGGATTCAGAGACAGATGACCAGTCTTATTTTCCCCTCGAGGGGTATACTCAAACATGGCAGGGTTATATTACTCATATCATGCGTATGTTGTCTTGCATTGCTTAGTTTTTACATCATATACATAATATTGAATGACATCTGCTTAGTTTATACATCATATATGTGATTGCCATCTGCTTATACTTTCTTAGTACATAAATCATTTATTTCAATTATATCATACCATCATGTTTACATAGAGAGCATGTATATGAATTATGGCCACCCAACCTATTTAATAAAGACATCATATAGTTATATCATATCGTCCCGTTTACATAGTCATCATATTTTTAATTATGTCATTCTACCCGTGAATTATATCATGTTTCATAGACTGCATGTATGTGAATTATTGCATACCAAGCTATTTAATAAACACATCATATAGTTATATCATGTCATCATGTTTGCATAGTCATCATATTTTGAATTGTGTCCTTCTATCATGTTTAGTTAGCCATCATATATGTGAAATTGTGTCATGCTATCATGTTTAGTTAGCCATCATATATGTGAAATTGTGTTATGCTATCCTGTTTAGTTAGCCATCATATTTAGTACAGCCACGGAGCAGGCGCTCCATGTCACCCTTTGAGAGGCAGACATCGATGAGCTCGAGGTGCTTCTGTCGTGGTAGAACAAGAGCGGGTGTGTCATTAAGGGGCGGGAAATGGCAGTTCCTGAACTTGGCGACGCGCAGCATGGGCGCAAGGCGGAGTGCGGACATCAGCAGCGACCGCATATGCCCATCATCAAAAGTGAGCTCCTCGAGCTGATCTAGGGTGGGGGATCAGAACCAGTCGTCAAGCTTGGTGATACGTCTCCAATGTATCTACTTTTCCAAACCCTTTTGCCCTTGTTTTGGACTTTAACTTGCATGATTTGAATGGAACTAACCCGGACTGACGCTGTTTTCAGCAGAACTACCATGCTGTTGTTTTTGTGCAGAATAAAAAGTTCTCGGAATTTCCTGAAAATCAACGGAGAATTATTTCAGAAAATATAAAAAATATCTGCAAGAAGATAATCACTAGGGGTCCCACATCATATCCTTGAGGGTGGGGGCGCGCCCCCCTTCCCAGGGCGCGCCCCCCTGCCTCGAGGGCCCCCCGATGCTCCACCGACGTATCCCCAGATCCTATATCTTCCGTTTCGGGGAGAAAAAAAATCAGAGATAAGGAATTATTGTGTTTCACGAGACGAAGCCGCCGCCAAGCCCTAATCTCTCTCGGGAGGGCTGATCTGGAGTCCATTCGGGGCTCCGGAGAGTGGAGATCATCGCCATCGTCATCATCAACCTTCCTCCATCACCAATTCCATGATGCTCACCGCCGTGTGTGAGTAATTCCATCGTAGGCTTGCTGGACGGTGATGGGTTGGATGGGATCTATCATGTAATCGAGTTAGTTTTATTAGGGTTTGATCCCTATTATCCACTATGTTCTGAGATTGATGTTGCTATGACTTTGGTATGCTTAATGCTTGTCACTAGGGCCCGAGTGCCATGATTTCATATCTGAACCTATTATGTTTTCATGAATATATGTGTGTCCTTGATCCTATCTTGCAATTCTATAGTCACCTACTATGTGTTATGATCTGGCAACCCCGAAGTGACAATAATCGGGACCACTCCCGGTGATGACCATAGTTTGAGGAGTTCATGTATTCACTATGTGTTAATGCTTTGGTCCGGTACTCTATTAAAAGGAGGCCTTAATATCCCTTAGTTTCCAATAGGACCCCGCTGCCACGGGAGGGTAGGACAAAAGATGTCATGCAAGTTCTTTTCCATAAGCACGTATGACTATATTCAGAATACATGCCTACATTGTATTGATGAACTGGAGGTAGTTCTGCGTCACCCTAGGCTATAACTTCTACATGATGAATTGCATCTGACATAATTTTCCATCACCGATCCAATGCCCACGAGCTTTACCTATATTGCTAGTTGCTTATTTACTTTTCCGTTGCTACTATTACAAAAACTACAAAAATACTATCGTTACCTTTATTGCTGCTACCGCCACTATCATATTACTTTGCTACTAAACTATCTTGCTGCAGATACTAAGTTTCCAGGTGTGGTTGAATTAACAACTCAGCTGCTAATACTTAAGAGTATTCTTTGGCTCCCCTTGTGTCGAATCAACAAATTTGGGTTTAATACTTTACCCTCGAAAACTGTTGCGATCCCCTTCACTTGTGCGTTATCAAGACTATTTTCTGGCGCCGTTGCCGGGGAGCATAGCTCTATTCTTTAAGTCACTTGGGATTTATATCTGTATATCACTATGAAGAATTTGAAGGACTCAAACACCAAGATCTTACCCTCAACTACGAGGGGAGGTAAGGAACTACCATCTAGCTCCGCACTTGATTTTCCTCCTGTTATGAGTAAACTTGCGACACCTACTCCTGCTATTGAATCTGATATGTCGTATGTTCTCAATGATGCTACTTCCGCTATGTATGATGAAACTACCTCTATGTCTGATACTGTGCCACTAGGTGAATTTTAGATGAACAAATTGCTAAGGTTAGGGAGAGTGCAAATGTTGATGATATTTATGAAAGTGTTGATGAAACTACTCCTATTAGATATGAATTGCCTGTCGTGCCTGAGGGTTATGTTATGGATGAATAAACCGCTAGAGACTTTCTTGCTTGCAATGATAGATATGATCTTAAGAAATTATTAGCTAAGCTAAAAGAAAAGTCCTTGAATGCTAGAATGAAACATGACCCTGCTTTTGCTACTTCACCTATCTGTGTCACTGATAAGGATTATGAATTCTTGGTTGACCCTGAGTTAATTACTTTGGTTGAATTTGATCCTTTCCATGGCTATGAGTCTGAAACCGTTGTGGCACATCTTACTAAGTTGAATGATATAGCCACCCTGTTTACCAATGATGAAAAGATTCATTACTACTATATCCTTAAGTTGTTCCTGTTATCGTTAAAGGGTGATACTAAGACTTGGTTTAATTCTCTTGATCCTGGTTGTGTGTGTAGTCCCCAGGATATGATGTAGTACTTCTCTGCTAAATATTTTCCCGCTCGTAAGAAACAAGCTGCCTTACGGGAAATATATAACTTTGCTCAAACTGAAGAAGAGAGTCTCCCACAAGCTTGGGGGAGGCTTCTCCAGTTACTTAATGCTTTGCCTGATCATCCTCTTGAGATGCATGATATACTTGATGTCTTTTGTAATGGACTAACCGATGCTTCCAGAGACCACCTGGATAGTTGTGCTGGTTGTGTTTTCAGGGAAAGAACAGTGGAACGAGCTGAATTATTATTGAATAATAGGCTAGCCAATGAAAATAATTGGACACTTCCTGAACCAGCCCCTAAGACAACTCCGAAGAAAACAGGTGTTCTATTTCTCAGTCCTGAAGATATGCAAGAGGCAAAGAAATCTATGGAAGCAAAAGGTATTAAAGCTGAAGATGTTAAGAATTTACCGCCTATTGAAGAAATACATGGTCTTGATCACCCGACACAGGTAGTAAAGGTAAATTCTCTTTATAGATTTGATGAAGGTGATATTCCTCGTTATAAGTCTGCTAGCCAATTCCTAGATGAGTTTGAAAATTTTATTGTGAAACAAGAAAACTTCAATGCTTATGTTGGTAGACAACTACAACATAATGCTTATATGATAGAAAGCATGAGTGATTATCTGTCTAGTGCTAAAAGTGAACTGAAACTTATAAGTAAACATGCTTCCAATGTCACCACTCAAGTAGAACAAGTACTTAAGGCTCAGAATGATTTTCTCAAGGAATTAAATAGTAAGAATAATGACTATGCTGTTAGAGTTTCTACTAGAGCTGGTAAAATGACTCAGGAACCTCTGTATCCTGAAAGCCACCCTAAGAAAATTGAACAAGATTCTTAGAGAGCTAATTTAGATGCACCTAGTTCTTCAAGAAGAAGAAAAAGAAAAATGATAGGACTTTACATGCTTCTAGTGAACCTGTAGCTCACCCACCTGAGAATCCCAATGATATATTTGTTTCTGATGATGAGACACAATCTGGTAATGAACATGAACCTAGTGATAATATTAATGATGATGTTCATGATGATGCTCAACCTAGACATGATAATGATGTAGATATTGAACCTGCTATTGATCTTGATAACCCACAATCAAAGAATCAACATTATGATAAGAGAGACTTTGTTGCTAGGAAGCATGGTAGGGAAAGAGAACCATGGGTTCAGAGACCCATGCCTTTTCCACCGAAACCATCCAAGAAAAAGGATGATGAGGATTTTGAGCGCTTCGCTGAAATGATTAGACCTATCTTTTTGCGTATGCGTTTGACTGGTGTGCTAAAAACAAATCCTTAGTGATACCTGAAGTAGAAATTTCCACCATGCTTGCCAATTACACTTTTGAGGGTAGAATGCCTAAGAAATTAGGAGATCCAGGAGTACCTACTATACCTTTCTCCATTAAGAGAAACTATGTTGAAACTGCTTTGTGTGATCTTGGAGGAGGTGTTAGTGTTATGCCTCTCTCTTTATGCTGTAGACATGACTTGAGTAAGTTGACACCTACTGAAATATCCTTGCAAATGGCCGATAAATCAACTGCTATACCTGTCGGTATTTGTGAGGATGTGCCTGTTGTAGTTGCAAATGTTACTATTCTAACGGACTTTGTTATACTTGATATTCCCGAGGACGATAGTATGCCTATTATTCTTGGAAGACCTTTTCTGAATACTGCAGGGACTGTTATTGATTGCAACAAAGGCAATGTCACTTTTCATGTCAATGGTAATGAGCATACAGTACACTTTCCGAGGAAACAACCTCAGGTCTACAGTATCAATTATATTGGAAAAACTTCGACTATTACTATTGGAGGTTTTGAGTTTCCTATTCCTACTATCAAGAAGGCATATGACATTCTTATTGTTGGGGCCATACATATCCCCATTGAGGTATCATAGTGTTATTCGAAAATTCTCCGGTTTCATGTTACTCGGAAAGAGTTTATGAACAAGACTTGATCAACCTTGTTAATGGATTCCTTTTGATGAACATGGGATAGGTGAATCTAGATACAGAAACCTTCTGTACCCTCCTTTTACTTTCTGTTAATTAGGTTAAATAAAACAAAAATATCATTCTCTGTCTATTTCCAGACTTATCCGTGCAATAAAAAATATCCAAAAAATAAAAGTTCTCCAAATGCCATCAAAATGAAATATGATTTTTTTCTAGAATATTTATGAAAATATGGCACTGAACACACAGCGAGGGGAGCCAGCACATGGCCACGAGGGCACAGGGCTCAGCCCCCCTGCCCAGGGCGCGCCCCCTGCCTCGTGGGCCCCATGTGCCCCACCTCCACTTATCCTTGCACCCATGCTCTTCTTCTTCCTCCCAAAAAAATCCCCAAACAGCTCAAACCCGAGTTCTAGCTCATTTTGCTGCCATTTTCGATCTCCTTGCTCAAACCACCATTCACCAAACTGTTTGGGGAGATTGTTCCTTGGTATGTGACTCCTCCATTGGTCCAATTAGTTTTTTGTTCTAGTGCTTTATTTGTTGCAAATTTATGCTACTGTGGTGACCTTGTTCTTGAGCTTGCATGTCAAATTTTCTTGGTCCCAAGTAGTTCTAATGCATGATATAGGCTCTAGGCACTTATAGGAGTTGTTGCTATCAATCTTGTTGAGTTTGGTTAAGTTTTATTGTGAGTTACTAAAAATTTTAGAAATTTTCAGAAAACGAAAATGTTGAAAAGACTATTGAGGGGCTCCTCCAGCAAGAGCTCAGAGGAGAAGAAGAAAGAAGAAAATAAGAAGCCCGAGTATAATCTTCCTCGCATGGCGGAAGACCGACCATGCGAATGGCCCTGTAATAATTTCATGATGTCCGCCGGTATTTACGAAGACTTTTATTGGTTGGCGAATAATGCAGGCCTCACCGACTTCTTCAACGACCAAAAAGAACAGTATCTCTTACTCACCAATATTTTCATGCAAAGTTTTCATTTTCATTCTAGGAAAACACCACATACGGTGGAGTTTCGCTTATATGATGTGAGTAAGGATATATCACTTTTAGATTTTTGTGAATTATGCAAAGTACCCTTTGGAGGTAGACTTGATGAACCACGTCATGAAGACGTCAAAGGGTTTATTGGTATAATAGCCGTAGGTGAAACTAGACAAGTTTCAGGGGCAAGAATCACTAGTATACACTTCCCTGTTCTGCGCTACTTTGATTTATTTGCTAGTATGTGTTTAATTGGTCGCAGGAACAGTGGGAATCTCAGTGCCCCTGATATTATCATGTTACACCATGCTTTGTTTCATGACACAACTTTTAGCTTGGCCGCCGTCATTGCCAAATGATTGAGTCTGAACCGCTCAAAGGGGCCCATCTTTGGAGGCATCTTTGCTTCTCGCCTTGCAGAATATTTTAATATACCTATTAGGCATCATGAGAAGGAAGAAAAATTGCTTGCCCCTGTTTATCTAGACTACAAGAGCATGGTAGCTCATGACTTTATTGTGAAAGACAAGAATATGCAGCTCAATTATAAATTGAGGTTTGATGAAATATACTGTGAAATTGTTACCTTGCCTGCACCTTCTTTGTTTGATCTATCTACATGCGTATTCCTCATCACCTCAGATACCTTCTGCAAGTACCAAGCCAGGCACAAGCTTCAGAGCCTATGCCAGAACCACCACTTGATCCTTCCCGTCAATCTGTTTATGGGTGGGAGCTGGACGAGCTCGCCAACCAGTGGCATCCAGAGGACACATCTCAGCACACTGGAGGAAGTGGCTTTGATCCGTGGCCATAGACCAACTTAGGCCAAAATCCTAAGCTTGGGGGAGTATGTGTTTCTCATCGAACTACATTCATGTTCACACTTATTCTAGTTGTCGATGTTCACACTCTTTCACTGTACCATCCATGCTTAGTTTAAATTTCTTTTTCTTAGTCTTTTTCTTGTGTGCTAGAAAAAACCAGAAAAACAAAAAAATATTAGTTGTAGCTTCTAGCTAGTTTACTTTCTTTGCTTGTAGTAGTACTAATTAAAAATGAAAACCCAAAAAGATTTCCCGGTCTTCCTTTGCTTGTTGGGAGCTTTCCAGTGTAAATAGTTTCTTTTCTTTTCTTTAGGGGTTCAGAGTAGAAGACCATGATTGAAAATGCTTAGTGGTTCTCATATGCTTTGTTGTTGATTTAACCTTGAGCCATATTACCTTGTCTTCTCTCTTGTATCAAATGTCTGCATATTCCAGCTTAGTCCAATGCACGCGCACTATTATTATTATACACACCGTTTGGTCGTGCGAGTGAAAGGCAATAAGGATGATATAAGATGAACTAATTGAGATAAGAAAAGCTGGTATGAACTCGACCTCTCTTGTTTTTGTAAATATGATTGCTCCTCGTTCTTGATTCAGCTTGTTATGAATGAAACATGTTTGCAATGATAATTAGAGATCATAGCTGCTTATGCAGTCTTAATTAGTTGAGAGTTTATAATGGTCTATCTTGCGTGCCAACATGGTATTAAAATGGTTGTGATGTGGTATGATGGGTAGTATCCTCCTTTGAATTATTTAAGTGACTTGACTTGGCACATGTTCACGCATGCAGTTGAAACAAATCAACATAGCCTCCACGATATTTATGTTCATGGTGATTTATATCTTACTCATGCGTGCATTCATTGTTGATTAATATTAATGCATGTTCATGACCGTTGTTGCTCTCTAGCTGGTCGCTTCCCAGTCTCTTTCTAGCCTTCACTTGTACTAAGCAGGAATACTGCTTGTGCATCCACTTCCATAAACCCCAAAGTTATTCCATATGAGTCCACCATACCTTCCTATATGCGGTATTTACCTGCCGTTCCAAGTAAATTTGTATGTGCCAAACTCTAAACCTTCAAATGAAATTCGGTTTTGTATGCTCGAACAGCTCATGTATCAACTAGGGATGTCTATATCTTCCATGCTAGGTGGGTTATTCTCATGATGAGTGGACTCCGCTCATCATTCATGAGAAAATGGCTGGTAATCGGGATGCCCAGTCCCATGTTCAAAATCATAATAATTAAACAAAACTCCCCTAGGGCTATTGCTGGTTTGGACGGTACCCGTTGTTTCGGGCTAGCCGTGGAGTGTGCTTGTTTGTGGTTGGGGGAGTATAAACTTTACCATTCTGTTTGGGAACCACCTATAATGTGCGTAGCATGGGAGATATCGAGATTCTTGGTTGTTATGTTGACAATGAAAGTATACCGCTCAAATTTTTATTTAATCTTTATTTAAAATCGAGCTCTGGCACCTCTACAAATCCCTGCTTCCCTCTGCGAAGGGCCTATATATTTACTTTTATGCAGAGTCATCATCCTCTTATCAATAAGAACCAGTAGGAGAGCACCTCTGTCGTTGCATGTATTACTATTAATTTGCATTGAGTATGATCATGACTGGATCTCTTTTACCATTAATTACAATGTCTAGTCAGTCCTTGATCTTTAAAGGTGCTCTGCATTTATGTTTTGCGGTGTCAGAAAGGACTAGCGAGATACCATCTTGTTATGACATATCATGATTGTTTGAGAACCGTTGTCATCCGAGGTTTATTATTATTGCTCGCTAGTTGATTATGACATTGATGTGAGTAGTCTTGAGACCTAAAAGTTATTGTTAATGTGGTTAGTTCATCATCTTGTGGAAAACCTAAATGCTAGCTTACATATTTACAGCAACAAGAGCAAACAAAGTTTGTCAAAGTTTTTATTTATCACTTTCAGTTTACCAACTGAATTGCTTGAGGACAAGCAAAGGTTTAAGCTTGGGGGAGTTGATACGTCTCCAACCTATCTACTTTTCCAAACCCTTTTGCCCTTGTTTTGGACTCTAACTTGCATGATTTGAATGGAGCTAACCCGGATTGACATTGTTTTCAGCAGAACTGCCATGGTGTTGTTTTTGTGCAGAATAAAAAGTTCTCGGAATCGCCTGAAAATCAACGGAGAATTATTTCAGAAAATATAAAAAATATCTTCAAGAAGATACTCACCGGGGGGCCCACACCCTGTCCTCGAGGGTGGGGGCGCGCCCCCCTTCCCAGGGCGCGCCCCCTGCCTCGAGGGCCCCCCGATGCTCCACCGACGTATCCCCAGATCATATATCTTCCGTTTCGGGGAGAAAAAATCAGGGAGAAGGAATTATCGCGTTTCACGAAATGGAGCCGCCGCCAAGCCCTAATCTCTCTCTAGAGGGCTGGTCTGGAGTCCACTCGATGCTCCGGAGAGTGGAGATCGTCGCCATCGTCATCATCAACCTTCCTCCATCACCAATTCCATGATGCTCACCGCCATGTGTGAGTAATTCCATCGTAGGCTTGCTGGACGGTGATGGGTTGGATGGGATCTATCATGTAATCGAGTTATTTTTGTTAGGGTTTGATCCCTAGTATCCACTATGTTCTGAGATTGATGTTGCTATGACTTTGCTATGCTTAATGCTTGTCACTAGGGCCCGAGTGCCATGATTTCAGATTTGAACCTATTATGTTTTCATGAATATATGTGTGTTCTTGATCCTATCTTGCAAGTCTATAGTCACCAACTATGTGTTATTATCCGGCAACCCCAAAGTGACAATAATCGGGACCACTCCCGGTGATGACCATAGTTTGAGGAGTTCATGTATTCACTATGTGTTAATGCTTTGGTCCGGTACTCTATTAAAAGGAGGCCTTAATATCCCTTAGTTTCCAATAGGACCCCGCTGCCACGGGAGGGTAGGACAAAAGATGTCATGCAAGTTCTTTTCCATTAGCATGTATGACTATATTCGGAATACATGCCTACATTGTATTGATGAACTGGAGCTAGTTCTGTGTCACCCTAGGCTATAACTTCAACATGATGAATTTCATCCGACATAATTTCCCATCACCGATCCAATGCCTACGAGCTTTCCCTATATTGCTAGTTGCTTATTTACTTTTCCGTTGCTACTATTACAAAAACTACCAAAATACTATCGTTACCTTTATTGCTGCTACCACCACTATCATATTACTTTGCTACTAAACTATCTGGCTGCAGATACTAAGTTTCCAGGTGTGGTTGAATTGACAACTCAGCTACTAATACTTAAGAGTATTCTTTGGCTCCCCTTGTGTCGAATCAACGAATTTGGGTTTAATACTTTACCCTAGAAAATTGTTGCGCTCCCCTACGATTGTGGGTTATCACTTGGCTCGGTCCTTGCCGTTGGAACAGAACTTGCCCATTCTAAGGCCTTTGGTTGGGCCAAGGTGACTTCCAAGGATCTTGGAGAACGCATCCAAGCTTTAGCGATACCCATGGTAGAGCTCATGGGTGTCGATGAGGTCGAGAGGGCTGGAGTTCCATAGGGAGCGCCACCATTGGGAAAGGAGGGTTGTCCGTGCCCCATATTTGATTGGGAGGAGGGAGATGATGACTATCAACATATCATCGGGGAGGCTGCTGATTAAGTTTAGGCCTGCTTGAGTCGCTTGTAGTTCTAGCTTGCCCCGCCTCCGCTTGTTGGCAGCCCCGTTCTCCACCTCCGGAGTCTCCTTGTCATCGGCGCTTTCTGATAGAAATGGGAGTACATGGAATATTTAGTTAAAACAGGGCAATATATAAGTGTATTGGTAACTAGAAGTTATTAGGTAGGGATATAGTAAGAAAAGGGAATAACAATTGGTTGCTTAAATACTACACAATTCATTTGACATTGCTGGGTAAGTCAACACATGCAGATAGTTGAAAAGAAAATTTACTTTGAACAAAGTCCGGAAGGATGATTTTGTCGGGGAAGTTAGCATATATCTCATGACCAGGCCCTTCTATGTGCAGTGCAATTTTAGTGCCAGCTCTCAGTACATAAAACTTTGCAATTTCATTCCAAAAGCTAGTGCCAAAATAGGAGTCACCACGTTCATCAAGTCTTACATTAGCAACGATTGTAAATCCATGGTTTGTGTGCACTATGACATTCGTGGAGCCTTGATGTATGTAAAAGGAAAAATTTTGCACTTCATAATCTGTTGCATAGCGAGGGATGTCCTGCAGAAAATGGTAGGATTGTTAAAGAAAATATGGTAACATGCAGTTGAAATCGAAGGACATAAGTCTATAATTAAACAGATAGGGTAAACATGATATCATGGAAATATGAGAGTAATCGAAAGAACAATACATCATTAATTTGCCTAATATAGAAAGAAGAGGGGGAAAATCCCATTTCACGTATATGGTGCATGTGGCACCTTTTATCCAAATGTAGCAATATTTATAATATGTTTAGGAAAGTAGGCCATGCCAACCGATTTAGGGTTAGATTGAACATACCGTGCGCGTCCTCAAGTTATCTGGTACGATGAGATGGAATCTCTGGCGGCGGTTTCCTAGTCATGAAGTGTCGATGCACTGTACATTCTATGAATGAAAGAAAACACTCAAATCAGCTCGAATAAAAATGAATTCATGGCAATTTCCGCCGGGTGATTAAAGGAGGCAGATGAACTGGGATAAGAGATGAGATAATATCTCATTAAATTGGTTACCTTGTCGTCCATGAGAAAGAACCCTCAGTATGGCAGATTCGCAAACCGAGCGGAGCTGGGTCCACCACGAGCAACGTCGAGAAAGTCGATGGTGATAGGCGGCGGCAAGTGGAAGTGGCGAAATGCGGTGGGCTTTGCCAGCAGCCTTGGCAGCGGCGGCAGGGGTCTAGCTAAGTGTTTATCACCGCGATAGGCGGTGCCATGGCATATACACAGAGGAGCTTGTGCCTGTGTGAATGGGGAACATACCGGAGGGGCCGAGGGGGTGGCGGGCGGGGTGAGGGTTTTTGTGACGTGGGGATGGTGAGGGTTTTATTTTTTCTTTTTTGAATTGGTGGTGAGGGTTTTTTGTCCCACAAAGAATTTTGGGGGCGACAGTTTGCTAGAGCGAACCTTGTGTGATTGACGTAGCAGGCAAAATAAAAGCCATTGCACACGGTTCCAATTTTGGGAACCGTGTGTGCTTGACGTACTACCTCCGTCCTGGTTTATTGGTCCCCCGTTGTAATTTTTACCAAAATTTGGCGAAATATTTAACATACTCAGACATAGATAATAAGCGTACACGTACATAAGCATAGTTCAACCATAAGTACCTAGTTCAACCATCATTAAGCATACTCAAGCGTACATAGTTCGATACATCCCACATCTCATCTCACATGCGGCCGGCACGATCCTAAAGCTTCTCCAGGTACTCAGTGTACGCGTCGTGCGCCACCCTGCGAGAATACTTTAACCGTCGTTCCAGGTCCTCTTGCATGCGCCAGAACACTTAGATACGCGTCATGAATCTTGTGGTTGCAAAATAGGCATCCATAGCAGTTGTTCCAGGTCCTAATACGCCTGTTATGCATTCCCGCATAAAGCTCCCTCTGGATTCGCCTCTTGTACCTCCTCTGGGAATCTTCATCCTTGCTATCCACATCATCAGACAATACCTATACAAATAGTAAAACAAATTTGGCATCAAATCACTGATTACATGACGTGAAGAAGGATTAGGAATTTATGGCTATTTATTTATACATATCCAGAGATTATGGTTCGATTTTTAAGCAAAGTCGTCTATGTACAGACCAATCTTGAAGAAAATAATGTCACAAACATAGGTAGGTCATTCAAAATCAATTGTCAACTCCTGGCTAGGAATTATTAGCACATACACTAACCCTAGTCAGATTACTAGCAGAAATCATTTGCACATATGAAACAACTAATCACTTATCACCTGTACCATTCAAACAATCAATACACTACACGGATCTAACGAAACTTACTCAGATTTCATGGATTGTGAGAACATAACCACATGCTTTATATTCCAAAAAGGGGGAGGCGGGAGTAACCAAAAAAACCCTATTATCTGTTTGACACATAAATGGGTATAGATGACTAACCAGCTGTCCGTCGTCGTCGGAGTCATCGCCGGAGTGGTTGTCGGAGTCATCGCTAGACTGGTCGTCAGAGTCGGTGTGGAACACTGCCTCTGGCTGTGGAAGCTCGACGCCATCGACGACATCAGCGTGCAGCGATAACTCGCCAGCGGTTACGGTATCCTCTGTCTCCATCTCCACGCCGTGCTCCGGTGCTTTAGTAGCCCCGTCGTCGCCACTCCCTCCGATTGGGCGCTTCAGCGGCATCCTCATACACTGATGGCTTTGAGGACTGAGAGCGGCGTCGAGGATGCAAGCGGAGAGAGAGGATTATGTCTGCGTAGCGAGGATGGAGGGTGCGGCCGCTCGGGCGTACCATCAATATGGAGTAGTGGGAGTTGTGGGAGAGAGACGGGTGGCGGTTAAACCGATGGCTCACCTCCCAGTGAGCCTGCGAACCGGACTGCTGGCATGCCTACGAAAGTTTTACACAGCTACTCGCACGCCACCCGATGACACTGTGCAGTGAGCACGCCTACGTCAATTCACACACCTACATGCACGCCTCCCCGTCTGCCTGCGCGGCGGACTGCTCCCATCAACTCATGCCTACTCACATGCCACACGGGTCGCGCGGCGGCACGTATATTTTTTTTCTATTTGGATGATTAATGCTGCCGCTTTATTGCTTAACCGAAGCATGGCACGTATCCATTGTTAGTCTAACGCTCACGGTTCGAATAAATAACCCATTTGGGATATTGGTTCCCAATTATTAATAATTTCCCGTCTGTAATTAGATAAAGATTACATCAAAATTGGTCTCAAATTTGACAAAAAAAGAACAATGCCACTTTGTATTGGTGTCCATATGACAACACGATAAGTTTCATGAACTTAAAATAAGTTGTGGATGTACTAGAATTAAAAAGTCAAAATTCTCAATGTTTGAAATTTGTTGCACGGGGAGTAAACATGCACCCAGTGAGACACATGTGTTTTTGCAATCCATTTAGGTGCACTGTCACCAGTGCATGTAGCTCAAATTTGATTTCTGCACATTATACACATAGAAAATCAATCAATCAATGTACTAAAACGTCTTAAAGATCTCTATGTTTTTTTTGAAATTAAAATGTCCCTTCTTTGATAACATGTATGTTCATCGCGGGATAATTAATTTAACGTGCAACGTAGTTGCGGCGGATTCACGGTGTGTGTGTGGGTGTGTGCGTCTAGGGGTGGCGGGTGACTCGCTGTACATTATGAGTTGTGAGCCACCATCTGGGTTGGCCGTTTTGTTAGGCAGGCTGGTGCCACGTCAGCATCGTGAAATCGTTATTTAAAACATTACACAACCCTTTCATACATAAATGGCCCTATTTGGATCCATGGGTTAGAGTTGGTTTGGGTTAGGTTGGACTCAACTAACCCGAAAATATCCAAACAAGAGGGTTAGTTTGGATTAGATGCATCTAACCGCCCCCCCCCCCTCCCCAAAAAAAACTAACCCACCCAAGAGGTGCTTATTTGGGTTAGTTCTTCATGAAAAAGAGAAAATGATTGCGAAAGAGCATTTATTGTCAATCTAACCCTGCCATCCAAGCACCTCTTTGGTTAGAGTTAGTTCAGGGTTAGTTTAGGGATAGAATCTAGCTCTAACCTCTAACTGAGTTAGAGCATCTAAAGAGGGCCAATGTTTTGCCACATGCAGTCGATGGTTGTCCTACACGACACTCGATACTTGCATGTGACACTTTCTTGGGCCCGCGAGGTCATTGTCCATAACTTTGTTGAACAGCCGGCAGTGAGGTTAATTTGACCAGCAAGGTAGAACATTTTTTGTTTGTGTTATGTTGGTATATAGTTCGCGTCGAAGAGGTGGGACGGGACTAACATATATACTCTACGTATGCGTCTGTGAACAAATAAACCTCACTCAGTGTCAGGACTTTTTGGTTACCGAGGCACGTGCCATATCAAAATTGTGAAATTGGTTATTCAAACATCACACAACACCTTTTTGGGCCACATGCATATATAGCCTAGCTAGGACACTCACGTGTGATGCTTCCACATGTGGGCCCATGAGGCCATCGTCGATGCTTGCATGCATGCATCACTTTGACTTACATCGGGAGAGGTTAATTAATTTCACCATCTATGAGGATTGTTTTGGGTTATACATATATTACGACAGGAGCATATAGTATGCGGTGAAGAGGGGGGAAGGGGACCGTCTGTCGGTGTACTAGAGTAGGGGTACCCTAGTATCCCGAATTGTGCACGGGCAGTCGCAGCATCCCGCGGCAAGGCTTGTCGGGTGACCGTCAAGGTCCTCCGTGGTTCCTTTGGAGCCATTCAAGAACGAAGTATTTAATCCAAGGAGACAAGACCCCGGCAAGAGGAGCTTGCCGGGAAGGCCAATCAAGGCATCTCAAGGAACTTGCCGTGACGTGCCACGCGTCCCGGCAAGGCCCAGTGAGCGACAAGCTCCCGGACGCGACAAGACAACGACCGCGGCAAGCTACCACTCTGTACCCGCGCTCCACAACCACCAACGTGTCGCTCTGGGACCCTTCCAGGCATACGTGGCGGGAGGCTGTGCAGCCAGCGGTGCACGGTGGCAAGCGGTGCTGACAAGATTGCCATCGTGGCGAGCGGTGGCGTCCCTGACGGTCCCTTTTTGCACTATTTGGGCGACGCAGATGGGCATTTAATGCCCTTGTCCCCTGCCGTCAGGGTTAGGTATGATACACTGTAACAGGTAGTTGTACCAACCGCAACACCTTTCCATTTTTACCCTTGTCTACGTTGCCACCTGTCGGTGACCCCTTGAGCATATAAAAGGAGGCCCATGCGCAACGTAGAGGGAGAGAGAACACTCACGCTCGGTCTCGTTAGCTGCTGGTGTGTACTGTAGAACTCAGCGCTCCCGAGCAAGAACTCAATACAAACCACAAAGCAGGAGTAGGGTTTTATGCATCCGTGCGGCCCGAACCTGGGTAAACTGCTCGTGTGTTTCGCCTCGATCTGCTCTTCGTGCGATCTTTGCCCCTGCCGAACCGAAAGGGGCTCGGTCCGCCGGTCCCATAGGTGCTCGTGGATTCATTCCCCGACATCTTTCGCACGCCAGGTAGGGGGCGTTGAGGTTGTGTGAACCTGATCCGGCGTTCACACGAGCTAAATCTTCATCGTATTCATCGACATACCGCCGAAGAAGAAGGCTTCGGAGGCGGCTGCTCCGTCCGCGACGAACCCACCATCGTCGAGCAAACGGCTGGTGGGGTAGACGCCGGCGGAAGAACGGCCGTCGACGAGGGAGCTCACGATGCTGCCAGGTCCAAGGACAAGGTTGCGCTGCCCATCGGCAGCGTTGCCGGCTCCCATAACAACCGGGCGCACTCCAAGACCTCGGCGTCCGTACATGCACCGCGCCCATCTCAAGAGGCGCGGAACCGGCAGCGTCATGGTACTCACGGTACCCTACGTTTGCTGGACCAAGATCGAGCTGGTGGATCTCGGAATGCTCAAGACCAGCATGCACGCCAACATGCTGGCACGAGCGAGGCACGGTCGCCTGGACGGGATACTGCTCCTTCTAACATAGTTAGAAGTCCGAGCATATCCCGCTCCTCACACCGTTCGCCACCGCCACCCGCCACTTCAGCAGAAGCTTTGGCGCGAGCTCAACTGCTCCTGGACTACCCTCCAACGGAAGACAAGATCGACGACTGGAGGGCCACCATTCAGAGTCTCATCGGCTTCGCCAACGGCGACACTCCATGGCAGCCGAGTACATCGCAGCCGCGACAAGTCAGCCAGGCACGAGCCGGTGGCGACAAGACCGGTGGGGGTGCAACCACCGTGCACTCTTCGCCCAGAAGGCCAAGATCGCCGACTTGCTGGATCCACCTCGACAGCGACTCCACCGCGTCATCAGATCCACGAGCTCGTCGCGATCAGCGCCAAGTTCTTCACGAACGACAGCAAGAAGACGCTCGTACTCGCATCGAGCGCCGAAGAGAAGCGCGGTGTCAATCGGACCAGCGCGTCGGGCCCTCTGTCGACATGCATGCGCTAGGGGAACCAGGCGACTTCCCGTACGCGGTAGGTTGCCCTGCGTTTACTCGTGAGCTGCGGCAAGTCCAGTGGCCCAGCACGAAGAATTTCAAGCCAGACGTACTAGAGAAGTATGACGGCAAGTCGCATCCGTCGGAGTTCCTCAGCATCTACACCATCGCGGTGCAAGTTGCCGAGGGGTGGGATGACAAGATCCTTGCCAACTACTTCCCGCTGGTGCTCAAGCCCAACGTCAGGTCCTGGCTCATGCACTTGCCGGACAACTCCATATCCTCCTGGGCAGACCTATGCCATCAGTTTGTCGGCGCCTTTACAGGCGACCACAAACCTCATGGCCAAGAGAGCGACCTTCATCTGCTCGCCCAGAAGTAAGGAGAGCCCCTGCGCAAGTACATTCAGAGATTCAGCCGTGTACAACACAACATCCCAGATGTCCACCCTAACGCGGTCATCAGCGCGTTCCATCAGAACGTGCGTAACCGCAGGATGCGGGAGGAGATGGCGATGTGCAAGATCAGAGACGTCAGTGAGCTGTATGCCCTGGCCGACAAGTGTGCACATGCTGAGGAAGGGAGGAAACTCCCCGGAGAGAATACAGGAGCAGGAGGATCTGACAGCGAGGATGCTGCCCCGGCAAAGAAAAACCGGCGGCGGAACAACAGGAAGAAGAAAGGCAAAGATGTGCTAGTCATTGAGCAGTCCAGCAACGAAGGTGGCGCCAAGAAAGCCAAAGCTGGTAGCTCCGGCAAGGAGATTGCCGCATGCACGAACTGCCAGGCTGTGGCGGTCGCCGACAAGCAGGACGGCACCGACAAGCAATACTGCAAGATCCACTGCACCAAGGGGCATGACCTCCGGAGCTGCAAGAAGGTCGAGCAGCTTGTCGAGCAACAAAAGGCTGAATACGAGCGACGCGACAAGGAGAAGACCTAAGGAGGTGCTGGAGCATCCGGTAAGAAGCGCATCGCCCGGGGAGGACGCCACGGCAAGGCCAAGCAGCGGCAAGGAGACAAACCACCCCACGGCCGCGACAAGGATGAAGATGACGACGACGATGAAGACATGGATGATGTCGAGACCAGCGAGCAGGAGTTTCAGAAAACCACAGAGGTCTTGTGCGTTGACGGTGGTGCTTCTCTGCATACTTCACATCGCCAACTCAAGCAGTGGGTGCGGGAAGTCAATGCGGCAGAACCACCTGTCGAGTCACGCTAGCTTCTGAAATGGTCCAGCACGCCTATCATATTTGATATTGAGGACCACCCTGATCGCACAACTGCGGTCGGGTGCTTGCCGATGTTGGTTTCACAAACTATCCGCAACCTCAAGGTCACTAAGATGCTAGTTGACGGCGAGGCCGGCTTGAACCTGATCTCCTCCACTGTACTCCAGAAACTCCAGATCCCTGACAGCGAGCTCGAAGAGACCGGCACATTCCAAGGAATCAACCCAGGAAGGAGCAAGCTGAAGGGGAAGATCACGTTGCCGGTGACATTTGGCAGCGAGTTGATTTCAGGACTGAGAGGGTCACTTTTGACGTTGCCGATTTTCCATTGCCTTACAATGGGATACTCGGCCGTCCAGCACTCGCCAAGTTCATGGCAGCCTCTCACTACGCATACAACATGCTGAAGATGCCAGGCCCGATAAGTGTCATCTCTGTCCCTGGCGACAAGAAGGATGCTCTTATCTGCGCCGACAAGATCGACCGGGAAGCGGCGGCCGCAACAGATCGCAAGTCACCTGCCGTTGAAGCTCCCGGGGGGAAGAAGAAGACCAAGTCCGGCAAGAGTTCTGATGCCCACTCCGGCAAGCGCACCTCTTCGGAGTGCTGCGATACCGTCGAGGACGCACCATCGAGCTCCACCGGCAAATGTAAGAAGACAATGGCAGCTCCGCCAGAGACCAAGAAGGTGTCCGCCAAGGAGGACGGCACTGGTGGTACCTTCACCATCAGTGCCACTGTCGACCCTAAATAGGAAAGCGCGCTCATTTCTTTCCTGCGGGCGAACGTCGACGTGTTTGCGTGGCAACCGTCTGACATCCCCGGTATTCCCAGGTAAATAATTGAGCACCATCTTGCCGTCTGTCCTCATGCGCGGCCCGTCAAACAGAAGGTCAGGAAGCAAGCAGTAGAGCGCCAAGAATTCATCGCGGAAGAGATCAAGAAGTTGGAAGCAGCAGGCCTTGTCAGAGGAGTGCTCCATCCTTCGTGGTTGGCCAATCCTGTGGTCGTGCGCAAGGCAAACGGGAAAAGGAGTCTTTGTATCGACTTTACCGATGTCAATAAAGCTTGTCCCAAAGACCCATTTCCTTTGCCGCGCATTGACCAAATTGTTGACTCCACGGCCGGATGTGACTTTCTTTCATTTCTTGACGCATACTCAGGATACCATCAGATCTTCATGGCAGAAGAGGATGAGGAGAAGACCGCATTCATCACTCTATGTGGCACGTACTGTTTCATACGGATGCCTTTCGGTTTAAAGAATGCTGGTTCAACATTTGCAAGGGTAGTCCATGTCGCTCTTGAGCCACAAATACACAGAAATGTGGAAGCCTACATGGATGACATAGTGGTCAAGAGCAAGGACAAGGCAACTCTAATTCAAGATTTAGATGAGACCTTTGCAAATCTGCGCAAGATCAGCCTCAAGCTCAACCCCGAGAAGTGTGTGTTTGGAGTCCCTTCCGGCAAGCTTCTCGGGTTCTTCGTGTCTCAGCGGGGAATTGAAGCCAATCCCGACAAGATCAAGGCCATTGAGCAGATTGAAGCACCAAAGCGCGTCAAGGATGTACGAAGACTTGCCGGTTGCGTGGCTGCTCTCAGCAGGTTTATCTCTAAGTCTGCTGAACGCGCCCTGCCATTTTTCAAAATATTGAAAAAAGCAGGTCCAATGAAATGGACTCCGGAAGCAGAGGCTGCGCTGCAGGACTTGAAGAGATACCTGTCCTCCACTTCAACACTTGTCGCACCTAAGCCGCAAGCGAAGTTGCTGCTGTATATAGCGGCAACCAATCAAGTGGTTAGTGCTGCGTTAGTAGCGGAGAGGGAGGCAGATGATGAGCCAGCAACCACGGCAGGCGCATCCAGCGACAAGCAGTGGGCTTCCCGACAAGCTCTGGTCCCGACAAAGATGGATCTGCGCAGACGTGCGAGGAAATACAGAAGAGAATGGTGCAGCGCCCAGTTTACTTTGTCAGCTCCCTTCTACAGGGGGCTAGGTCAAGGCACTCTGGTGTGCAGAAATTGCTTTTCGGCCTTCTCATGGCCTCGAGAAAGCTGCGCCATTACTTCCAAGCACATGAGATCACAGTTGTCACTCGTTTTCCGCTGAAGAGGATACTGCAGAATCCAGAAGCAACAGGCAGGATTGTTGAGTGGGCACTGGAACTGTCAAGCTTTGGCCTCAAGTTTGAGAGCACTTCGACTATCCAAAGCAGAGCATTGGCAGAATTAATAGCAGAGTGGACGCCAACACCAGATGAAGAAATTCCAGAAACGAGCATCCCCGTCAAGGAAGCAAGCAAAGAGTGGATGATGTACTTTGATGGTGCCTTCTCACTGCAAGGCGCCGGTGCTGGCGTGCTGCTTGTTGCACCCACCGGAGAGCACATCAAGTACGTAGTCCAGATGCACTTTCCCAAGGAGCAAGCAACAAACAATACCGCAGAGTATGAAGGTTTGCTTGCCGGTCTCAGGATCGCGGCAGACCTTGGGATAAAGAAGCTCATTGTCAGGGATGACTCGCAGCTTGTCGTCCGCCAAGTGAACAAGAGTTATCAGAGTCCGTTGATGGAAGCTTACGTTGATGAAGTGAGAAAGCTAGAAGAGCACTTTGACGGCCTACAGATGGAGCATGTTCGAAGAGCTCAGAACGACATTGCCGACGGCCTGTCGAAGTGCGCCGCACTTAAGTTACCTGTTTGTCGACAACACACTGTACAGAAGAAGACTCAACGGTGTGAAATTGAAGTGTATTCACCGGGAAGGCGGACAAAAGCTGTTGGCGGAGATAGATGGAGGCATATGTGGTCACCACATTGGCGTAAGAGCACTTGCCGGCAAAGCATTCAGGCAAGGTTTCTTTTGGCCGACAGCCCTCCAGGATGCAACTGCACAAGTAACCAAGCGTGAAGCGTGCCAGTTCCATTCCAAGCAGATACACCAGCCAGCTCAAGCTCTCCAGACGATCCCTTTATCCTGGCCATTTTTGGTCTGGGGGCTCGACATCCTCGGCCCCTTTCCCCGAGCAATCGGGGGCTTTGAGTACTTGTACGTTGCAATCGACAATTTCACAAAGTGGCCGGAAGTGGAAGCAGTGAGGAAGGTGACAGCACAGTCAGCAGTCAAGTTATTCAGGTCGATTGTTTGCCGCTTCGGGATCCCTAACAGGATCATCACCGACAACGGTAGCAATTCACGAGCCGCACCTTCATGCAGTACGTCCAAGATCTTGGCGCCAAGGTCTACTTCGCTTCTGTTGCTCACCCGAGAAGCAACGGTCAAGCGGAGAGGGAAAATGCTGAAGTGCTGCGTGGGCTCCAGACAAGGACTTTCGACAGGCTGCGCAAGTGCGGAAGAAACTGGATTGAGGAGCTGCCGGTGGTTCTTTGGTCGATCAGGACGACGCCAAATCGAGCCACTCGCCAGACACCTTTCGCTCTAGTCTATGGAGCAGAGGCAGTTCTCCCCACGGAACTCGTATACGGGTCACCTCGAGTGCTCGCTTATGATGAGCTTGAGCGAGAGCAGCTGTGACAAGATAACGCGCTGCTCCTTGAGGAAGACCGTCTTCAGGCTGCTGTACGAGCTGCTCGCTACCAGCAAGCTTTGTGCCGCTACCATAGCCGCAAAGTTAACGCCAGAAGTCTCGAGGAAGGCGACCTTGTTCTTCGGCGCGTTCAGTCCGCCAAGAATTCCAACAAATTGACGCCGAAGTGGGAAGGCCCTTACCGGGTGAAACGAGTCACTAGGCCTGGCGCTGTCCGCCTTGAGACCGAAGATGGCATTCCGGTGAGCAACTCCTGGAACATTGAGCATCTTCGTAAGTTTTACCCGTAAGGCGCGGTTGCCGGAACCTGTTCCGGCAACCACCTTTTGTACAAGTCTTGCCGCTGTTGCATGTAATCCTTCGTACAAAGCTGGGCGCAGACCCCGTGCATAAGTAAAGCTCATGTGTTCTGCACATCTTGTCAATTTCATGCTTTCCATTTTTTGCATGTGTTATCTGACACTTTGTGCAGCACCTACCCCCGGTAAGCAATAACGAGCCATAAGGCTCCATATCTTTGTTTTCTCTTCTTTCTTTTTCTCAAGGAAAGGAAGGTTCCCTCGCCCACAAGTTTGCAGGGGGGGGGGGGGAAGGAGAAGATAGTGGTATGGACCAGGCGTCCTTCAAGGAAGTTTCGCCTTACCGGGAAGCAAACAATAGAAAAGCTAAGTTGCCAAAGTTTGAGCAATCAGACTTTTTAAAATTTTAAGTTATCTTCCTTGAACGGACATGCTTTGTATGGAAAACCTATGCGCGGAGGAACCAACTCGTAGCTAGTTGCGCCCTTACTTTGTTTCGAGTCCGCTCAACAACTTAAGTGTGCTGCGACTAGTTGCGACAAGGTTTCTTGTCGGTAACGGCACCGCCAGCAGACTACTGACGTCCCGCACTCAGCGCTCGCGGCTAAGGTGCCTGCGCCGGCAAGTTCCCTAAAAGCGTAGGGCAAAAACATACAAAGGAAGGAATCAAGTAAAGGAAATAACATTGCAATCATTACCCAAAATAGAGTTATATTACAAGGTAGCTTGTCGCGGCTCTAACAGATTGTTTTCATAACATGACCAGCAGCGACAAGAAAAGAAGAAAACGGGTGGCCTAGTCTACGCGATCGCCCTCAATCCTCTTGATCCCGCTCACCTTGTCCACAATGGGTGCGACAAGGGTCTTGAGCGCCTCCAGATCAGCATCCGGCGGCAGGGTTTTGAGGACATTGGTGAGGTTGAGGCCCGGGTTGCGGAAGGCCACCTTCACGAACACCTTTTGAAGAGCTCCCGCGCAGATCTTGCGCGACTCGTTGGCCAGCTACTTTGGAATCCTCTCCCGGAGTCGCTGGAGGGCCGTCGCCACGCCTTTGAAGAACAAGGTGAGCTTGGCGCTGGGTTGGAGGTTCTCATCGGAGGGGTACCCGAGATCTTCCATCCCCAGCTGCGCCAGCTCCCTGTCAATGCCTGCGGCAGCATCCACGAGACCCTCCGTCCAGTGCTCCACATTCTCTCTAAAAGCATTCTGGGCGGCAGCAGCACTCGCCAGCAGCGCCTTATCGGCCTTGATCTCCTCCTTCAAGGCCACCTCCTGCTCCCTAGCGCCGTCCAGCGTCTTGGTCAAAGTAGTCAGCTTCAACTCAAGATCTGCGTTGGAGTCCTTGGCGTTGCTAAGCTCCTTGCCCTTCTCGGCGAGACGAACCTGCAGCTCGCCAAAGCTGTAGGCGTCCTTCTCCCGCTCACGCTTGAGCGCGGCAAGCTCTTCACCACTCGCCTTGAGATCGTCCTCCAGCTGCGCCACTTTCGTCTCCAGCTCCTTCTTGGCGGCCTCGACAGCCGCGGCAGCATCCTCTGCTTGCTTGAGGGCTCCGCCGAATGTTTTCTCGCGCGCGGCAAGCTCCTCCTCGTGGCTGTCGAGGTTAACCTTCCGCTGCGCCAGCTCGCCCTCCTGCGCAGACAGCTTCTCAGCGGCAAGCCGCTGTTGTGCGTCGACTTCAGCCTTCTCGAGGAGGAAGGCCATCTGCTCCTCAGCGAGTTGCGCCCGCTCCTCAGCCAGGGACCGGAGAGCTTCCTGGTTAAGACCCCGGAGCTCCTCCGCGCGCTTCTCGATGTCCACTCCCGCCTTCGCAACAAGCCCCTCTCAGGATTCCTGCTTGGCTTGCCGAGCACGGTAGAGCGACACCAGCTTCCGCAGCAGACGCTCCTCCTCGGGCTCGCCGTTGCTGCTGCTCGACGCGTCAACCAGCGTCAGCCCAGCGGAGGCGAGCACCTCTCCATCGAAGCTTTCTCCTTCGACCGGCGCCCTGGAGCTTGACGCCCAGGGGAGGTTGATGAAGACGCCATCGCCGGCCTTCAAGTAGACGCCTGGTGTCGGTGTACTAAAGTAGGGGTACCTTAGTATCCCGAACTTGTGCACGGGCAGTCGCAGCGTCCCGTGGCAAGGCTTGCCGCGCGGCCGCCAAGGTCCACTAAGGTTCCTTTGGAGCCATTCAAGAACAAAGTATTCAAGATTAAGGAAACAAGGCCCCGGCAAGAGGAGCTTGCCGGGAAGGCCACCCAAGGCATGAGATCCCCCAAGACCGCTTCATTAGCGCAAGACCCTGGCAAGAGGAGCTTGCCGGGAAGGCCAAACATGGCATTACAAGGGACTTGTCGCGGCGCGCCACGCGTCCCGGCAAGGCCCGGAGAGCGACAAGCTCCCGGGCGCGACAAATTAGCAACCGCGGCAAGATACAAGCCGCAGCAAGCTTCCACTACGTGCTCGCGCTCCAGCTCATCCGACCACGCGTCTCCCTGGAGCCTTTCCAGGCGCACGTGGCGGAGGGCTGTGCAGCCTGGGGTACACGGTGGCAAAGCTGCGATGACAAGGCCACCGTCGTGGTGGACGGAGGCGCCATGACGAACGTTTTTTACACTGTTTAGGGCGACGGCGACGGGCATTTAATGCCCTTGTCCCCTGCCGTCAGGGTTAGGTATAGAGCACTATGCAAACACTATTCCACCTACCACCCATTTTACGTTTTTACCCTCAACTGCGTTGCCACCTGTCGGTGACCCCTTTGACCTATAAAAGGAGGCCCATGCGCAACGTAGGGGGGGGGGTTCCGATCCTCGATCACACACACGCTCGGTGTTGCTAGCGACCAGTACTGTAGCTCTTCTCGCTCCCGAGCCGAAAACGCAATACAAACCAAGGCAGGAGTAGGGTTTTACGCATCCGTCCGGCCCGAACCTGGGTAAACTGCTCGCGTGTCTGCCTCGATCCGCTCTTCGTGCATCCTCCGCCCCCTTGCCGTACCGAAAAGGGGCTCCGGTCCCATAGGTGTTCGTGGGCGACCAGTTTCCCCGACATCACTGGCGCGCCAGTTAGGGGAAACGTCGAGGTTGTGTGAACCTGATCCGGCGTTCACGCGGGCGAAATCTCCAGCAACTTCATCGACTTCGTCGACATGCCGCCGAAGAAGAAAGCTTCGGAGGTAGCAGGTCCGTCTGCGTCGATCCCGCAACCATCGGAGCCAACGGTTTGTGGGGTAGACGCTGGCGGAAGGACGGGCGCCGGCGAGGAAACACACGGCGCCGCTAAGTCCAAGGACAAGACGGACGACCGGGCGCATTCCAAGACCTCTGCGTTCGTGCACGCACCGCGCCCCTCTCAGGAGGCGCGGGAACGGCAGCGCCGTGGTACTCAAGGTACCATACGCTTGCTGGGCCAAGGTCAAGCTGGCGGTTCGCGGGACGCTCAAGGCCAACATGCTGGCACGAGCAAGGCGCGGTCGCCGGGACGAGACGCTGCTCCTTCTAACGTAGTTAGAAGTCCGAGCATATCTCGCTCCTCGCACCGCTCGCCACCGCTACCCTCCACTCCAGCAGAAGCTCTAGCTCGAGCTCAACTGCTCCTCGACTTCCCTCCAGCGGCAGACAAGGCCGACGACTGGAGGGCTACCATCCAAAGCCTCATCGCCTTCGCCAACAACGATACTCCGCAGTAGCCGACGACATCGCGGCCGCGGCAAGTTAGCCAGGCGCGGGCTGATGGCGACAAGACTGCCGGGGGTGCGACCACCGTGCACTCCCTGCCCCGAAGGCCAAAATCGCCGACTCGTCGGATCAACATCGACGACGATTCCACTGCGTCGTTGGATCCACGAGCTCGCCGCGATCAGCGCCAAGTCCTTGACGACAGACGACAAGAGGACGCTCGAACTCGCATCGAGCGTCGAAGAGAAGCGCGGCGACAATCCGACCAGTGCGCTGGGCCCGCTGTCGACATGCACGCGCCCGGAGAACCAGGCGACTTGCCGTACGCGGCGGGTTGTCCTGCGTTCACCTGTGAGCTGCGGCAAGTCCAGTGGCCCAGCATGAAGAACTTCAAGCCCGACGTACCCGAAAAGTACGACGGCAAGACTCATCCGTCGGAGTTCCTCAGCATCTACACCATCGCGGTGCAGGCTGCCGGGGGACGAGACGAGAAGGTACTCGCAAACTACTTCCCGCTCGTGCTCAAGCCAAACGTTAGATCTTGGCTCATGCACTTGCCAGAGAACTCCATTTCTTCTTGGGCCGACCTGTGCCATCAGTTTGTTGGCGCCTTCACAGGTGGCCACAAGCCCCATGGCCAGGAGAGTGACCTTCACATACTTGCCCAGAAGGAGGGAGAGTCCCTGCGAAAGTATATCCAAAGATTCAGCCGCGTCCAGCACGACATCCCAGACGTCCACCCTGCCGCGGTTATCAGCGCGTTCCACCAGAACGTGCGCAACCGCAGGATGAGGGAGGAAATGGCAATGTGCAAGATCCGAGACGTCAGTGAGCTTTATGCCCTGGCCGACAAGTGCGCACGCGCTGAGGAGGGGAGGAGACTCCCCGGAGAGGATACTGGAGCAGGGGGAACGGATAGCGAGGATGCCGCCCCGGCAAAGAAGAACCGGCGACGGAACAACAGGAAAAAGAAGAACAAAGAAGTACTGGTCGTCGAACAGTCCGGCAAGGAGGCCGGCGCCAAGAAAGCCCAGACTGGTGGCTTTGGCAAGGAGGCTGCCGCTGTGGCGGCCGCCGACAAGCAGGACGGCTCTGACAAGCAGTACTGCAAGATCCACCGCACCAAGGGCCACGACCTCCAGAACCGCAAAAGGGTCGAATACCTCGTCGAGCAGCAGAAAGCTGAGTACGAGCGACGCGACAAGGAGAAGGCCCAGGGAGGTGGTTGAGAGTCTGGCAAGAAGCGACCGTTCAATGGCCGGGGAGGACGTCGCGGTAAGGCCAAGCAGCGACAAGGAGACCTACCTCCCCGCGGCCGCGACAAGGACAAAGACGAAGACGACGATGAAGACATGGATGACGGAGATAACAGCGAGCAGGAGTTCCAGAAGGCAACAGAAGTTTTGTGCGTTGACGGAGGTGCTTCTCTGCATACTTCCCACCGCCAACTCAAGCAATGGGTGCGGGAAGTTAATGCAGCAGAGCCACCCGTCGAGTCGCGCAAACTTCTGAAGTGGTCCAGCACGCCCATCATCTTCGACATTGAGGATCACCCTGACCGCACAACCACGGTCGGGTGTTTGCCGATGTTGGTTTCACCAACCATCCGCAACCTCAAGGTCACCGAGATGCTGGTGGACGGCGGGGCCGGCCTGAACTTGATCTCCTCCGCTGTAGTCCGGAAACTCCAGATCCCCGACAGCGAGCACGAGGAAACCGGCGCGGCCTTCGCCTTCTCGCCCTTCGGGGCCATGTCGGGGACGGTGGATGAAGTCGACGGCGCTGGTGATGCTAGCGGCGGCGGGAGGAGGGCGGAGCGCTGCTCTCTTTCGACCTTCAGGGAGGAGGGGAGCGGCGGGGGTTTTTGGAGGATGAAGAAGCAACGAGCGAATGGAAGGAACTGCCCCTGTTTCCCCTGCTTTTAAGGGGGAGAGGGGGACGTTCCACATTTTCCCCATTAAAGAAACATGCCATGATCTCTCCCACGACGCCACAATCGACGCGTGCCGTCAGGGAGAGGCGCGGTGGATACGGAGTGGGATACGGCGCGCCGCGGGCCGCGCGTGCCCGTGCACTGTTTTGGGCTTGGCCCAACAGCGCTCGGCACCGTGTGTGGCCTAGGCCCGGGGGCTCCTGTCGGTGTACTAAAGTAGGGGTACCTTAGTATCCCGAACTTGTGCACGGGCAGTCGCAGTGTCCCGTGGCAAGGCTTGCCGCGCGGCCGCCAAGGTCCACTAAGGTTCCTTTGGAGCCATTCAAGAACAAAGTATTCAAGATTAAGGAAACAAGGCCCCAGCAAGAGGAGCTTGCCGGGAAAGCCACCCAAGGCATGAGATCCCCCAAGATCGCTTCATTAGCGCAAGACCCTGGCAAGAGGAGCTTGCCGGGAAGGCCAAACATGGCATTACAAGGGACTTGCCGCGGCGCGCCACGCGTCCCAGCAAGGCCCGGGGAGCAACAAGCTCCCGGGCGCGACAAATTAGCAACCGCGGCAAGATACAAGCCGCGACAAGCTTCCACTACGTGCTCGCGCTCCAGCTGATCCGACCACGCGTCGCCCTGGGGCCTTTCCAGGCGCACGTGGCAGAGGGCTGTGCAGCCTGGGGTACACGGTGGCAAAGTTGCGATGACAAGGCCATCGTCGTGGCGGACAGAGGCGCCATGACGAACGCTTTTTACACTGTTTAGGGCGACGGCGACGGGCATTTAATGCCCTTGTCCCCTGCCGTCAGGGTTAGGTATAGAGCACTATGCAAACACTATTCCACCTACCACCCATTTTACGTTTTTACCCTCAACTGCGTTGCCACCTGTCGGTGACCCCTTTGACCTATAAAAGGAGGCCCATGCGCAACGTAGGGGGGGTTCCGATCCTCGATCACACACATGCTCGGTGTTGCTAGCGACCAGTACTGTAGCTCTTCTCGCTCCCGAGCCGAGAACACAATACAAACCAAGGCAGGAGTAGGGTTTTACGCATCCGTGCGGCCCGAACCTGGGTAAACTACTCGCGTGTCTGCCTCGATCTGCTCTTCGTGCATCCTCCGCCCCCTTGCCGTACCGAAAAGGGGCTCCGGTCCCATAGGTGTTCGTGGGCGACCAGTTTCCCCGACACCTGGCTGGGGCTCTTCGGAGCCAGACGCTGCGGTAGCGGCGGAAGGGTCGGCGGTCGGCGTAGCGCCTGGCGCTCCTGCGGCCTCAGGGCCGTCGGTACGGTCGCTGGATCTCTCGCCAGCTTTTGCGGCGGCAGCTTTGGCGGCCTCTTCGCTGGCGGGATCGTCAGCATCGGCTGCTTCTTCGGTGACAGCGGCGTCGTCGGCAGCAACCTCGGTCTCCATCGGCTCCGCAGCAGATGGGTCTGACAGCCGGAAAAGGGAGAAAAGTCAAGCAAATATCCAAAAAGAAAATCAAAAGAAGAAGAACCCAAGGGAAGTTTTGAAGTGATAGGATAACCTGTACCAGGTTCTGCAGTCGTAGTCTCCGCCGCCGGGGGACCGCCGGTGCTGTCCCTTGCCGGAGAACTCTCCCTTGTCGAAGAACTCTCCCTTGCCAGAGAACTCTCCCTTGCTGGAGAACTCCCCCTTGCCGGAGAACTCTCCCTTGGCGGCGTAGTCGAAGCAGATGGCATGTCGGGGGCGGCCTCCGGGCGCTCCTGGTGGGGCTGCTCTGCTCCTGCACAAACCAACAATCAGATGTCAGCAAAGAAAGAGTATCCATACGCGCCTAACAGCGGAAAGCGAACCATATACTCATGCTGGGGGCTGCTCTGGAGAATAGTTGCCGGGTCCGGCAAGGTGGTCTTGGACGCACCCTCTGCTGTCGCGGTGGGTTCGTCCTCGATGATAATCACCGGGACCTTGGCTCTCTTCGCCGCTCTCTGGGCCAGAGTCCTAAAAAGGAATAAGTTCGGAGTAAAGCAAATGAGATACAAGACAAAACATCAAGAATTGAAGAACTACAAGTACAGCAAGGAATCTTACTCTTCTTCTTCCTCGTTGGAGCTGAACGCGGAGAAGTCGAAGTCTGACTCACCTCCCGTGCGAGGAGGCGGAGGAGTAGGTTCCCTTGGCCGCTTGGCGGGAACAGTGGCGGCGGTCCGAGACGACCCTGCTCCGGCTGCCGCCGTGGCGTGAGAAGCGGCAGGAGTAGAAGCGGTGGTCCGGGTGGACCCCACTCTAGCTGCCGCAGCAGCGTGAGGTGCTCCCGCGGCAACAGTGCTTGCCGCGATGGAGCGTGTCACGCGGCGCGGCGACTGTCGGCTCGCCCGCCGCTCCGCTACGTCCCCGGCTTTGCGGAGACGCCTTCTTGGTGGAGCTGGGGGCTCTGCTTGCGGCGAGCTGTCTGAAGATGAGGAGGAAGAGGAGTTGATCTCCAACGAGCCGCTCGTATCCTCGGCGGGCTCGCTCGACTCGACATCATGCCCGGCAAGCTCTTCCTCGCCGGCAAGCTCCTCTCGCTCGGCACGACTTGCCGACTCTGCTGCCTCTGCGTCCTCCACGGTGAATCCAAACTCGCCCGCGGCTGCGGCTGCCGCCGCCTCTTCCAGCCTAGTGGCGATGCGTTTCATCTCCGCATCGGTGGTGTCGCGAGTGAGGCTTTTCTTTTCGTCGGAGCGGACTGGCACTTCTACCAAGCCGTCAAAGAACTCCTGCACGACGTCGTCTGCGGGCTCTTGCCAAGTTGGGACAATTCCATGCGAGTCGCACAGCGGCATCATTGCACGGATGCGGTCGAGCGAGGAGTTGTTGCAAAGTGAACGACACCCTTCGGCAACCTGAACACTTCGGGATGTTGAGGGTCGTACTTGAACAGCTCACGAAGCATTGCGTCAAGTTCCATGATAGTGAAGTTGAAGTTAAGGCCAGGACGCAGCGTCATGATATCCGCCACATTCTTGAAGTCCCAGGCGGGTCTCCTCCTCTCCTGCAGGGGGGGGGGGCGATGCGGCGGCGAAGGAAATCTACGCCAACCGCACCTACAGTGAGCCTGGCAAGCCTGAGGCGTTGGATCCGGGTGACGGCAATCTTCAGCCTATCGTCTTCCGGTGCCACGTTGCTCCAATCGCTGCCGCGCGCTACTGGGGTTTGGCGCCGGGCGGTAAATGGCTGCGGGTTCTCCTCGACAATCCAGCACCAGTCTGCTCTCCATTCCTCCCACTTGCCGTGAAACTCTCCCTCCAGATAAGCGTCCTTCTTGCTGGCTCTCGAGATCCAGGCGATTCCGCCGGATAAAGGCTCTCCTCTCTCAACTCGGGGCAAAAAGAAGTGGCGAAAAAGTGCTACATTTGGATAGACTCCGACAAAGTTTTCGCAGAGATGTTCGAAAACTGCCATGGTCAGAACAGCATTGGGGGTGAAGTCAAGGAGGCGGAACCCGTAGGTCTTCATAATATCGCAGAAAAACTCAGAGAAAGGCGGGCAGAGCCCGCAGTAGAAGAACAAGGCGAAGAAGGGATATCCATTTGGAGCCATTTTCCAAGCGACGGCTGGAAGTACCTTCGTGCGCGGATGCGCTCGCGTCTACGTCGACCAGAAGAGGTAGTAATATTCCCTCAGCTCCCTCGCGGCGAGCTTGGGGGGAAGATTGCCCGCTCCTTTCGCAGCGCCGCGAGCCGTTGCACCTCGGTCGACTTCACGACCTTCCCCTTGTCGGCTTTCGGAGCCATGGCGGAAGTGGTGGGGGAGGTCGACGGCGTTGGTGGTGCTGGTGGCGATGGGGGACAGAGCGCTGCTCTCTTTCAGCTTTGGGAAGAAGGGGGAGCCGCGGAGGTGTCCAAGATTGAAATAGCAACCGGCGAGTGGGCGAACTGCCCCTGTTTGCCCTGCTTATAAGGAGGGAGGGGGCGGACGTTCCGTCTTTCCGAATAAAGAAACCACCCACGACGCCGCATTCAGCGCGTGTCGTTCAGGGAGGGCGCGGTGGATACGGAGAGAGATACGGCATAACCCAGGCCGCGTGTGCCCGTGCCATGTTCTGGGCCTGGCCCAACAGTGCTCGGCACTGTGTATGGCCCAGGCCCGGGGGCTCCTGTCGGTGTACTAGAGTAGGGGTACCCTAGTATCCCGAACTTGTGCACGGGCAGTCGCATCATCCCGCGGCAAGGCTTGCCGGGTGACCGCCAAGGTCCTCCGTGGTTCCTTTGGAGCCATTCAAGAATGAAGTATTTAAGCCAAGGAGACAAGACCCCGGCAAGAGGAGCTTGCTGGGAAGGCCAATCAAGGCATCTCAAGGAACTTGCCGCGACGCGCCACGCGTCCCGGCAAGGCCTGGTGAGCGACAAGCTCCCAAACGCGACAAGACAACGACCGCGGCAAGGCGCTTGCCGCGGCAAGCTACCACTCTGTACCCGCGCTCCAGCACAACCACCAACGTGTCGCTCTGGGACCCTTCCAGGCGTACGTGGCGGGAGGCTGTGCAGCCAGCGGTGCGTGGTGGCAAGCGGTGCTGACAAGATTGCCATCGAGGCGAGCGGTGGCGTCCCTGACGGTCCCTTTTTGCACTATTTGGGCGACCTAGACAGGCATTTAATGCCCTTGTCCCCTGCCGTCAGGGATAGGTATGATACACTGTAACAGGTAGTTGTACCAACCGCAACACTTTTCCATTTTTACCCTTGCCTACGTTGCCACCTGTCGGTGACCCCTTGAGCATATAAAAGGAGGCCCATGCGCAACGTAGAGGGAGAGAGAACACTCATGCTCGGTCTCGTTAGCTGCTGGTGTGTACTGTAGCACTCAGCGCTCCCGAGCAAGAACTCAATACAAACCACAAAGCAGGAGTAGGGTTTTACGCATCCGTGCGGCCCGAACCTGGGTAAACTGCTCGTGTGTTTCGCCTCGATCTGCTCTTCGTGCGATCTTCGCCCTTGCCGAACCGAAAGGGGTTCGGTCCACCGGTCCCATAGGTGCTCGTGGATTCGTTCCCCAACACCGTCCTATGTAGTACGCTTGATATGAACCTCGCTCTGTGTGGGTGCATGGTGTACGGTTTTTGAGGCATCTGGCACATCAAAGTTGTGCATTTTGGGTATTCAACATATATATGTTTGGCCCACATGCAAAGCGGTGGTGGTTGTCCTCTCGCACCACTTAAGCGGTGATCAGCAATATCGATGCTTTCCATCTGTGGGCCCGCTAGGTCCATCACTTCTTTTTCCTGACAACAAGAGAGGTTAATTTGACTTAGGAGGGGATTATTATTTTTGCTGTGGGATGACATGCATGATACACTTTGAGCACACACACATGCATGTGTACGCATGAAACCCTCCCATCGAGTCAAAGTGGCTAGTACAACGACACCATCATGAATCGATCTCGTTCTGTGTGGGGAGCTAGTGTACGATTTTTGACACACGTGCCAGATCAATGTTGTGTATTCAAACATGCAAGCAAGCATCATCTCCATACATGTGCATGTAGTGGTTTCCTTCGAACGATACACTCCCTCGCGTGGTTATCGGCGACAAGCCTATATATTCGTGGGCCCGCGTGGACATCCATGATCGCCTTGACCAACAATAAGATAGGTTACCATGGCAGATTCTTCATTTGGTTCGTGTTATTGTAGTATATGTCATGGTGAGATTCATACCTAATTAAGTTTGAGCGCATATACTATGCACGCATGGATGCATATATGAATCCCCATCGTTGGCTTGATGTGTGGTGTAACATACATATGCAACATCGTCAACCTAACCCTCCAATCAGTGTTGGGGTTTCTAGTTCGAAATCACGGTGCCACATCAAATTTGTTCCATTGTGACTCAAAAACACACCTCTCCATACATATGTTTGGGCCACACACATGCAGTGGCTGTCTTCGGGGACTAGCTACTTGCGTGATTATTGGCGAGCTAGCCCATCTCCGGGGTCGCATGGATGTCCATCACTTTGACCAACATGAAGAGAGAGGTTGTACGACCAAGGTGGATTATGCTTGGCCCGTTTTATGACCCATCTTGGTGAGATATATGCCTCTTTGGCCCGCCGACTGAAAGTGTGTGTGTGTGGGGGGGGGGGT
>LR738711.1:572252185-572275306 GCA_902687465.1 Secale cereale | reverse complement strand
CCCCAAAAAAATTAAAAAAATGTGTTAAAATAAATTAATTAGTAATCAATCAATTAATTAATGAGTTAATTAAGATAATAGATATTGTTTAGCTAATCTAATTAAAACGAATTAACCTAATCAATTAGTTAGTCTAATTAACCAATTTTGTTAGTCTGACGCAATGACGTGCGGGCCCCGTTGGTCAGTTTGACTGGTCAACGGTCATAGTTGACCACTGATGTCGTGCTGACGTCATACTACTGTAATAAAGATTTTTGAATTAAAATATTTCTGAATAATGCTAAAACTTTAGAAAATCATATAAAATAATTTGTAACTCGGATGAAAATGTTTTATATATGAAAATTGCTCAGAACGATGAGCCGAATCTGAATGCACAGTCCGTTCGTCCGCCGCACATCTCTATCATGCCGAACATGCAACTTTCCCCCTCCGATTCATCTGTCTGAAAACACGAAACACCGGGGATACGTTCCCGGATGTTATTCCCCTTCGCCAGTACCGTGTAGCACCACGTTAGAGCACCCTAGCACTGGGTGTTGACATGTCGTGCTTCTTTGTTGCATCCGTGTGCTTTATATTTACTGTTTCATCTCCCTCTTCTCTCCGGTAGACCCCGAGACCGATGATGCCCTGGTGATCGACTACGGTGTTGACGACCCCTCCTTCTTGCTAGGGCAACCAGGCAAGCCAACCCCCCTTGATCATTCTGATATCGCCCACTCTCTTCTCTCTTATGCTTGCATTAGAACTGCTACTGCTTTTTGTATGATCCTATTCTAATGCATAGCGTGTTGTTGATACCTGCTTGCATACCTTACAGGTTTATACTAAACTTCTTAGTATAGGCTGTCTAAAGATCCACCAGTGTCCACCCACATTGTCCTGACTGCCCCGCTGGATTATCAGAAGACACGATCAAAGGGATCGAAGACTAGGCCCCGACAACGCACATCACTTTCCCCTTAGTTGCTCGACAATACTGGGTTACTATCAAGTGCCGAGGGTGACACCTCAGCAACACTTCTTATGTTAACCTTGTAGGTTAGTTCATCGGTTATGGTCATCGAGGGTGATTTCTCTTTCTCCACTAGCTATAACGACACTGTCATGCAACTCCTCAAGAGTGGACCTCGACGGTGACTCCTCTTTCGTTCACCTTGATCACAAAGATCAGGTGGAATTCCATCGAGGGTGATTTCTGCAGGTTTTCCCTTCGGTGTTAGACACACAGTTACTACGGTTACTATGACTTTACAACTATTAATTGGAAAGGCGGGTCGACCCTGTGGGGTACCCGCGAGTGATGTGGAGACGGGTTGACCTGGATGGTTCCCGAGAGTTGAATACGAGGCATGGCCGGGAATTCTTAGCCCTTGCCTCAAGTCCTCGAGACAGGGCGACGGGGTCACATATTTCGTGAGTCTCTGCTCGTTACCGCGTTCCCAAGACACTAAACGGTTTGGATATTTGATCCAAGGGGCCTCTGCCTGATAGCGCTAACCATCACGTGGGCATAGTATGGGCGTTCTGCGTCTTATGCATCAGCCGAAGCTTAACTGACGTCATTGCGACTGAGCGGCGTGTGCCGGGTTGGACCGCGTAAGCACCTGCCTTTTTAAGGAGGTAGCCTAGGTCTGCTCACCGGCCGCGTACGCGACGTGCAGGACTTCCCGGGGTGATTCGGCCATGACCCCTGGGGCATAGGGTTTAGTCTGGCGTCATGACCTCTCTATTAAGCCTAGGTCGGGTTGCGGCGTATTGTTGGGCCAAGGGTGGGCATGACCTGATGGTGCGTCCGGCCGGAGTTAAGCAAACGTGGTGGGTAAGTTGGTGCACCCCTGCTGGGAAGAAAACATTTATCGATAGCTTGTCCTACGGTAACGGACACTTGGAGTTGTATCCCGATCGATACAACTAGAACTGGATACTGAGACATGAATGGATATGTGGCTCCGGGATTGCTTCCTCGCAGGGAGTCGAGGAAGGATCTCTGGGCGTTAATGCTGCAACATGCTTGATAACTACTCCCTCCGTTTCTTTATCTAAGGTGTATTATTTTCGGCACGGTGACCAAGGCACATAATTATAGATGTGTTAGGACGAAATTACCCCTTGGCAAATTCATTGGTTAGTGGCAAGTAAATCGGGTAGTCGAGGAAAGTAAGAGAAACATGCAATCGACATGGAGATAGTTTCCTTCTATTTCTATAAGGAGAGACAGAGACAATCAGGAGAGAGATACTTTCCTTTTTCCGAAGGGCTAACAAGGGAATTATGAGGAATTAGAAGAAATGCACCTTATATTCTAGAATTTTATCAAAAACCAAATACACCTTATATAATGGAATAAAGGGAGTATAATATAGTCTGTACTCTCTTCTACTGCTACAACATTGGTGGTTTACAGAAGATGCTAGTCTTCGATAGGACTAGCTTCCTCCCTCTTATTCTGGCATTCTGCAGCTTAGTCCACAGATACTACCCTTTTCATTGATACCGATGCATATGTAGTGTAGATCCTTGCTTGCGAGTACTTTGGATGAGTACTCACGGTTGCTTTGCTCCCCCTTTTTCCTTCTTACTGGTTGATGCAACCAGATAGTGGAGTCTAGTAGCCAGATGCCACACTTGACGACTACTACTACCCCGACGGAGCCTACTACTACGTGGAGACAGCTGACGACCAGGAGTAGTTAGGAGGTCCCAGGCAGGAGGCCTTGCCTTTTCGATCGTGTTGTTATGTGCTAGCCTTCTTAAGGCAAACTTGTTTAACTTATGTCTGTACTCAGATATTGTTGCTTCCGTTGACTCTTGTGTTTTCGAGCTTATGTCTTCAAGCCCTCGAGGCTCCTGGCTTGTAATATAAAGCTTGTATTATTTTATTTGTGTCTAGAGTTGTGTTGTGATATCTTCCTGTGAGTCCCTGATCTTGGTCGTACACCTTGCCTGCATGATTAGTGTACGGTCAAATCAAGGGCGTCACAAGTTGGTATTAGCGCCGACTGCCTGTAGGATCTTTTACTCCTCGTCTATACTCTCGGACTCTGAACTCTCTTCTATTCGGGTCAAACGAATTTACTAACTCTAACATTAGGATCCCGTGACCACATTCACCGCAAAGTTGGATAAGCCATACTTATTCCTTAGAATAGTATTTTGAATAAGTACCCCACTCTATCTTGCTGACTACTATGTGGTACCCGTCGAACCTCGTTCATTCTTCATGTTAGATAGTGAATAATTCTTTGTCTTTGCAAATGCTCAATGCTGAACTACCCCTGTTACATGTTAGCAGGATGGTTAGACCAGGTGGTCGTGGCCGTGGTGGCAACTCTCCACCACCGCCCGAATTCGTGGCAGGAATGATGCAACAGTTTGAGCTGAACTGCCAGTTCATGGAAGGAGTGATGGCTCAGTTTCCTTGCCCAAATATGAATCAGCACCCAGCCCTAGTAACTCTACAAGACTTTGCGCAACTCAACCCTGTCCTCTACCGCAGCTCAACTCAACCACTAGATGCTGATGACTGGCTCCGAGACATCGGTTTTGAACTAGAGTCTGCTGATGTAGCCCCTGTCAACTATGTCACCTACGCGGCATACTATCTGAGGGGCCCCGCTGCTCAATGGTGGGACAGCCACAGGCGTACTCTACCTGCTGGAACGGTCATCACTTGGCCGGATTTCCAAGCAGCCTTCCGTGCCCGCTTCATTCCTCTGGGAATCATGGACATGAAGAAGCGAGAGTTCCACAACCTCATCCAAGGTAACAAGTATATAGATGCTTATCAGCGGGAATTCTTGGACTTGTCCCGCTATGCTGAAGAATACATTGCTACTGATGCTCGCAGGCAAGAAAAGTTTAGTGATGGACTTCACCCTGATATCAAGCTAGCACTTCTCGCTCATGAATTTACCGACTTTGCCACCTTGATGAACAAGGCTATTCAAGTTGAGACTGGTCTTCAGGAACACCAGGGATCCCTCAGGTGCAGCCGCGACACTGGCTCATCTTCGGGCCCGTCCGCACAGAAGCGTCGGATTTGGATCCCCCACAGCATGTATCGTCCAACTGCTCCTGCTCCAAGATCGTCCTATGCTACTCCGCGTCTGCCTCCCCCGCCGCCGAGGTAGCCTCTTCAGGCTGCACCGCCCCGAGCACCTGCTTCTAACCCCAAGGATGGTCTATGCTTCAAGTGTGGCCTTCCAGGTCATCGTTCTATGAACTATCCTCAGAATCAGAATCAACTTGTTCTTCCTCCTGCTGGTCGTGGTAATAATCAGCCCCACAATAAAAATGCCAGACCTTATGGTCGTGGTCAGGCTAACCATGTTGATCTGCATGAAGCTCAAGACCAGCCTGCTACTGTGATGGGTACTCTATTCGTGAACTCAGTACCGGCTTCTGTGTTATTCGATTCAGGAGCATCACATTCATTCATGTTAGAAAATTTTGCTTACGCACATGAATTTGATGCGAGCCCATGAACACTCCGATAGTGGTACGCATGCCTGCGGGCCAATGTCAAACTACCATGATTGGTCGCGACGTCCCCGTTGAAATTGAAGGGTTGGAATTCCATGTTTCCCCCATTATATTGGAGTATTCCAATATTGATCTCATTCTGGGAATGGAATGGTTGAAAGCACATACTGCCTCTATCATTTGCGCCACCAAAGTCGTTCATCTCCTACATCCATCGAATGAGATAGTAAGCTACCATGCTCAAGTTGTTCAAAACGCCGAGGCATGACTTTATGCCTTGAATGCGTTGAACGCAACAACTCTTGAGGGCATTGAGAAGATTCGAGTAGTTCACGATTTCCAAGATGTCTTTCCAGAAGAACTCACAGGCATACCTCCAACCCAGGCTGTTGAATTTATCATCGACTTGAAACCAGGCACCGTTCCTATTGCCAAAGGACACTACAAGATGCCACCTCATGAGCTCCTTGAACTTAAGGAGGAAATCGACAAGTCTCTTCGCAGTGGATTCATTCGTCCAAGTTCCTCTGCTTGGGGAGCACCTTCTCTCTTTGTGAATAAGAAGGATGGCACGAACCGTTTGGTCCAAGACTAACGTCCTATCAACCAAGCTACAATTCAGAACAAATATCCGCTTCCTCGGATCAATGATCTGTATGATCAACTGGCTGGTTCATCAGTTTTCTCTAAACTGGACTTGAGTTTGGGTTACCACCAGACCCGTGTTCGTGAAGAGGATATTCCAAAGACTGCATTCATCACTCGTTATGGTTCTTACAAGTACACCGTCATGTCCTTCAGTTTGACCAATGTTCCAGCGACATTCTCTCGTTGGATGAATTATATATTCTTGGATTACGTCGACAAGTTCGTCGTGGTTTCTCTGGATGATATCCTGGTATATTAAAAGAATAAAGAAGAACATGCTGAACATCTTCGTCTTATTCTGGAAAAGCTTCGGGAGCATCAACTATATGCCAAGTATTCTAAGTGTGAATTCTGGCTACCTGGAGTGACCTACCTTGGTCATGTGATCTCCAAGGATGGTATTGCCGTCAACCCAGAGCGAGTTCAGGATATTATTGACTGGACCCCTCCCAAGAATGTCAAGAAAGTCAGAACCTTTCTCGGCCTCGCCAGCTACTGCCGTCATTTCGTTGAGAACTTCTCCAAGATCGCCAAGCCACTGACCAATCTGCTACACAAAGGTGTTATGTTTGAAAGGACAGAAAAATGTCAGGAATGCTTCCAGGCTCTCAAGGACGAGCTGACTTCTGCCCCAGTGCTTGCTCCTCCGGATTCTTAGAAGGATTTCGTCATATATTGTGATGCTTCACGTCAAGGGTTAGGCTGTGTCATAATGCAAGAGCGCAGGGTGATTGCTTATGCCTGTCGTCAAGTGCGTTCTCACGAAGAAAACTACCCAGTTCATGACCTCGAGCTTGCAGCAGTTATTTATTCATTGAAGCTGTGGCGACATTACCTTCTCGGTAATCGTTGCGAGATCTTAATCGATCATCAGAGTCTGAAGTATCTAATTACTCAACCAGATCTAAACCTCCGCCAGCAAAGGTGGATGGAGGCTATAGCAGATTATAACGTGGGTATTTCCTATACCCCAGGCAAGGCTAATGTCATGGCTGATGCCTCGAGCGGCATGTCTTATTGCAATAACCACATGGTTCATAAAGCTCAACCCCGCCTTTATGAAAGAACTTTGCAAGCTAAACCTTCAACTAGTTCCACAGGGTTCTCTGAATAACCTTGTGTTGGAACCAACTCTATTGAAAGCAATTAAGTCTGCTCAAGCCGAAGATGCTCACGTTGATCTAATGAAAAAGGATCTTGCTTAGAGAAATCCAGAGATTTCTCACTTGCTGAAGATGGTACCTTGTACTTCAAAGATCGCATAGTGGTACCCCGCGTAGAGCTTATGACTAAGAAGGTGATGAAAGAAGCACATGACACCCCTCTCTCAATTCATCGGGGAAGTACTAAGCTGTATCTAGACATCCGTCAAAAGTACTGGTGGTCTAACATGAAGCAAGACATTGCTCGGCATACCGAAGAATGTGACGTTTGTCATCGCGTTAAAGCATAACATCAGAAACCGGCTGGACTTCTACAACCGCTTTTGATTCCTGAATGGAAGTGGGATAAGATTCAGATGGACTTTGTCACTAGCCTTCCCAAGTCTCAGAAAGGTAATGATGCTATCTTTGTCGTCATTGACCAATTCTCGAAGGTTGCTCACTTTTTTCCAGTCAAGGAGACAATCACTGCTAGTCAATTAGCAAATTTGTATATCTCCAGAATTGTGTCACTCCACGGCATTCCGAAAGAGATCAGTTCAGATCGTGGTAGTATTTTCACTTCGAAGTTCTGGGATAGTTTCCAAGAGGCAATGGGAACTCATATAACCTGGAGCACTTCTGATCATCCCCAATCTCAAGGCCAAGTCGAGCGAGTCAATAAAATTCTTGAAGACATGCTTCGGGCTTGTGTTATTTCTTTCGGAAAGAAGTGGGAAGAATCTCTTCCTTATGTGGAGTTCTCTTATAAAACAGTTATCAAGCCAACTTGAAGATGGCACCCTTCGAAGTGCTTTATGGACGTAAGTGTCGAACCCCTCTGAATTGGTCAGAATTTTGATACGGACACTCATTGGTCCAGACATTATTCAACAAGCTGAAGAGCAGGTTCGCATTGTCTGGGGTAATCTCAAGGCGGCCCAGTCCCGCCAGAATAGCAACTATGACCAGAAACATTGGGATTCAACTTATCAACCTGGTGAACAAGCTTATCTGCTTGTCACTCCTTTGAGAGGCACTCATCGGTTTAGAGTCAAGGGAAAGCTAGCTCCACGCTACATTGGTCCCTTCCGCATTCTCGCCCCTCGTGAACTGGTGGCTTATCAACTTGAGTTGGCACCTCAATTCTCTCATGTCCATGACGTCTTCCATGTGTCGCAACTTTGTCGTTGCTTCAACGATCCAGAATGTGAAGTGGATCCGGAATTGATTGAATTTCAAGATGATCTCACTTACAAAGAACATCCTATCCGCATTCTTGAAGATACTAAACGTCAAACCCGCCAGAAGGTTACCAAGTTCCTCAAGGTGCAGTGGTCAAATCATTCTGAAGATGAAGCCACTTGGGAACGCGAGGATAATCTTCGGGCAGAGTATCCCTACCTTTTACCTTCTACCTCTTAATTCCCGGGACGAGAATTTCTTATAGAGGAGGAGAGTTGTAACGCCACAGTATATTGATGCTACAATAATCCGCAGGTTAAGTTAATCTTTTGCTAAACAAGTTTATGATCATCATTGTCTCGTATTCATTTCAATTTGAGTTGAATTCAAATTTCAAATTGTGAGTGAAATTCAAATTTTGCTCAAACACGAAAACTAAAATGTTCATCATGTGGCGAATTTTCTTTTGTAAATATTGGTGGTGAACCAGCAATTTTTGCAAAGTGTTTAAATGCCATAAAATATTTCAGGCAGATGCCTTAAAAGAAAACAAAAGCAAGTAAGAAAAGAAAAGGCGGAAAACCCCCTGACCCTGGCCCAACTGGGCCAAGGCCCAGCATGCCAATCTGCCCACACCGTGGCCTATATGGCATACTCCCCACCACCCCGGTCAAACCCTAAACCATAACCTCCACCGATCCCCTTTCTCTCTCTCTCGCTCGGTCCCACGTCCCCCTAGATCTGGATTGGGCACTGACGCCCCACTGTCTACCTCCCCGTCGTCGCATCGAGGACGCCGCCTGACGCTCCTCACCACTGCCACCATCGCCGCCCCGTCCTCGTCCCCCTCCCCAATGGCCGACCTCATGCCTCGCCGCCCCCGTTCCTCTACAGAGCTGTGAGCCCTTCCCCTTCCCTCCTCTCCTCCCCGGTCCTCCTGGCTCTGACGCGCTCCGATCGTGACCCACGAGCCACACCGACCCCGCCCAACTGAACCTGTCGCCCGCCGCACCGCCTGCGCCCTCTCCTGCTACTACGTGCCACCGCGTCGCACGCGCACCTCACCCCTCTGCGCTCCCCATGGTGGCGCTCGCCACCGCTCCCTGCACCGGACGACCGCCCCACGTCGGCTGCGACCGGCCCCTGCCGGCGCCAGAGCATCGCCCTGCGTCGCCCATCCTCGACCGCCGCGGCCTAGGCTGCGCCCCTCAGCCACGCCGACGCCCGCTCGCCCCATGCCTCGCTCCCGCTCCCGCGGCTACTGCCCCCGGCATCGCATGCCGCCACCCCCCCGGGCCGCGCCCCTGCCCACCGGCCGCACCCGCCGGCCGAGCCTGGCCGTCGTAGCTCCTCGCCGCGCCGCCAGGGCCGCGCCCAGCTCCACCGCCCCGTGCCGGTCATGCCCCCACTCCACCATGCGTCGCCCTGCCGACGTAGCCTCGGCCGGTCTGTGGCCATCGCCGCCCGACGGCGAGCGTGCGTGCTCTGGCTCACCGTGGCCCGAACCGCCCGCTGACCCCTATCGGGTCCGCATTCCCCGGGGCGCCCGTTTGCCCGCAACCGCCATGGCCCTCTCGGCCACTGACTAGGGGGGCCCAGCCCCCTCCCAAAAAATAAAAATAAAATGTGTTAAAATTAATTAATTAGTAATCAATCAATTAATTAATGAGTTAATTAAGATAATTTATATTGTTTAGCTAATCTAATTAAAACGAATTAACCTAATCAATTAGTTAGTCTAATTAACCTATTTAGTTAGTCTTAGGTAATGACGTGCGGGCCCCGTTGGTCAGTTTGACTGGTCAACGGTCATAGTTGGCCGCTGATGTAATGCTGACGTCATACTGCTGTAATAAAGATTTTTGAATTAAAATATTTCAGAATATTGCTAAAACTTTAGAAAATCATATCAAATAATATGTAACTCGGACGAAAATGTTTTATATATGAAAATCGCTTAGAACGACGAGACGAATCCGAATACGCGGTCTGTTCGTCCGCCACACGTCTCTATCATACCGAACATGCAACATTCCCCCTCCGATTCATCTGTCCGAAAACACGAAACACCGGGGATATGTCCCCGGATGTTATTCCGCTTCGCCGGTACCATGTAGCACCGCGTTAGAGCACCCTAGCACTGGGTGTTGACATGTCGTGCTTTTTTGTTGCATTTGTGTGCTTTATATTTACTGTTTCTTCTCCCTCTTCTCTCTGGTAGACCCCGAGACCGATGATGCCCTGGTGATCGACTACGGTGTTGACGACCCCTCCTTCTTGCCAGAGCAACCAGGCAAGCCAACCCCCCTTGATCATTCTGATATCTCCCACTCTCTCCTCTCTTATGCTTGCATTAGAACTGCTACTGCTTTTTGTATGATACTATTCTGATGCATAGCCTGTTGTTGATACCTGCTTTCATATCTTATATGTTTATACAAAACTGGTTAGTATAGGCCGGTTAAAGATCCACCACTGACTCCCCCACATTGTCCTCACTGCCCCGCTGGAATATCAGAAGACCCGATCAAAGGGATCGAAGACCAGACCCCGGCACCGCACATCACTCTCCCCTTAGTTGCTCGACAATACTGGGTTACTATCGAGTGCCGAGGGTGACACCTCAACAGCATTTCTGATGTTAAACTTGTAGGTTAGTTCATCGGTTATGGTCATCGAGGGTGATTCCTCTTTCTCCACTCCCAATAACGACACTGTCGTGCAACTCCTCTAGAGTGGACCTCGAGGGTGACTCCTCTTTCGTTCACCTTGACGATAAACATCAGGTGGAATCCCATCGAGGGTGATATCCTCAGGTTTTCCCTTCGGTGTTAGACACATAGTTACTACGGTTACTATGACTTTAAAACTGTTACATGGAAAGGCAGGTAGACCCTGAGGGGTACCCGCGAGTGATGTGCAGACGGGTTGACCTGGAGAGTACCCGATAGTTGAATACGAGGCGTGGACGGGCATTCATAGCCCTTGCCGCAAGTCCTCGAGACGGGGCGATGGGGTCACATCTTTCGTGAGTCTCTGCTCGTTACCGCGTTCCCAAGACACTAAACGGTTTGGATATTTGATACAAGGGGCCTTTGGCCTAATAGCGCTAACCATCAAGTGGGCATAGTATGGGTGTTATGCGTCGTATGCATCAGCCGAAGCTTAACTGACGTCATTGCGACTGAGCGGCGCGTGCATGGTTGGACCGCGTAAGCACCTGCCTTTTTAAGGAGGTAGCCCAGGTCTGCTCAACGGCCGCGTACGCAACATGCAGGAGTTCCCGTGGCGATTGGCCCCTGACCCCTGGGGGCATATGGTTTAGTCCGGCGTGCATGACCTCTCTATTAAGCCTTGGTCGGGTTGGAGCGTATTGTTTGGCCGAGGGCGGGCATGACCTTATGGTGTGTCCGGCCGGAGTTAAGCAAGCGTGGTGGGTAAGTTGGTGCACCCCTGCAAGGAACAAAACATCTATCGATAGCCTGTCCTACGGTAACAGACACTTGGAGTTGTATCCCGATCAATACAACTAGAACTGGATATAGAGACATGAATGGATATGTGGCTCCGGGATTGCTTCCTCGCAGGGAGTCGAGGAAGGATCTCTGGGCGTTAATCCTGCAACATGCTTGATAACTATAATATATTGTGTACTCTCTTCTAATGCTGCAAGATTGGTGGTTTCCAGAAGATACTAGTCTTCGATAGGACTAGCTTCTCCCCCTCTTATTCTAGCATTCTACAGCTTAGTCCACAGATACTACCCTTTTTTTTGATACCGATGCATATGTAGTGTAGATCCTTGCTTGCGAGTAGTTTGGATGAGTACTCATGGTTGCTTTGCTCCCCCTTTTCCCCCTTCTTCCTTCTTGCTGGTTGATGCAACCAGATAGTGGAGTCTAGGAGCCATATGCCACACTTGACGACTGCTACTACCCCGACGGAGCCTACTACTAGGTGGAGACAGCTTACGACCAGGAGTAGTTAGGTGGTCCCAGGCAGGAGGCCTTGCCTTTTCGATTGTGTTGCTATGTGCTAGCCTTCTTAAGGCAAACTTGTTTAACTTATGTCTGTACGCAGATATTGTTGCTTCCGCTGACTCTTGTGTTTTCGAGCTTATGTCTTGAGCCCTCGAGACCCCTGGCTTGTAATATAAACCTTGTATTATTTTATTTGTGTCTAGCGTTGTGTTGTGATATCTTCCAATGAGTCCTTGATATTGGTCGTACACATTGCATGCATGATTAGTGTACGGCGAAATCAGGGGCATCACAACGGTTCACTCAAACTAACCGTGTGCCACGCTGGTGCACCTATCACGCACACATACGCACAGTACATTGGGCTCCACGAGGCTCCTCGTCTCAAAAATATCTGCCCGCCTTGAGGGTTTTTCTATTTCATAACACACGGTTGATATCTCCAGACCATGTGTGATGTTTCTTCTTCCCAATCCCGCCTGCATCGCTAGAAAATATCTTTGCCCGCCTCGAGGGTTTTTCTGTTTCATAACACATGGTTGTTATCTCCGGACCGTGTGCGATGGACTATCATCAAAATTTTCCATAGCTCGGCATTTCACTCCCGCCTTTGACTCCCGCGTAGTAAAATCTTTAGTACCCACATCATTTCCTCAAACTCCCCGCCCCCCCTCCACACACATGCACACACACCAAAATCTCCTCGGGCGTGCGTGTGCGCGCGCACACACACACACACCGTCCCTTGCTCGAAACCTCAACAAAGTCCCCACCACTGCTCCCGCTTTCGCCGCCGCCACAACGCCTCCATTGTAAACATCTGCCGGTTTGCCCGTGCAGCTTACTCACCGATCTCCATACCCAGGCCGCCCTGAGCTTCTTAGATGACACCTGCCAAACGCCCCCTTTCCCATAGATCCCCATCCCCTTCCCCATCCCCCACTCCAGAGCGTCTGTGACGCCCCCGATTTGACCGTACACTAATCATGCACGCAAATGTGTACGACCAAGATCAGGGACTCACTGGAAGATATCATAACACAACTCTAGACACAAATTACAATAATACAAGCTTTATATTACAAGCCAGGGTCCTCGAGGGCTCAAATACAAAAGCTCGAAAACACAAGAGTCAGCGGAAGCAATAATATCTGAGTACAGACATAAGTTAAACAAGTTTGCCTTAAGAAGGCTAGCACAAATATAGCAACGATCGAAAAGGAAAGGCCTCCTGCCTGGGACCTCCTAACTACTCCTCGAAGCCGAACTCCACGTAGAATCATCCTCGGGATCTTCTGGCTCCTCGACTACACCGATCTGGTTGCATCAACCAGAAAGAAGAAAGAAGGCGGAAAAAGGGGAGCAAGCAACCGTGAGTACTCATCCAAAGTACTCGCAAGCAAGGATCTACACTACATATGCAATGGTATATGGGTAAAGGGGGTAAAATCTGTGGGCTAAACTGCAGAATGCCAGAATAAGAGGGGGATAGCTAATCCAATCGAATACTACGCTTCTCATAACCTCCATCTTGCAGCAGTAGGAGAGAGTAGATGGAATAGTAACAAGCATCCTCGCTTCTTGGGCCCTCCGTGTTGCAGCAGAAGAATAGAATAGATGGTAAGTTCACCAAGTAACATCGTATAGCATAATCCTACCCGGCGATCCTCCCCCCGTCGCCCTGTGGGAAAGCGATCCCCGGGTTGTATCTGGAACTTGTCTAGGTTTGGTTTATTAAGTATCCAGTTCTAGTTGTCATGAGGTCAGAGTAACACTCCGGGTCGTCCTTTTACCGAGGGACACGGCTATTCGAATAGATTAACTTCCCTACAGGGGTGCACCACATAACCCAGCATGCTCGATCCCATTTGGCCGGACACACTTTCCAGGGTCATGCCCGGCCTCGGAAGATCAACACGTCGCAACCCTACCTAAGCACAACAGAGAGGACAACACGCCGGTCTATGTCCTAGGCGCACAGGGGTCCGGGCCCATCGCCCAATGCACACCTGCATGTTGCGTACGCGGCCGGTGAGCAGACCTAGCAACCTCCATTACTAAGGAAGTTGCGTTACGCGGTCCAACCCGGCGCGCGCCGCTAAGTCGCTGACGTCAAGAAGGCTTTAGCTGATACCACGACGTCGAGTGCCCATAACTATTCCCAAGTAGCTGGTTAGTGCGTATAGACCAAATGGCCAGACTCGGATCAAATACCAAGATCCCATTAAACGTGTTATTATGAAATAACCGCGGACAACGACCAGGGTCAGGCCCACCTGTCTCCTAGATGGTCGCAACCCGCCCTGTCGCTCCGCCACAAAGTAACCATCAGGGGGCTGCCGGGAACCCAGGCCCACCACTACCTGGGTGGAACCACCTGCCCCTTCAGCCCCCATCTCCGACTCATCATCATGTGTATGTAATAGTAAAGTATATACCCGTGATCACCACCCGAGTGATCACGGCCCGATAGTATAGCATGGCAGACGGATAAGAATGTAGGGCCACTGATGGAATACTAGCATCCTATACTAAGCATTAGGATAGCAGGTAAGGTATCAACAATGGTAGCAACAATGACAGGCTATGCAACAGAATAGGAACTAACGTATCATCAACAGTAGCAAATCTAATGCAAGAATAAGAGAGAAGAGAATGGGCGATATCTGGTGATCAAGGGGGGGGGGGCTTGCCTGGTTGCTCTGGCAAGAAGGAGGGGTCGTCATCGATGCAGTCGATCACCGGGCACCGTCAGCAGTCAAGTCCCAATGTCTATCGGAGAGAAGAGGGGGGAGAAACAATAAATATAAAGCAAACATCGCACCACAAAGCATAACATGGCAAAACGCGGTGCTACGTGTGACCTAACGTGATAGGAGGTGATACCGACGAAGGGGGGAACATCCGGGAAAGTATTCCCGGTGTTTGACGTTTTCAGACAGATGAACCGGAGGTGAAAAGTTGAAGGTTCACTATGCTAGGGACGTGTGGTTGACAAACGAACCGTGTATTCGGATTCATATCGAAATTCTGAGCAACTTTCATATATAAAATATTTTCATCCGAGTTACGGATTAATTTATATTAATTTTTAAAAATTTAAATCATTTTTAGAATTAACAGAAATAATTTAATAAGAAAATGTAATTATGACATTAGCATGATGTCAAGGTGATGTCAGCAGTCAAACTAGTCAGTAGACCTAGTCAAACTGACACGTGGGTCCCACTTGTCATAGACTCATTAACCTAGTTAACAGATTAATTAGGTTGATTAGCTGTTTAGGTTAATTAACCGTAATTAGTTTAATTAAGCAGAATTAATTAACTATTTAATTAAAATATTAATTATTTAATTCATATTGTTATTATTTTAATATATATATTTTTTTTCTTCCTTCTTTTTTTTTAAAACGTTCTGGCGGGGGGGGCGGGGGGCGGCTGTCATAGGCCCGGGGCCTAACGGGGCGGGCGTTAACGGGCGCTGGGGCGGGGCGCACCCAGGCCCATCGCGGGAGGCGAGGCCAGCCGACCGGGGCCTTGCCCGGCGGCGGCGAGGCCACGGCGGGCCGGCGCCGTGGATCGGGCGCGGCGGGCAGACAGCGCCGGGGCGAGGGCCGGCGCCTGGAGCCGGCAAGGGCGGCCGCCAGCGCGAAGTCGAGGCGGGCAGGAGGTGCGGCGCGCGCGCGGGGGGAAGGCCACGGCGGGGGGTCGGCGGTGAGGGCCAGGGAGGCCGGCGGCACGTAGCAGCTACGACGGCGCGACCGGGGCGTGCGGCGGCGGCGACCACGGGCGACAGAGCGCTCGGCAGCGCAAGCAGCAGCAGTGGGTGGGGCGACCCCGAGTGCGGAGGGAGTAGGCGCGAGGTGAGCGCGGCCACGGCAGATGCGGCGGCCGGAAGGGATGCCGTAGAGCAGCGGCGGTGTACGTGCGCGCGAGATAGGGGGCTCGACCTCGCGCACGGGCAGGTGAGCAGCAAGCAGCTGCGGCTGCGGGCGGGCGTAGGACAAGGCGCCGGGACACGAGGCCAGGGCGCTCAAGGCGCGAGCGGGGTGCGGTGAGCGCAGGCTCCAGCCATGGCGGCCGCAGCGCGAAACATGGACAAACGGCGCAGATTCGAGGCGGAAAAAGGTCGAACAGGTGCGGCTCACCGAGAGGAAGACGATGGCGAACTCAAGGGGGCCGGCGCGGTGCCGGAGCAGCGGTTCGAGGCGGCGGCCGAAACATTGGGAAGAGCTCGATGGCGACGGTGTACTGCCAATCCCGTCCGATCCGTTGCAGTGGTCGATGTAGAAGGATGCAGCGCAGCTCCTGGACCTCCATGGGCGACGCGGGGTGGCTCCGAAGCACGGCATCGACGGTGGCGCGACGACGATGGTCTCAAGCGACAGCTATAGCGAGTGAAGCGGTGCGAGGGGGAAAGATTGGCGATGCTAGGGTTTGAGGGGGCGTGTGGACGGCCGTTTAGGTCGCCGGGGCGTCGCCCGATGGCCGGCACGTGGCCATCGGTGCCATGAACGTGCCTCCTCTGTCCACGAGGTTACTATGAATAGGAAGAAGGAGTTGGGGAGGTTGGCTGGGCCGCGTGGCCACTTTAGGCCCAGCCGCAAAGTAGTTTTAGGTCCCTTTTTCTGTGATTTGCAATTAAATTTAATAGCAAATGTCTTTTATTAATTATTTGATTTGGCCCAAAATTACAATGCAAATTTAGACACTGGCGTAAAATGGTTTGAGGGGCATTTGAAAAAGTTTGAATTTTACATAATTAGAAAGCCGTTCTAAATCACAGTTTGTCCCTGTTTTAATTAGGTTACGGTATTTAAATACTTTACAAAATGTTGGTTTCACTATAACAAATTGTTAGGGAATTTTTGCAACCCAACAAACATTTTTGTTTTACCGTTTGAAGAAATAATAATTTGACTTTATTTTATATTGAATTTGAATTCGGTTCGGAATACAGTGAAGTTTTAGGAAATTAATTGCGATGGCATGGCACATTAGGGTCAGGTTACTGTAGCTCGATTATCCGGGCGTCACAATTCTCCTCCACTACAAGAAATCTCGTCCCGAGATTTAAGCGATGGAGTAAGGGGGGAAAAGTGCGGGTAGCGAAAACCTAACGAGTCTTATCGGTCTTGGCTGCCCTTTCGAAGGGGTCGGTCCATTACGATGATGTCTTCATCCCTCTACTTCAAGTCATCCTGATCAAGTCGTCAACCTTTCTTCAGGATCTCAATCGTCCTATGAGCGCGACCAGGTTGAAAACTCCGGAAGAACGCATCTCCACAAAGTTGGGCATCTGACGATGAACCCAATGGGAAGTACATGAGGTACCCCATGAGTCGTATTTCAGTGAATTCGTTGAGTGCAATATACAATGGTACCAATGATTCAAATGGATAGGCAGTCATTCGATGCCTAACCAAAAGCTGGAATGGGGTCTTGATCAACGAGAATAATATGGTGTTTGATTCCATGATGAATAATGGTAAATAATTTAGCTCATGAATCACATACGAAGCCAGGTGCCGAGGATACATTAGAATCCGGGTTGTAAAGAAGAGTCAGGTTTCGATCCAGTGGACCTGTGGGTTATAGGCCCACCATGTAGGTTAAGAGTAGGAAGGGCTATGACATCTTGCACAGAAAGCAAGGCATGTCAGAGGATAGTCTGTCAGCTAAATTGGCAACAATGTCGGTACCAAGGACGGGGGACGAAGAGAACCATTTTCTTGCTCGTTGAAACGAGGCGGACCGGTAGGCAAAGTTTTCTTCCATCGGTGGTTACCGGAATGTTACCAACCATAGTAACGGGGTCTTACCGACAGAGTTGTACAACAAGGTGTTTACATAAGCAGAGAATTATTACTGCTTAAATTATATGTAGATCATGGAAAGGTTAAACAAACAAATGGAAATGAAAATTGTGATTACACACAATTATTAGGAGTATATCCTTCCCATGGACAAGAAGAACATGGCATACAGGGTAGGAGAGCAAGTACCCAACCATTCAGATAAAGAGGCGAGGATTAATCAAGATGTTACCCATACAACGGTGTTTGGATAACTGACCAAGAAACACTTTGCATCGTGCCTCCAATGTTCTTATTGATGAGCGGGGTATCATAGTCATGCTTCAGGGTACAATGATATGGTGTTTCAATGAAGGGCCAGACTTTGGATACGCCAACGATCCATTAGGAGCAACTTATAATATAAGTCTTACAATTTCCTCCTGGAAGAATGGTTATACTTGCAAAAGAGATTGTAATGTTAGGTCCTCCAGCCAGGGGTGCTAGACATGACATCATTACCGGGTCATCAAAAGGACCAACATTATAACTACTAGAAAGTTGTCCCAACCATCATATCTGACCGAGATTCAGATCCGATTGGTGTCATGATACCTCAGAGTCGAGATATTCGAGAAGATAAGGTGCATCACAAATCGACAAAATGACATTGCAAGATTCTCGGGAAATGAACTATGGAAGCGGGTTCCCGAAACAATAGTTCATCATTAAAACAAGGAAAGGATGAGGAGGTGAATGATGAACTCAGTGATAATTCATTGAGATTTTCAAAAGGTGGATTTCCACACTTATGTGAACAAGGAGATAACATTTGCCAGATCAAATGATATAATGAGGTATGCTCGAGGAAAACATACACGGTTAAACATTGGTTGCAAGGTGCACCTGAAATGTGGGCTTAGGTAGCATGATCAATGTAGAATGCTGATTCGATAACCAGCAGTCTAAGAACAAACTGTTGATCGTTAACTTCAAAGCAATAGGGTTGCTAGAAGTACAGAACACAAGCAACCTCGTTAGCATATTGGTATCCTGGTTAAAAACAACATGTGGACCAAGGAAGAATGGTGATGGTGAGAAGTATCATCATACCGAGAATTTCTAAGAGGTGGAGCAATCCCCACAACATTCTCGACATAAAAGACAGTAATACTTCAAGGCAGAACACAACACTAGCTGGAGAGCAAGTTGTAATCATAATGTGGACAAGTTCGCGATGAAATGAAGTCAAGAGTGTTGTCGATGATAATAAAAATCATCGAGGGCAAGGAGAGTATTTCTCATCATGAACATAGTTGACATCTCGGAAGAAGTCAAAGTGTTAAAGGTGATTCGACACATTTGTCGGGAGGTTTCAAGAGGATGCAATCGAAGATCGGCTGCGTCGAGGAAGGGAATGACGAAGTGGCAAGTTATTGGATCAATATAAAAGATGCAAGCTCGGAATCAAAGTTGTCTTACTGAACAAGCAACCAGATGCTGAAAGCTCGACGTAAGTTGTGGTCAATCTCTAGAGAATTCGTGCACCGAAGAAGGACGAGGTAGCACAATCAAAGATAGCTAGACAAGGGATGTACCCGATAGTCTAGGAATAGACCAGATTGAGTTTCAAAATTCCCCAGTAACATCTACTAGGGGTGTTGAATTTTTAGAGCAGATTTGATTTACTAAACGGTGTCCTCGGTTGACGGCAACCTAGAACCCGTAGAGTGATTACGACAAGCAAAGGTATTACTTCATCAAAAGCTCAAAAGGTGTAGTGCAAAGGCATGATATCCTCGAGATATCAGGGGGTAAAACTCGAAGGTAGAACACGATAGAAGTTGATCTAGGTCATTGACCTATGACAGTAGATGCTTTAACCTTGTCAAAAATTGACGAGGCCTGGAATGGATTTATTCCAGATATATTGAATAAGGACATCATGGTCGGAACCATAACTGCAAGGGATCAAATTTATTGACACCGAAAGAATTATTTAGATGAAAAATCATTTTGCAAGAAGCTCCCGAGATGGTCTACATCGTTTCCATGGGCATGAACAAAAGCTCAAGGTCGACTCCCATTTCCCCAATGCATATGTTTCATTTACCTCTTGCTTTGATAAAACTGTAGTGTTGGAATTTTATCTGGTAGAACACCGGAAGGGTATGACTTGTGAAATCTTTCGGGTTCTCACGAATTAGGGGAAGGCATAGGTTCAACCCATCGGGCATCTTAGTAACATATACCACAAATTTCAAAATTAAATACTCAAGCTTGAAAGTAGAGCATGGTTGGCCAAGCAGAGGATACCATTTATCAAAGGCATTATGTATCAGGGAAAGAATTCACAAGGTGATTGAATATGAAGGACACTGTCGGATATAAATCCAACAATGGATTGGGCGATCCACAACGGAGCTGATGTGAGTATTGATACTCACTGAGAGGAAGAAAGAATGCAGAGGCATCAGATTCAAGAATCACCTGATTAGTCTGATGCTTAATATAGAAAGAAATTATGGTTTCCAAAAGGAAGGATCAAAAGCAGACGCTCTGATCAAGGATGGATAAGCTAAAAACACTTAGTTGGACAATCAATAAAGGTTTGAATTGCCGAGAACCAACGCATGTCCGGAATGACGTCTGAGTCGGAAAGATAATTTTATAAAGGATAACCTGATGACTGCGTGCATACGCACACACTGAATCAATAGGCTCAAAATGGTTAAGACAAGGGATGTTAACGAAGACTACTAGTCATATGGAATTAACCATAATGCAAGCAGGCAAGAATTTCAGGAGTAACAGGCTGCAGAGGATTTTCGAAAGTCCAAAAGGCATTTCGATGAATTTTTGTGAGACACATGAACAATCGAGAAGAATGGGTCCTCGATAAATTTGAGGTAATAACCGTAAGGGTTTTCATGTGACATAAAACTGCAAGACAGTAACTCAAAGGATTCTTGGGACAACGGAGAATATTTCGAGGCATCTCGTAACGACAAGAGCGACGAGGAATGATCATGAGAATGACGAGTACAAGCAGATATCCATAGGGATATATCATTGACAGTGAATTGCAAAGGCGGTGAGCACAAGGGTCTCGGGAAAATATCGAGAGATATCCTTAGAATCTTCTGACGAAGTAGGCGATCTTCTGAAATGAGTCTCTCCGGGAGAAATAGTTACGAGAACCTAGAGTCAGAGTTAATAAAATCTTTTAACCCGAATAGAAGAGAGATCAGAGTCCCAGAGTATAGACGAGGAATAAAAGATCCTAATACCACCCATTAGTGTTGTGGGACCATAAGCCACACAACAAGTTAGGAAATTTGTTTCTCAAATACTAGACTCAACTTCGGCCAAGGAGTTGGAAAGGGGATTCCTACAGGCAGTCGGCTCTGATACCAACTTGTGACGCCCCCGATTTGACCGTACACTAATCATGCACGCAAATGTGTACGACCAAGATCAGGGACTCACTGGAAGATTTCACAACACAACTCTAGACACAAATTACAATAATACAAGCTTTATATTACAAGCCAGGGGCCTCGAGGGCTCGAATACAAAAGCTCGAAAACATAAGAGTCAGCGGAAGCAATAATATCTGAGTACAGACATAAGTTAAACAAGTTTGCCTTAAGAAGGCTAGCACAAATATAGCAACGATCGAAAAGGCAAGGCCTCCTACCTGGGACCTCCTAACTACTCCTCGAAGCCGAACTCCACGTAGAATCATCCTCGGGATCTTCTGGCTCATGGACTCCACCGAACTGGTTGCATCAACCAGAAAGAAGAAAGAAGGCGGAAAAAGGGGAGCAAAGCAACCGTGAGTACTCATCCAAAGTACTCGCAAGCAAGGATCTACACTACATATGCAATGGTATATGGGTAAAGGGGGTAATATCTGTGGGCTAAACTGCAGAATGCCAGAATAAGAGGGGGATAGCTAATCCAATCGAAGACTACGCTTCTCGTAACCTCCATCTTGCAGAAGTAGGAGAGAGTAGATGGAATAGTAACAAGCATCCTCGGTTCTTGGGGCCTCTGTCTTGCAGCAGTAGAATATAATAGATGGTAAGTTCACCAAGTAACATCGTATAGCATAATCCTACCCGGCGATCCTCCCCTCGTCGCCCTGTGGGAAAGCGATCACTGGGTTGTATCTGGAACTTGTCTGGGTGTGTTTTATTAAGTATCCAGTTCTAGTTGTCATGAGGTCAGAGTACAACTCCGGGTCGTCCTTTTACCGAGGGACACGGCTATTCGAATAGATTAACTTCCCTGCAGGGGTGCACCACATAACCCAGCACGCTCGATCCCATTTGGCCGGACACTTTCCATGGTCATGCCCGGCCTCGGAAGATCAACACGTCGCAGCCCTACCTAAGCACAACAGAGAGGACAGCACGCCAGTCTAAGTCCTAGGCGCGCAGGGGTCCGGGCCCATCGCCCAACGCACACCTGCACATTGCGTACGCGGCCGGTGAGCAGACCTAGCATCCTCCATTACTAAGGAAGTTGCGTTACGTGGTCCAACCCGGCGCGCGCCGCTAAGTCACTGACGTCAAGAAGGCTTCGGCTGATACCACGACGTCGAGTGCCCATAACTATTCCCACGTAGCTGGTTAGTGCGTATAGACCAAATGGCCAGACTCGGATCAAATACCAAGATCCCGTTAAACGTGTTATTATGAAATAACCGCCGACAACGACCAGGGTCAGGCCCACCTGTCTCCTAGATGGTCGCACCCGCCCTGTCGCTCCGCCACAAAGTAACCATCAGGGGGCTGCCGGGAACCTAGGCCCACCACTAACTGGGTGGAACCACCTGCCCCTTCAGCCCCCATCTCCGACTCATCATCATGTGTATGTAATAGTAAAGTATATACCCGTGATCACCACCCGAGTGATCACGGCCCGATAGTATAGCATGGCAGACGGACAAGAATGTAGGACCACTGATGGAATACTAGCATCCTATACTAAGCATTAGGATAGCAGGTAAGGTATCAACAATGGTAGCAACAATGACAGGCTATGCAACAGAATAGGAACTAACGTATCATCAACGGTAGCAAATCTAATGCAAGAATAAGAGAGAAGAGAATGGGCGATATCTGGTGATCAAGGGGGGGGGGCTTGCCTGGTTGCTCTGGCAAGAAGGAGGGGTCGTCGTCAACGCAGTCGATCACCGGGCACCGTCAGCAGTCAAGTCCCGATGTCTATCGGAGAGAAGAGGGGGGAGAAACAATAAATATAAAGCAAACATCGCACCACACAACATAACATGGCAAAACGCGGTGCTACGTGTGACCTAACGTGATAGGAGGTGATACCGACGAAGGGAGGAACATCCGGGAAAGTATTCCCGGTGTTTGACGTTTTTGGACAGATGAACTGGAGGTGAAAAGTTGAAGGTTCACTATGCTAGGGACGTGTGGTTGACAAACGGACCGCGTATTCGGATTCATATCGAAATTCTGAGCAACTTTCATATATAAAATATTTTCATCCGAGTTACGGATTAATTTATATTAATTTTTAAAGATTTAAATCATTTTTAGAATTAACAGAAATAATTTAATAAGAAAATGTAATTATGACATCAGCATGATGTCAAGGTGATGTCAGCAGTCAAACTAGTCAGTTGACCTAGTCAAATTGACACGTGGGTCCGACTTGTCATAGACTCATTAACCTAGTTAACAGATTAATTAGGTTGATTAGCTGTTTAGGTTAATTAACCTTAATTAGTTTTATTAAGCAGATTTAATTAACTATTTAATTAATTAATTAATTATTTAATTAATATTGTTATTATTTATAATATTTTTTTTTTCTTCCTTCTTTTTTTTAAAACGTTCTG